>JARFYF010000118.1:24671119-24683276 GCA_030265395.1 Rhina ancylostomus | reverse complement strand
TAGCTAACTGGACTGCTGGTTCAATTCGGTTTATAAGCAAATTATACACCGTCTACACTTCTCACTGCTTCAGTAAGGCAGCCAACGTAAGAGACACCACCCGCCCTGGACATTCTCTCTTCTTCGCGCCCCCTCTTTCCCCCCCCCCCCCAATCGGCCAGAAGATACAACAGCCTGAAAGCACATACCAACCAGGCTCAAGGACAGCTTCTATCCCACTGTTATAAGACTACTGAACGGTCCCCAGTACAATAAGGACTCATGACCTCACAATCTACCTCGTTACAGCCTTTCACCTTATTGCCTGCCTGCACTTTAACTGCAACACTTTATTTTGCATTTTGTTATTGTTTTCCCTTGTACTCAATGTACTGGTGTGATGTAATGATCTGTATGGATGGCATGCAAAACAAAGTTTTTCCACTGTACCTTTGTACATGTGACAATAATAAACCAATTTAGTTTACCAAATTAAAAAAAAGTGATCAACATTTTGGAATGAAATCAAACAGCTATTGATGCACTTAGAACATTACAATACAGTGCAGGCCCTTTGGCCCATGATATTGTACTGATATTTTATCCTGCTCTAATATCTATCTAACCCTTCCCTCCCATGTAGCCCTACCTTTCTGTCATTCATGTGACGATCCTAGAGTCTCTTAAATGTTCTTAATGCATCTGCCCCATAACCTCTGCCGGCAGTGCATTCCACGTACCCAATATTTTAAAAAACTTACCCCTGACATCCCCTTTATACCTTCCTCCAATCACCTTAAAATTATGCCTCCTCCTTTTAGCCATTTTCACCTTGGGGAAAAAAGTCTCTGACTGTCCACTTGATCTATGCCTCTTATCTCGTAGACCTCTATCAAGACACCTCTCATCATCCTCCTCTCCAAAGAAAAAAGCCCTAGTTCATTTCACCTATCCTTATAGGACATGCTCACCAATCCAGGCAGCATCCTGGTAAATCTCCTCTGCACCCTCTCTAAAGCTTCCACATACTTCCTATAATGAGGCGGCCAGAAATGAATACAATACTCCAAGTGTGGTCTAACCAGAGTTCTATAGAGCTACAACATTACTTCTCAGCTCTTGAACTCAATACCCTGACTAATGAAGGCCAACAAACCATATGCCTTAACAACCCTAATCATCTTGTGGCAACCTATTTATAAAGATTCGAACCATGCCTGATGACTCTCCTCTCTTTTTCCCTGACCCAGATCAAAAACATTCTTGGGTCCCAGCAGGCTCAACTGAAATAGCCAAACATGCATGCAAGTGGTGACCCCAAAACACTGACAAAGAAATAAATTCTGATTTAAATGTATTAGAAGCCAGAATGGTGTCATCACGTTGCATATTGTACCCCATTAATTTGCAGAAGCACTGATGTTCTGTCCCAAGTCTTATTTTATTCAATCACTCAGGGAGAAAAAGCTTATAAAACACACGTTTGCTGGCATGAAGTTATGAATTTAAAGTAATTTTTTTTGCATCCGATGCCATATTAGTAATGCTGAACAATGCTTTATTTTGATAATTGATCATGTAATGATACCTGTATAAAACCACAGGAAACTACAGATGAAGTAATAGAATGGCTGCATTAGAGTAAACTCATTAGCCCATAACAGACCTGTGTAACAATTATTCAGCTAGTCTTACTTCATAACTTTGCAAATTTTTCTTTTCTTTGAATACGACAACCAAATCAGCTTTCATTAATATCCCTGACAGTGCATTCAGGACCCTAAACTGAAAAATAGTGTTACTTTGAATTTTTTTTTGCCAATTACCTTCATTCTATGTCTCCTAGTTCTTCATCCCACCACCAAAGGCAACAGTTTTTCTGTACTTTTCTAATTTCAAATACCTTAATTAAATCACGACAACCGCTGGTCTCCATTTTTTCCAGTCTATCCATGTGACTAAAGTCCTTCATCCCAATAATCAACTTAACAAATAACTTCAACCTCTTTTCTGAAATATTGTGCCCAGAACTAGACAACATCCCAGTTGTTGCTGAACCAGTGTTTTATACCCTTGCCAAAGTAATATTAGGTATTGTTTATTAAAAATAAATGAAGTACATAAATTTGAGTAAAGTTTCAAAGCTATAGAGAGCAATTTACTTTTGTCTCCTTGCTTCAAATCCACTCGTGAAGGTGCTCTATTTGCTAATTAGTGGCTGGATTAACACCAATACATGTCAGATTTGTAAGCAACCCTCCCTTTAAAGACTCTTGGAATTTTTTTTATCAAGCAAACATTTCTTTGGGAGTTGCTCTGCTTTTTAACAAGGGAACTCCAGTGATAATTACTGGTGCCAAATACTACAATTCTAATCATTAGATGTACTTTGCCTTTAATTTCAAGAATTTAGCCCTCGACAAATTGATTACAAACTTATAAATTATTGAAATGACCAAAAATAACTACTCTTGATATTGGAAAACATATCAAGTTACCCCAGTAGTTTCAGTAATGCAGTATCTGTGCCATTTTGATTTTATATTCAGTTACAATGCAACTATTTTTACCCTTGACAACTACAACAATGTTGTGTGAGATTGTATACAATTATTTTTGTATGCTAACAGAAGACATAAAAGACTGCAGATGCTGGAATCTGGAGCTCTCAACAGGTCAGGCAGTGTCTGCGGAGAGAAATGGACATTTGATGCATTGGGTCAAGATCCCTTTATCCCTCCACAGATGCTACAGCACATGGTAGTCTAATTGAGGTGTTAACTTTCAGATAAAAAATTAAACCACATGCTGTCTGCCCACTCAGGTGGGCATAAAAGATCTTACAGTAGTTTGAAGAATGGAGTAATTACAGTTCATGCTCCAACCAATATTTATTGGTCGATCAAAATCACAAACAACTAATTACCTGGTCAACATTAACTGCAGGTAGTAGCAACTAATTTGTATGCAACATTTTCTACATTTCAACAGTAACTAAAAAAAGTCACTAGCATAAAATACCTCACCATGTCCCAGTATTGTAAAAGGCACCATATATACGCAGATGAGAGAAAAGATAGAATGCGAGAACAAACAGACTGTAAAAGCTTCTACATGCAAGACAAAATAGATTAATGTCTGAAAAAGGAGGATTTATAATGTGGAATAAAGAAATAAAGGCAGTCCCCAGTTACAGAAGACCTGATTTGCTGAGAGGGATCAGTAGTCAACAATCTAAGTTCAGCAACTCGCTTACAGAAGACATTTGTAACAGTGGGATAGAACCCGTCCTTGAGCCTGGTGGTACGTGCTTTCAGGCTTTTGTATCTTCTGCCTGATATGAAAGGGGACAAGAGAGAATGCCCCAGGTGGATAGGCTCTTTGATTATGCCGGCTGCTTTACTAAGGCTATGAGAAGTATAGACAATAGAGGGGAGGCTTGTTTCCCTGATGTGCTGAGTTGTCCACAACTCTCTGCAGTTTCTTGTGGTCCTGGGCAGAGCAGTTGCCATACCAAGCCATGATGCATCCAGATGGGATGCTTTCTATGTTTTATCGATAAAAGTCGGTGAGTGTCAAGGGAGACATGCCAAAGTTCTTCAGCCTCCTGAGGAAGCAGAGGTGCTGGTGAGCTATCTTGTTCGTGGCCTCTACATTTTGGACCAGTACAGGCTATTGGTTATGTTCACTCCTAGGAACCTGAAGCTCTCAACCCTCTCGACCTCAGCAAACCTACAGAAGTATTTTGGGAATGTAACTGGTAGAACTGATGAGGGAAAGCCAGTAGATGTGATGTATTTGGAATTTCAGAAGATGATTTAAGAGGTTATTGCATAAAATTAAAGCATTTGGGATTGTGGTGATATAGATTGAAATTAGTTGACAGATAAAAATGGCGAGTGAATTGGGGCTCAGGTATTTGTAATTATACATGACTTGATGTGGGAAGCAAATACAATTTTTGTGTCAATGTAAAGCACAGTGGGATAAGTTGAGCGAATAGGTAAATACAGGGCAGACGTAGTATAATGTGGATAAATATTTAGTTACCCACTTTGATAGGAAAGCAAAAGGCGCTGTACAACTTAAGTGCTGTTAGGTTGGGAAATGCTGATGCACAAGGGATCTGCATGTCTTTCTACATCAATCACTAAAAGCAAACATTGAAGTACAGCTTGTGATTAATAAAGCACATGGTACGTTGGACTTCATTGTAAGGGATTTCAAGTAGAGGATCAAGGACATTCTACAATTAATCAGGCTCTTGGTGAGATCACACAGAGTGATGTTCTGATCTCCTTACCCAAGAAAGGATCTAATGTACTTACCATAAAGTGAACTAGACAGATTCCTGCAATGGCAAATCTTGTATGACAAGCAACTAGGTTGACTTGGTCAGTATTCACTGGAGTTTACAAGAATGTAATGTACAAAATTCTGACATGAATAGACATGCTGGATGTAGGAAGTTTGCCTCCAAGTCAGAGGTAGTTAGTCTCAGGATACTGGTTAAGATATTTAGGACTGGTACGAGGAGAACCTTCTTCACTCAGAGCTTTTAACGGAGGACACAACTTGTTGTGGCATTATCATCATTCCAAATGGTTCAACGCTGGTTTTGTGCAAATTACAGACCCTTCCGTAGATGGAAATTAGGTGGGCAAGTGGATGAGATGATGTGCTCTCTCTGTCATTTATGAAGGCCTTATGTGCACTCCTGATACCAGCTCTCAATACCATCCCAGATGTTCCTTCTCCACTTTGAGTGGTCAACTAAAGGTTCCCAGGAGTCAGTGGAGATGTTGCATTCTTGAACACATACTTGAATCTTTTGCTGTCAATACCTGGAAATCTCCTCCCATGGAAGGTCCAAGAAAAATTAGTTTCAGGAATTTTACGTCAGGCATGCAAATATTGAGGCCTGAGCAATGGAGCCAACTAAGGACTCAGTGCTGGGGATGTCAGCCACAGAGAGTACACAAACAGATTCAGTTCTCCTTCCAGTAACTTTGGTGGACTGTGCTCAGACAGTGGTGGTGGTCTTTTTTCCAGTGTTTTGAGGAGGTCTGCTGAAAGCAATCCAAGTCTCAGAATCATACAAGTGAGCAGGGATCACTGCTGTTCAGTGGACCATGAGTTTTGTACCAAATCAGAGATCTTGATCTTCAAATCCCCTCTGCCTCAATCAACCAAATTGAAGGCAATGACAAATTTAATCATTGAGGTTTGGCTTTGCCAAGAGGTGGCTCCAAAGACATGGAAGTGGTACAACTTTTCCAGGGTCTCACTGTGCTCCCATCATAGAGAACAGAGTGATGCAGCAGGTGCAGGTTAGTAGAGTTTGGTTTTGTGGATAGAGTACAAAGGTCCATCCTTGTATGCTTTGGTGAATGAGTCAATGATTACTTAGAAACTCAGGGTCTAGGAGCATGTGAAAAAGCAAGCGTCATCTGCCTACTGCAACCTGACAACTGAGATTTGGGTGATATTGGTTTTGGAGTACAGTTGCCACAAGTTGAACAGTTTTCCATTAGTTCCAAAAATTAACTTCACTCAACGTGGCAAGAAAGATTTAGAGTGCTGGGGCACTAATTGGTTCTATTATAGACCTGCTAGTTGGCATCATGGCATGCATGACATTATGGAGCAAATTAAAATCCATACTGCCATTCAACGACCAGCTCTTCAACTACTGGGAGGAGACATTTGAGGAGAATGCTGGTGATGATTTTCCCCCATGGCAGACAGCAGAGAAATGCTTCAATAGTTATCACAGTCAAACTAAAAGACCTTACTTGAAGATGGTGACTACTACAGCAACTGAGGTCTCATATATCCTATTCGTCACAGATTAAAAAAGATTGCAGATTTGTGACTTGAGCTCTTCACCATTGAATGCTAGGATTTCAGCAGGGATGCCATCTGCTCCCAAGACATTGTGATTTGCAAATCAGGAATGGCAGGCTCTATGAGCTAGCCCCTCAGTCTCCCTGGCAAAGAGCTAAGATTCTCTCACCATGTGCCAATTACAGCAAGCTTCAGGGCAGGTTACAACCCGTGGACACTGTGGCTCTTGTAGGCTAGGAGTTGACAAATTATCTTCAAGACTGCTTTTGTAAGCTTCAATATTAACCTCCTTGCAGTAATGCTTCTATTTATGGTGACATTATAAGACCCAAATTGATGGAAATAATAAACTGGATTCCAACCACTAATGCTTTGAGATGTAGAGTTAAAGATATCACAGCCATGCTCATTTTAATCACAGCTACACCACGTTGACTACCTTGTATACATTCAGAATTTGTGCATTCCAAAGATTCTGTTAAATAGTCAAACACGAGGACAGAGTTCCAAAGCGGGCCTGAAATAGTAGTAGTAAGGCTTGCCCAGAACATTGGAAGCAGTTATAAGACTATATATCTGAAGATGGTTTCTACTTAAGTGATACTCAAACTAAATATTAAGACAGTATTCTCAACATGTGTAGCTGTACACATGGGTCATAGATGAGATCTGTTATGTCATTGAGTAGTTTCAAAGAATTGTTACTAAAAAAATACTTAAGATATTCAAATTGGGGATCCTGCACCTCAGGTTCACTATCAATATTTAAAATGTGCTATAATAATGAATGAAGCCATACTTTTCTTACCTATGAATCTGCCCGTTTTTGTGCAGATAATCAAGTCCCTCCAGTACTTCTTTCAGAATGGTAGCTATGACTGCCTCCTCCAAAACCCCATTTTTGTGATCCCCCTTTGCTATCACGTGTTTAATGATATCTAGCACAGATCCTGCAACAGAAACAGGCAAAATAAAATGAACCCAAATTTCACACAAGTATAGGCGGAGCAAACAGTACATTTATTTCATAATGCTCTATGTTGTTAGTAAATGATCACCAAATCATAATCTGGTTTTAATGAAAGTTTGCTAGTCTCTTTTGCCCACCCCTTCTATGTCAAAATCTTGACAAATATTCAGCTTCAAATCCATTTTGTAACAGGGAGAACTATTTTAGTTTTAAAACAAAAACAACTAAAATATTGTGCACTGCTCAAGATGCAAAATAGTTTACTTTTTGCTGACCCAATATCATAATAAACTAAATTGCCTTGTAGGAATGAGGTTTTTCTTCAGACCCTGCTCTGCAACACTGGGAAAAGGGTTAAAAACTGCCAAAGTACCTTAGGAGTGACATGGAGATAGGGGGATTAAAAAACAGCAGAGGTAGAAGATCAGCAAAGCACTTCCTTATTTGTGTTCTTAGACACATTGCAGTATCACCACATTCACATGGGGTTACCTTAACAAACCCCATGACCTAGTTTGGGGCATGAGTGCAGAGTTAGTAATGGTATGCAAAAATAAACACTCAATTACGCAAACTACATTGGATGCACTCGCATTTAGCCAACAAGAACTTCCTCAATCTTTTAAATGGCAGATTGGTGACCTTTTACTGAAATTGAAGCCACCTAATTATCAACAAGCTGAATTGAGAATATACATTTACATTGAATTTGAACACATTTCTTAATAATCACAGCAAAATATCAAAGCTCACTACATTTTCTTATTTAGCAGGTAAAATATAATCTTTCTGACCAAAAATTTCATTGATTCTAGTTGGCATTAAATTTGACTAAAATCACCTGGAATTGACCAGGCTTAATGCTGCAACTGCTAAACGGCAGTTCAACTACGAAGTCAACCGCCAGAGTATCTTCGAGGACGATTTAATCTTAGTAAATTATTCAAAAGTCACAAGTTAAGCAGTTAAAATTTCTGAAGGCTGGCAACTACATCAAGTTCTATGTGCAGCATGAAAGACTAGGGAAGGAATTCTATCCACACAGTCACAACCAGTGGATAAACATTTCCTTCCTGCACAAGACCAAGATCAATTGAAGCCAAATGCCACAGAACTTAAAGCAAGCTAGGTCTGCTTATATAATTGCTTGGCCATTCAACCTTCCCAAATACACAAGTTTTGAGATTAAAAACACTCACCACCACTGAGCAACTTCATCACCAACCAGAGTTCATCCTTTACCACAAATGAGGTATAATATGACACAATGTTCCTGTGATGGCACTGACTCATTGCTTGAATTTCTTTCTGTTGAGAGAATACAGGAATATCCATAAGTCACCGAAAACATTTTCTTAAAGTAACCATTTTCCAAATACAAAATGGAAAACGCATTTACTTTCAGGGACTTACAAAGCTTAGGAGAGGGCAGAAGGGGGAAATGTATTTAGAGTGGCAACACAGGTTGCTACATATAAATGCTTTTCAATCTGCAAAATTGAAAATAAAATTTATAAGTGACCAATATTTCCATGTGTAGTATAATGAACTTTCACATCTGCATATGAAAAATTATTTTTGGTCCTATTTTATTAAAATTTTTCTATGTTGACTGTAGCATTGTCACAATGCAATGGCAGGCACTGGAATGGCAGTGTCAAATGAGTTCGAGTCCCTCAAATTGACAGAAGTGGCATGCCTGATGGGGTTAAAATACTCACTGCTTTTCTCTTCACACAGATGCTTCCTGACCTACACTGTTTTATTTCAGTTCCAACATTCAGAGAACTTGACATTAATGTAAATCTTGCTATAGTAAGATATTTAATGGAATGTTTGCTGTCATCAATTGTTCTTCAACCCAGAAGTCAGGCATCATGTTAGTTGACCTTTCTGCACACATGCACTCAGTAAGAGAAATTTAACCTATAATGCATTGTTGCTAGCATGGATATGTATTGTGTTGAAAGAATTGTCATTATAAATCTCTGAGATCCTATTAAAGGCTATCCATCAAGTTACTATGGATATTACCCAAGGCTGGATGGAATGTTTACAAGATCTCTTAACCACGACTCTGTCCTTGGCATGATCACCATCGACTCCAATCCACAGCAGCCTACTCGACGCCAAAAAAGGCCATAACCCTACTAAGAAACAAGACGGCCTTGGGGACAGTACTCTGTTGAAGTTTTAAGTTTCAGCGAAGAGCTTCAAATTTACCGGTTCACTGTCTACACCCATTATGAGGGGGATATACTGGGAGGAGCTGGATGATGTAATTATGACAGACTTAAAGAAAGGAGGCAAATGTGTATGCCATAACCAAAGAAGGGCTCCCTGCTGTCATAGTAAAAATTCCTTGCCAGGGTTCTCCTCTACCACACCTCTCCAAGGTTCAGCTTCCCAAAATGGAGTATGGATTCCCTCCATCTAGATGCATAGGAGACATGATATTTGCCACACAAACTTCATAAAAATATAAACAGTAGCACAAACTTACATACATGACCTTTCTCTAACCTCGCTAAAGCTTTTGACTCCAACTGGAGCCTTAACTCCAATTGGAGCACCCCTAAAATTTAGCTGCTCATAGAAAATTTGAATCCATCTCCATGGCAGCTTGCAAGTCATAACTCCAAGCAACACATCCAATCTCAATGAAGACCAGCATCAAACAAGACTCCATTATGATTTTAAAGTGTCCTGGCAGTGATGATGTACTTCAACAAACTTCCCATAGGACCTATTCTTCAGAATAAATTTTTCAACCTACATCGACTACACTCCAGAAACAAGATCACCAGATCCTCAATGGTCAAGCTGGAGAATGCAGGCAAAGCTTGCATTTGCACATGTTCATATGCCAAGCTCCAGGTTTTTGTCAACTCATTCACTGAAACATGAATAAATGGACCTTGCATTCAACATCTGCAAGACAAAAATCCACTAAAACCTGCCCCCAATGTACACCACCACCCTCTGACGATAAAGAGTCAGGTAGAGAACCTGGTAAACATGGACCAACTTCCATTTTTCAGGGACTACCTCTCAAAGTCACACAACGTAGACCTAAGAGACTGCAGATGCTGGAATATGGGGCCAAAAAAAGCAAGCTGCTGGAGAAACTCAGTGGATCAGGCAGCATCTGTAGAGGGAAATGGATAGTTAATGTTTCAGGTCGAGACCCTTCATCTGGACTGGGATGACTTTAATGCCTTTAAAATGCCAACACAGCGTTAATCAATTGAGGGAAAATGTGTTTGAAGACCAAAACCTCAGACCTGGCAAAAAACTCATGCGTTGTCAGGCAGATGATCCCTAATCTATCTTCTGAGACCTGGACACCTACAATAAGCACCTCAAGGAAAGATACCACAGACAGATCTCTGCAAAAATCCTCCAAATCCACTGGAACAATAAACAAACCAACATCCATATCCTCTCTAACATGTTACTGGGGATGATAGATTTCCCTTGAAATAAGTACATGCTGAAGTGATCTAATAGACAAAATGATGAGTCTGACATTGAATTCAACAATTTCAGATAACTAGGCTTTCCAGTTTGTATCAGAAATGGCCACTTCTACTTCACCTACTGAATATTTCCAGCATGCTGTTTCAAAGTTCTAGCAACTGTTGTGCTTTGTATCAGTTTCAGAACTGTTTTTTTCACTTCCCTTCTGCCCTTGTGTTTGGTTGTTTCCTTCATTACATCTTCTCCAAACAATCTGCTGCAATGAACCAGCCTCACCACCTTTCCTTCGTTAACTAACACCACCATCACCAATGCTATTCAGATTCCCTTTGCCACTCCCCATCCTACCTCAAAAGTTTCCCTATGTTTTAAGTTAGAGAATATTTCTAATCTTCTTAAATCTGATGGAAGGTTGACAACCTGAAACGGTATTCCGTCTTTTTTGCTGGTGAAACCTTACCCATTGAGTATCTCTAATATTTTCAGTTTTTATTTCAGACTTTCAGGTCAAGAATTTATCTTTGCTTTTTGAATAAAGTTTGTAGTAGTTTTAATGAAATTATTTTCTCTGGCCAGTGAAACAATCAGAATTTATAGAGCACATCACTAGCAAAAATCACCTAGAAGTGAATATTTTTGTCTAGAAAGCAGAATCTGAAGAGGAAGTAGATTCTCAATTTCAAAAGGGAGCAGGACAGGTAGGAATCTTACAGGATCATAGTCCCATAACATGCTTTCGGTTTAAGGATGACAGTTGGTTCACAGAGACATGACACAGGCTTCCTTTGCTGCATTTCTTGGTCTTGCTGATTTGTTGAGTCCTTTAAGTACCAACTCAAATGAGCAATGGTTTATATAACACCTATTTTCACTGGTGGAAACTTCAAAATGTTCTTGTCCTGAAATCAATTCAATTTTGTTTTATTTTTTAAACTATATGAAAAATACAACTCAAGAAAGCGCCATAGAGAAATTCTGGATCTTGTTTACATGCCAAAATTTATTTGATGCTAAGCAATGACCAATGAGAAACAACTTAAAGGAGAACTATTACTTTGGAAGAGGTTTGCCTCAAGCAGCCTTGCTTCATGCTATTTCACATGCAAGTGCACTATAGTATTTCCCAATTCAGAATTAGTTACCTTATTTGTTTACTATGGGAACTTCTCAAAAGCTTCCTAACCAGAAAGGCATGATTAAAAAAAGTACTTGAAAGTTTTACAACAGTTTACTTTTTAATCATGGCTTTAACGTAGAAATGTGCTTCAATTTGGTATCAAAACCAAAGAATAAAAGCTGAAGTCACAGAGGGCTTTGAAGAGGCTGGTGACATGGGAGCTTATGAAGCCAGGAAAATGAGATGGAGAACACTGAAGAGAATGGGATATGATTGCTGCAAAATCCCTTACCAATAACAGAATAGAGGGAGGGTGGAAGTACTGATCAAAACTGGTTGAGGTGTAACAATTACGAGCTGGTAGCAAATGCAGATTTATAGAGGTATGAATCCACCATGAGGCTTTTTTTTTAAAATGAGCCTGAAAAACTAAAGTACAAAGGAATTAAGCAAGGTAGAATGCAAACAATATTAAGTTACTCTTTATTTAAAATGAAACTTAGGAACCTCCTTGGAGTATTTTAGAAATGAAGTCTTGAAGTAGTAAGGCATGAAGGAATAATTTAATGTCAGATGACGTGAAGACAGTATACAATTCTGACACAGAAATTTAAGACTGAGAAAGTGTGCAGTTTAGTATTAAGCTCAGATTTGAAAAGGTAGCAAGGTTGTACACTCGGGGTACACAAGGCAGCTTGCGAGTGATTGAATTTAAGCAAAGATCATTTTCAGAGTTTCTACTTATTCAGAGAGCTGACAAAAGC
>JARFYF010000118.1:24309398-24327510 GCA_030265395.1 Rhina ancylostomus | reverse complement strand
TGGCCAGATGACTTAAGAATTGAATGTTGGAAATAAACATTAAGTATGAATGCATCATTAAGTTGATTCAATCTTGTCTTAACTTTCCTGTTCCTCAAACATTGGACTGAGCCAGATTTTTGAACTGTAATCTTTATATTCAATGATTCTCCCTTCAAAAGGTCTTGGGCAGAGAATCCCAAACAAAGCAAACATTCAGAAGAAATTCTGCATTTCCATCTTAAATTGTATTAGATTAAGGGATAACCAATATCCTCTAGTTTATAGATTCCTTCAGAAGGTGGGGGAAAGAGTGAGGAAGGGAAAATAATCTTAGCATTTATCTTGAAGACCCATCAAGAACTCCAAAAGTCTTATGTCCTTAACCTTATCATCCTGGGCTTCAACCTGGTGAAGGTTCTCCGAATTGGTTCCATAAGCAAAATCCTCCTTAAGACCAAAACTCTACAGAGTTTTCCAGGCAAATTCAAATTTGCCTTTAATTTCTTGCACCCAAAATGCTCTCAGGTAAAAGATGTTCTTTGTTCCTTTGCATTAAAATTGCCAAGTTAATGAAATTACAATTGTTGCTTCAGCGCACTCTCCCACAGCCACCTTTCCCACTTGCCCAAGTTCATTCTCCAAAACCAAGCTTGACTCCTTTTGTTCAACATGCTATGTACAAATTAATGTTTCCTCCGAATGAGTTTTAACAAACTCTCATTTTATACACTTGATTCACCTATCATTCCTAATTTAAAGATTTTTTTTTTGCACTTACAAATTTACCTATATATTTGTTTCATCTCCCTGACTGCTTTGGGGTCTATAGTACATACTGGTAATGCGATTCCCTCAATTTCTGTTCCTTAGTTCAACCTGTACAAACTGTCCCATGGTTACAAGTGGCCAATTTAATACAAACAAGTTCCCATAATATTAAAATTCTAAAGTCTGATGTAAATACATGTTAATTTCTACAAACAGCAAAACAAGTTTTCCACATTTAGTAATTGTTCTTTTAAAAAAATCTTCTGCACTTCTGATGCCACTCAATACAGATAATTTCCATAGTGATATTTGCATATTTTCCAATTTATGGAGGAAAAAAAATCAACTAACGGACATTTGTAAGAATGGAACCTATTCAATGACCTTTGAATCTTCAAATTAATGATCTGATCATCTTCCTAGATTAAAATTCTAGCACTTTAGATCCAGAAGCCATATGCAAATTGTAGGAAAACAACTAACTTGTTTGGAATTTGTAATTCCAGTATTTTTGAATAAGGAGTTAAACTTAAGATCAAAACAAAGTAGTGTTTTTAGCATTTATTAGCTTCCAAGATGTATATACTTTGTACATGAGAATACATGGAAATATGATTTAATTCATACACAAAATGTTACAGAAAACTACTTAGGACATTGCAAGGCATCTAACAAAAAAAAACAATTTAAGAGACAGAATGCACATTAACAAAATATCAACACACGTTAGATTTAAACAATGGACAGACAAGTACAACTTATTTCAAAACAAATAGCAATGAAGGCAAGTAAATTATTCACAGGTGTGCAAACTAAAGACTGGTATTTACAGAAAGTGCAGAAAGTTCATCCTTCATTTCTATCATCTACCCTATGCTTTGGAGTGGTGGCTTTATATTGCTGGATGTATGTAAATATATGGAAAAATCAAATCAGTCAAGACTGATTTAAAATGGAATTTTCAAACTTTTCTGACACAGAAGCCCTTAAAAAGAACTTCTGGTGAGTATGCAAGCAATGTTTTTAAACAAGTATGTGGTTTTAAAAATAAGTCCATTTTCAAAATTCAATACTTTACAATTACACAGGGAACCTACTTGTGAAATTGACTTAAATTGTCAGATCAGCACTTAAAATACTGCACCAGATATTAGTCTTTTACCCATGTCTCCAATATAGTTGTAAAGATCTGCTACTCCTGCAAAATCAGGACTATTACATTTTGGTATAAATATGCATGGTCTATTGATGAACAGCATTAAAATCTAAGACTCCAAACATAGAACTGGCTGTAATTGTTAAAATGGGAATTGTTTCAGTCTTCAAATCCAAGTCTCCAATTTGCAAGATACTTTCTGTGTGCACTACATAATGCAAATTCAAAGTGTCATAAAAATGTGATCTGTGTGCAAATAACCTGATGATATCTTTCAAATGATTCACCAATAAAATGACAGAAGATATTTTTGAACTTAAATCTAGGCAAGTTTGGTCAATATGTTGACATTGACCATGATTGCATGGTGGTATCAGAAAAGCTCATGAACAAAATGTTCAAATATTAGTAATAGAAGTACTGAAATAATGTTTCCCAACCAGCAACAATTGTAGCTTCTCATCAACCAGTTTGCTTTATCCCAAAAGGTGGTTAGGTTGTATGCATTTATCCACAGCATATCAAGTAGAAAAAGGTCAGCCACATGCATACTCTCTGTGCACTCCAAAAAATAAATGCATCTATCACATTTGTATTTCCAGTAACCTAGTTTTAAAACAGTCAAGCATTTGTAATAATTCTTTGCAAGTTCATGATGCAAGGTGTACAGTAGAAATGCTAAAGCAAAGTGCAAGTTTACATATGCACCAGAGTCTTAGCAAAGGCAATACTTGCAAGCTGCATGTTGGTATTTTACTACATTTATATTCTGAGTATATCTGAGATTTCTGCACTGTACAATATTTCAAAACACTACTATAAAGAACATTTCTGGAGATCCTGATAGTCACCCTTAACAGACAATATTCCTCAAATCTGGAAAAAACTTTCTTTGGATCCACAAAATCTAAGCTACATGTTTAGACCTAAAGCTTACAGGTGGTGGTGGTGTTATTTTTTTTAAAAAAATATCCTCTGTTCAAGTTCCATTAAAATGATTTGGACTGACATGAGTGCACTATAATCACAATAACACATTTGTCATGGCTCAGAACCTTTAATATTTTTAAACTAAATTAGAATGGCAACAATAAAATGCTATGAGTGAAATTCACATTTTGGCTCTTTAAAAACACTCTTCAAAATAAACAATGCTTTTCTTAAATTGGCCTTCATTTTAACCTTTTATCTTTCCCAGCAACTAACAATTGTTCAGAAATTCAGTCTTTATACATCTGCATCAGGATGGATTTTTGAACCAAAAACACACCAACTGCAAGTAATCAAATGGCAAGAATGCACACCATATTACAAGACATCCATGCACGTGCTCCCATTAAGCAGCAACATGTGCCAGACGACAAAACTATTTTTCCCTGGGGTTTAAAGTGTGCACTCTAACTCCTGTATTTTCTATAGAGCACATTAATAGTTTTATATTAAACTGTACATATTGAATAAACAAAAATATTGCAGCAGTGGGCAATATTTTGGGACAAAAGGCAGACTGTTGAAAGATACCATAAACTAGTTATTTACTTTTAATTCTCAAACACCATTTAACACAATAATCGACATCAATATACAACTAGCTCAAGATTCTAAACTGACTATCATCTTAAAAAGGTGCTAGCCATAGGTTTTGCTTTACTGGAAACTTCACAACTTGAAGTGCAATGAAATTGTGTTTTGTTTTCAAGTTGGGGATGAAAATTGACTGCTGATACAATATCAATACATTACTAAATTCTTCATCTTGATCATATATTCTGCAGGTAAGGCATTCACAGTTTGTTGGACAGCACAGGACAATGCTGCATCACGTGTAAATAGAAACTAAAAGTTAACATTAAGTTTATCCTTTTAAGGTTTGGACAGAACCAGGGTTGGTGTTAACACACACGCTTGTATGTATATATGTAAGCTTTACAGTTTGGACAAGTATGCATCACATCCTTCAGGTCATCTATCAAGCATGGGATTAAGCAGCAACCCAGATCACACCTGGATCAAAACAAAAGAAAAAGAAATTGAAGTTTACTACAGCTTTACATCAATGACAATTATTGTACATTACACAAATAGTAGTATATAAAAAATGTATTGGAAAAGTGAAGGGTCTTCATCAATGGCATCAATTATGCTCACACCCTTAGAATTTAAGACTTCAGTGCCTGAGCAAAACAATTACACTCTTGTCAAATCATCAGATTATCACTTTGATTTATTCACCAGGAAAAGTCACAACCACAAATCAGAATAGTTATTGAATGTGCTTTATCCTTCCCCAATCCCTGCCAAGAAATAAAGACATTACTGAACCAAGACAATCATTCCAAATTACAAAGTATGCCTTATGAAACCTGTTCCAGAATCTGGCATAATCAGAATATTATACACTTTGCTTCATGTTCAGATCATGAAATCACTGTCAATTAATGCAGTTGAATTTGAGGGTCTGTAGGTGTGCTCAGCAGTAAGAAAAAAAAGTTTATGATAATGCAAGATTATTTTCCCTCAAGTCCAAAACTGTTTTGCTGAATTTCACTTATTTTTCAAAAACTTAAATACTACAACATGCTAAAACAAAGATCCAGTTTAAATAACACTAGGTCACATCCTGACATAATTTCTATCAAAACATTTTGATGAGATCCTGAGAGAAACCACTTTATTAATAAAGGACTTTATAATATTAGAAAGTTGGCCCTGGAATCAGAATAAATGAAAAAAGTAATTTATAAAAATAACTTAATAATCAGTATTTCTACATTTTGTTACAAACCCTCAAGTAATTAGTTAAAAAGGAGTGGAAGTGCAAGAATGAGCAACAACATTTGCTGAGAAAATAATTCAAACTCAAAACTCAGTATTGAAAGAAAACAATTAAGTTACCTTCAAAATTATTCAGTAGGATACAGAGCAAAAAAAAAGAGGTGGACACAACATACACAAAAAGGGGAGTACACAAGGCAAGATTTAACATGAAATGGACTGTATGGACATGGAAAAATTAAATGCATTGGAATACTGTGTAGGGAAAAAGCTAGAAGGAATTCTTTCACAGAAATAGAACAATATGAACTGAAATTTGGCAACACTAGGACAGAAAGTGTACAAACTTTTTTTTCCTTTCACAAGAATGGAATACTGTGTGGTTAAGTGGCAAAATAGTGAGGTAAAACATGCTGTGAAGATTGACTAACTTTGTATGCATCAGCAAAAGTCAATTCAGTGAAAGATTAATGCTAGTATCTTACAGCACAGGAGACCATCATTTAATGTGTTAGTTCTTTCAAAGAAATTATTCCATTATTGGAATTATACTAGTTATGGGAAGAAACTTTGCAAATCTAGGAGACAAGAAATAACAAAATTGATCCAGGAACTTTACTACTGACTCTGGGTGGAACAGAGGAATTCCGTTCTATTAATTTCATAAATTATGCAGGATTATCTTATTCCTACATGGGTAGAGTTATTTTTGTAAAGAGTAAATAAAATAGCTTATCTATCCATATGGGTGAGCACTTGAGGTTTACTATTCAAGTAGAAAGGGGAAAATAACTTGTAGAAGAGCAGGGTAGTCAGGAAGATATCAGAACATGATCTGGGCAAGTCAAGACAGATATGGAAATTAGGCAAGATAACAGAACACCAAAAAAGAATGAGAGCTGCAGAATAGTTAATATCATTCCAAAAGAACAAGAGTGCCAACATGGAAGAAAATATGAAAAGTATGCAGATGTGTTTTAAAAAATCCATAAGATTAAGAGAGGTCAAAAAAAGCGATTGCAGCTGTAAGAAAAAGAATTCTTAAAAATGAGACCTGAAAACCCCCAAATACAAGTCACTTACCCCATAAAACAGCAGAAGAGACAGAATAAAGTATTCAATAAGCCAAGCTCGTAGGTGATCTTGGTTGTGATAGCCTGCTGACAATGAGGGCACACAATCTGCACTGGTGCAGCTTGAAACATCTCCCCCTGCAGTACAGTCACTGTTGTTGCTGCACCTGGAGGAACTATAACAGTTGCCGTTTGTCCACTATGAGGGGGATCGTGCCCAGGCGGGGGTGGGTAGTGGCCAGGGGGGATAAAGTGACCTGGAGGCAGGTACTGCCCAGCAGCTGGATAGTAACCTGTTAAAAAATATGAATATTGTAAGTACATCAATAGCCTTATCTTTAAGACCTCAATTTTCTTTGTGTAAATATAATTTGATGCAATTAAAATTTAAAAATAACCAAGTTTGCATTACATAAAATGCAGCATCTGAATGTTTTGTCCTCCTCAGGGGTTACTTGCCACACGGAGGAACAGAGGTCACAGACACTACAACCCTGGATTGCATCAGCTTCATGCTATTGCATGTAAAGCACAGAGGTGCTGCAGGTAGTGCAGCCATCTCACAGCAACCCAGCTTCAGTACTGACTGTTGGTGCTATTGTGGAGTTTCCCTTTTTTCTTGGGTGCTCCAAATTTCTCCCACATGCCAAAGATGTGCTGGCTCTTCGGTTAAGTGGCTACTGTCAGTTACCCCTAATTATCAGGCTGGTAGCAGAATAAGCAAGACAGCGAGATAATTTGATTGCTCTGAGAGGTGGCAGAGACTCTGGCTGAATTGCCTCTTGCTATGTCATAAGGAAATACAAAGACAGGCCACAAAGACGACTTAAAGGAAATTGCTAGGACAGGAAAATTTGAGCTTGAAGCAGCAATTTGCTGAGCCATGGTCCTTTCTTTTGAAATTTAAAAATTGCTAGGAAGAATGAATACATTTCTACTGGCAGAGAGATTAGTAATTGATGTCAGCTTGTATGAATGGAATGGGTTAAATAGTCCCCATCTGTGCCATAATATTTCCAGGAATTTATTTTGAGAACAACAAGAATTCCCAACCCAAGTTGACATTTTCAACACACTGTTCTGCAAATTCTTTCCCTTATACAATGTTGCTTAAAGGGGATTAAACTCATTAGATTAAAAATGAAAGTTTAATCCTCACTGTAGGTCACTTTCCCCAAAACTGAAGTAGGGTAATAGAAAGGGAAATTGTGCTGATTAATCTGCTGGATTTATTTTAGGATAGTCAAATAGAACCAGTGGATGCCTAGTTGTCTTTTCAGAATGCTTTTGTTGAGATCCCTCAATGTTGGAGCACAAGGAACAAAAGTTAATAGACTGGCATGGATTGAAACTTGGTTAACAGATAGAAAGCAAAGCATGGGAATAAATGGGTCCTTCTCGGGTTGGGAGGCTGTGACTTGTGGGTACTGCTGGGATTGTGCTTGTGCCCAGCTATTCATATCCTTTATCAATGATATGGGTGAAGGGACCATGTGTCACATATCAACAGGTTTGCTGATGATACAAAATTAGGTGGGACAATGAGTGAAGAAGCCTCAAGGGTTTTTGGAAAAGATCAGTGAATGGGCAAGAACATGGCAGGTGAAACAAACGAGAATATCCACTTGGTGCACACAGCAGAACAAAATAAACTTAAGGTAACAGATTGGGAAATGCAGTTATTCAAAACTACCTAGATGAGTTTGTACACAAGTCACTAAAAACATGCAGGTTCAGCAAGCAATGAATGTGGCAAATGGTACTCTGGCCTTTATTACAAGAGGATGAGTGTTCATGAATAAAGATTCACCAGAATGGTGGGTTTGCCATACAAAAGATGAGAGTTCAGAACAACAAGATATTCTCAATGAAACTTACTAAATTCTTACTGGGCTCAATAAGCTGAATGCAGGAAAGATGTTTTACTTGGCTGGAGTTTCAAATGATGTGTTACATTATCAGAAATAAATGGATAGGATATTTATGATTAAGATGAAGAGAAATTTCTTCAAGCAGAGGTTGTTGAAATTTTGGAATTCACTACCCTAGAAGGCTATTCAAAACAGATAGATGATTCCTTTAATATCTAGAAATTCAAGTCATATGTGGATATGGCAAGAAAACTAAGCCAAGGTAGAAAATCAGCAATGAATTTGGATGGTTGTGTTACAAAGAAAGGTTGGACAGGCTAGATTTGTTTCTGCTGGAGCCTAGAAGAGTGAGTAGGGACCTGCTTGAAACAGGGGTCTCGAAAAACTGCAATGCAGAGAGTATGTTTCTTCTTGAGAGAGAATTTAGACCTAGGGGTCACTCTTTGAAAAAAAGGGATCACATTCAAGACAGACAAGGTAAAATTTTCTGAGGCACTCTAAGGACTCTTAAAGAGCAGGGGAATCTAAGTCTTCAAATATTTTAAGGCATTGGTAGATAGATTTTTGATTGGGTGAAAGATTACCAGAGTAGATGAAAATGAAGAGTTGAAGTTGTAGTCAGATCAGTTGTGACCTTGCAGAGCAACCTCAAGGGGTCAGGTGGCCTGCTCTTAATTCTTATGTTTGTGTAAATGATGGAGCAGGCTTGAAAAATTGCATGGAATATTCCTGCTTCCACTTTGTATGCTCTTTACAACAGAGAACACATTGGCTCGGTGCTCTTGCTGCAACTATCAGACTATGGCCTACTCCCAGAATTTTCTCTACTTAAACTTTGTTCACTTAAAGTTTACTGTTTGCAACTTGACAAGATGTCAGATGACCAATTCACCACAAGGCCAGATTTATTAACCATACAGCAGAAGATTCTCAATAGTAACTTCAATAGGTTTTTTTTTACCCTGTTCTCAGATTTATGCTCAAGACACCTCATCAAGCCTATAGAAATACAAGTAGAGATTTACTCAAATAGCTTCAGTGATGAGGTTGCAGCTTTGCAGACAGACTGGATAAAGATGAGTTTTAATCTTAAAGCACAGAGATTAAGAGATTTTAAGAGATTAACCACTGTTTACAGGTTAACTGATGGTTAGTTTCTTTTGCTTTTGAGCAATCTGCAGGGAACAGTGTTGAAGGACTTTGCACTGAACTCAAGGGTTCTGCACAGATCAGTTGTTCCTAGTTATATAAATACAGAAAGCCTTTGGGAAAAAAAAACATGACTGAGAGAATGAGCAGAGGTTATATGGTCTAGGACAAGCTCAGGGCAGAGGTTGCAGTGCGCATTATGACTTCTACCTTGAGGCCATATCCACCCTATGATTAAAGAGCAATTCTGGTCCCTGAACCTCAGTGAAAAATATTGTGTGTGACATTCCTGTCTTTCCATAAGAATGTCCTTACAAAAATCTGCCAGAAATGTAACCTTAGAACAAGGCATATCCTCTTTACCAGTGGTTGTCAAGGTCTAAATGCCATGAATCTTTCAGGTATTTAGTACCACCTAGTCTAAATGTGGAGGCTCATACAGCATAGAAACAGGTCTGTTGGCCCATTATGTCCATACCAACCATTAAGTCCTGGCTATACTAACCCCATTTATCAGAATTCGGTCAGTAGCCTACTGTGACTTAGTGATTCAGGTGCTCATCCAAATGCTTGTTAGATGTTCTAAGAGTACCTGCCTCCACCACCCTCTCAGTGTGAATTGGGTGAAAAAAAATTCTCCCTCAGATCCCCTCTGAACCACTTACTCCTCGCCTTAAACCTGTGACCTCTGCTTACAGACACTTCTGCTATGGGGATAAGTTTCTTACTATGTTCCCTATCCATGCCTCTCATAATTTACTATACCTCTATCAGGATCCCCCCTCAGCCTCTTCTGCTCCAAGGAAAACGAGTCCAGCCTATCCAGTCTCTCCTTATAAAAGAAACATTCCAGCCCAGGCAACATCCTGGTGATTGTCCTCTGCACTGTTTCTGGTGCATGCACGTCCTTCCTACAAGTGTGGCAACCAGAATCTCACGCAATATTCCAGCTGTGGCCAAAACAATGATTTATAAAGTTGTACCAAAACCTCCCACCATTCTGTGCCCTGACTAATGAAGGCAAATATCCCTTATGCCTTCTTCACCACCCTTTCTACCTGTGCTGCTATCTTATTCAAAGGTACACCAAGGTCCTTTTATTCCTCAATATTCCCTAGGATTCTACCATTTTTTCTCCTATTCTTATTTGCAGCTCCTCCCCCCACCACCCCAAGACGCATCACCTCACACTTATCAGGATTAAGTTCTATCTGCCAATGCCTTACCAACTCAAAAACTTAACATCATTCAGTAAGCTAATACTACCCTTCTCACTATCAGCAAAGACACTAATTTTTGTGTCATCTACCGTGTTTTGCAGTTTGGCACCTGCCCTTGCACAAGGGAAGTTACCAGCACCCTTTTTGCAAAGAGAGATGACTTTTCATTCTTTCTTCTGTAAGGAGAGCAGACTTCTGCATAGTGCAGGGCACCATTGACTGTGCTCCCAGAATAGGGTCATAGAGTCATAGAGTTACCCAACACGGAAACAGGCCTTTCAGCCCAACTCATCCATGCAGTCCAAGTTGCCCAACTGAGTTAGTCCCATCTGCCTGCGTTTGGCCCATGTCCCTCTAAACCTTTCCAATCAATGTTACCTTCCAAATGCCTATTAAATGATATAATTGCACCTATCTCTCCCATTTTCTCTAGCAGCTTGTTCCATATACTCACTACCCTCTGTGTGAAAAAGTTGCCCCTCAGGTCCCTCTTAGATCTTTCCCATCTTATTTTAAACCTATAAACTCTCTGGTTTTGGACTCCCTACCCTAGGGAAAAGACTTTGGCTGTTCACCTTATTCATGCCCCTTATGATTTTATACCTTCTTCACCACCCTGTCTACCTGTGTCCCACATTCAAGTGACTGCACCCCTTCATCTCTGTTCTACAACACTCACCAGGGCCCCACCATTTACTGTGTAAGTTCTGCCCTGGTTTGTCTTACCATACTGAAACACCTCAAATTTATCTAAATTAAATTCCATCTGCCATTCCTCGGTCCATTGGTCCAGTTGATCAAGGTCCCATTGTAATCCTAGACAACCTTTTTTACTGTCCACTATACCACCAATTTTAGTGTGATCTACAAACTTATTAGTCATGCCACCTGCATTCTCATCCAAATCATTAATATAGAGGATGAACAAAGGTGGACCCAGCACTGATCCCTGTGGCACACCAATGGCCATCGGCCTCTAGTCTGAAAAACAACACTACACCACAAACCTCCATCTCCTACCCTCAGACCAATTTTGTGTCCAATTGACCAGCTCACCCAAGATCCCAAGTGACCTAACCTTCTGGACTAGCTTACCATGCAGGAGTTAGTTCACCATGAAGCTACTGTACCATTATAAAAATTCAACCGGTATTAATACCCTATATGGAAGAAAATTGGCACCCTCACTGGGACCAGCCTGTCAACTTGAGACCACAACAATGAGGCTGGTGCTAAACTGCCCTCTGAAATGGCCTAACAAGGCACTTAGTTCTTGGGCAATTAAGGACTGGCAATAAGTCCTGGCCTTGCCAGCAACAACAATATCCTGAGAATTAGAGAATATTTCACTCTGTAAACCTCACAGAGATTCCACACACCCTCAGTGCCCAGTGACCATGCACTACACAACATGCAGATGAACGGCCATAAAGCTGGCAGCAGTCATGATGCTCTCACATTGTATCAATTCACTGTACCTTCTGTATTTCGCCATGAAAGTGAATGTGTTGGTAGGTGTAAAAGTCTCTTCCATGTTCTTTGACACTCCATGCAAGGTTGCTGCTAGGCTTGCCAATGCCCCAGGAATTTCATTGTGCAGAACCAACAGCCTTCTTCCATAGCCGAACACATCAAAGAGTTCGCCTTTTGCGTTTAACTTCAGCCTTTTCCTCTGGTGCCATCTGTCTTCTGCCATGGCTACAGGTCACTCATAAATGATTCCTCACCATGTCTAGATTTCACTTTTAACCTAACCACTAAATTATGCACACATCCAACATCTGAGGTGGTGACTACAAGTCTGGAACCAAAAGATGGGGCTTCTTTGTCTTCACTATCTTCTTGTTTTTCCACCATAGTGTGGCCAATTTTGGGGTATTTAAATGAAGAAACACATAAGGATTGGGCTATATGGAGGGGAGGGAAATGCCTGCTTATACCATCTGCAGTTTCTAAATCTAGATGGGACAGGAAAAACGGTGATGTAAGAGGATTGGGTATGAGGATCCACTTTGTTACTGGCCACTGACCCAGTAACCCCTGCTTCAATGATAGTGAGCACCTTCCTCTTGCAAAAGGACAACATGGTGATGCAGCTGTCCCTGTTGATTGGTCACTGTCTTCTCCAATCACAGTTACCCTGTCCTCCAAGAATGAAGGATGTCAGTTGTAGGTTGCAACACACCTGTGTGATGTGGCTATTGTATTTGAATCATTAATACCTCATTCAACTATGAGGTGTGAGATTAAAGTTTACAATAGTAGACTGTCAGGGTGTGCTGTGGCAGACAAATGTTAGGTAAGAGTCTCGCACCATTTCCTTGTGAGAGGAGTTCTCAAGGGTTTCCTGCCCTTAAAAGAAAATTAAACATGCATCCTTCCCTCCATCTTCTGCATCAGGTACTCAAGAGCAGCAATGGAAGACTCCAAAGCATGTACTTTGCTGGGCTGTGTCTTTCATGACTGCCCATCAGACTAACCACAGCTATTAAACAAAGACACTTACAATATTCACCAGGTCGTACAGCATCTACATAGAGAAGAAAACTGGTTTCTCCCTCCACAGGAGCTGGCTGATCTGTAGAGTACTTCCTGTATTCTCTGCTTTATTTTGGATTTTCAGCATCTACAGCACTTTATTTTTAGCTTTAAAACACCTGTCTGCTCCTGAGGCATTGGCCACAGTGTACTTCTTCTTTAAACATAATCTGGTTTTAAGTAGCTTTAACAGCTTCATGACATAAACAAATACTAGGGTTAGCTCCTACACCATGCTGAAATATAATGAAAATGCAGCTCATATTTGGTGTGCTATCTGCATTGGAAGCAAAAGGTGAAGGTTAATCATGCAGAGCATTACATGCATCTATTTTTAATGGTTGTGCCATTTAACTCCCTGATGTTTTATTGATGCCTAAATGAAATAATCCCTATTGGGAATCCACTAATTGATGACTGATCTGGGGCAAACTATTTTACATTCTGTCTGATGCAAGTGCAGTAAAGTATAGCAAATTGGCAAAACAAAACACTGAAATTCTTAGGAAAGAAAAGTGATGATCAAACTGTTTTCAAAGCCTACTATAAAGCATGAACCCACTGGATGAAATTTCCTTTCTTGTCTGTTAGAAATTCATAATACAACTCAGTATAATTTAAACATTTCCACATTTGTTTTGCAAAGAATATTCAAATCGTCCTATTCTGAATTTTCAAATACTTTATACTTTTATATGATTTACATATAAATTTTGCACATATATTACAACCAAAAATATACATCTGTTTCATAAGATTGCCAACCTTCTTTCTTCCCCAATCTCATAAAATTAGGGTAAAATAAAAATCACACAACAAATGGTTTGTACAAATCATATCTCTCAGAAACACAACTGCACTGAGTAACTTGACTTTATCGACATAGAACCACAGGATACAGTTTTAAAATAAGCAAGGTTCAAAGAAACTGTCCGGGAATTTCCATGGAGCTGCTTTCACTCTTTTGCCTTAACTTCTCTTGAAGTGGGATCAAAAGTCCACATTCCTGTGTAAATGGGCTCTGGCAAAGACAGAATAGGAGGCTGGGAGAAGCTCCGAGGAAATCTGGCCTTCTTTTCCGCAAAGTAGCAGCTTTTTTGAATCAGACTCACAGTCAGAAGCATTTGTGTTAGTAACTCCTTTCAAAGGAAGCTGGATAAAGATTTCTCAGGGAATGTAACTGGAGGTGATATGGATAGGTACAGATGGCAGTGATGAGATGCTCTGTGGGACACAATGAGTCCTGTGTACCTTGGCCAGGATTGAAACACAATATGGGTGATTTGTATGAAGACGATTTGAGAGGCAGCTTGGGGTAGTGGGATGGGAGAGTTGGAGGTGAACATTGCAAAATTGCATTTGATTTTCTTGGAGGATCAGGGATTGATACAGGAACTGCCTTCAGGAGATTAATTTGCTAAGATACAATCCATAAAATGTTAATTGCATGCGGCGGGATGAAGATCTGAGGAACTGATCTAAGGTACAAACAACCTTTATCCATCTCATAACTTAGTCAGGGGTACCGAATAACTTTTCAGGGGATATACCTTTGTGCTTTTATGACTTGGTGCTGGAGAATGATACTATTTCTCACTTAATTGATGATCAATTAATCACTCTCTGGTGTGGTACACCATGGTCATATATATTGGAATGGTGGCCCAGAAATTTGGACATATTTTCAGTGCTATATATTTAAAAGTCACTTATTTCTACAGTGGAATGTGATTGGTTATACTGTATTGTGCCACACTGGGAATTTGCCTGTGCATGCCAGGCCACAAATTACCTTGTGGGTCTGGCTCTTCCCCATTGGTTACACAGAGGGTGACATCAAATTGTTTGAGGTGTGCATGTCATTGAAACAATGAAGTTTTCAGAATTCAGTCCTTTACAGCAATGCAGTTTGGAGGAGGCCTCTCAGGGCAGGTACAAGCCCAATGCTGGGAACCCAGCCTAAATGGGTTCCTTAGTTTGAAAAGCTAATCTGCTCTCTCCAGTCCCCTATCACCCCCATGAGCCCCCAACCACCCCAACAAAGTTCGCAATCACTCGGCACCAATTACATAATCTCTGGATTGCTCCAGGCTCTTAATCTTCATGCATTTCATTTGATCTCCTAATTCCCCGTGCATTCCTCATGCATCTCCCCATTTTCAGATCTTTCCCAGGTCTGGACTGCAACCCACTCTAACCCACTGAAAGCCAAACAATGGCAGATGCTGGAATGCTGATACAAAAATAGAACATGCTGGAAATACTCAGCAGCTCTGGGAACATCTATGGTAAAGGAAACAGATGAAGGATCTTTGACCTGAAACATTAACTCTGTTTCTCTTTCCACAGATGCTGGCTGACCTGCTGAGTGTTTCCACCACTTTCTGTTTTATTCCTCCCCCACAAATTGGCTTTGGTCTCAGAATCAACATATCTTCATTTGTGCACCATACAATTACCCATCAGTGTGGGTTTAAAGATGCTGATGAATTTCCAGGCCAATGTCCCTAATCTACCCTGAAAGGAAGCGACATTTCAAAGTAGGAAGAACAACTAAATTCAGATTAATTTGCCTTCAGGCTGGAGGAACATGGGAAGGCTAAGTGAACCTGATTTCATAACTTGAAATCCTGTGTGAGTTAGGAGAAAAGTTGGAGTTCTAATCTGAACGCTGTCAGGATGCGGCAAGATAGCACTTGCAGTCTGAAAGTCACACTTTGCTGCTTAAATTAACTTCAATAGGAATTGCTGATTTCCATGTGGATTACTGGATTTGTAAAGTGTGGATGGCAGTGGAGCATGTTTTTCCCTGATGTGCTGTGATCCTAGTGCACTCCATCTTAAACTTAGGAACGTACATGTAAATATAAATATTAGAGACTGCTGCCTAAATATCATGGTATGCTTTGGTATAAATATTGTTACAATTGTTAACATTGTATATAACAAGCCACTTTTAACACTGCTTAACTGCATGGGGTCTACTTCATTAAAAGAGCGTGACACTAAACCTCAGATGTAAAAAAAAATCTCACGTTAAATGTTCCGTAAGGCGTGAACTGCCTCTGTCACAGTCACCTTGTTTGGGGAATGGCTGTACAGCAGGTACCCTCTATACCTAGGTGATTCATGTATCTTTTTGTATCTAGTTAGCTGCCAATAACACATATCCCCTTTTATGTGGTTGCTCCATGCTGCTGGTAATCAGGGTTTGATCATTCTGGCTAGGTCTGAACACCAATTACACAGACACTGGATGGGTTCCATATAGTCAACGATTTCTGTTTCAGTATTGACTATAGCGTTAAATAAAGGGTTACAGTTAGGTATTCCAAGAGTCTGGGTCTCTGAACAGAAGGAAATATCAATACAGCAACTCCCAATATGACCTCAAGGTGGTTAATTGAACATTAACCAGCCATGGTCTGCAATAATTCATTAATCAAAACAACACCAATGAAATAGCATAGAAATTGTCTTCTTTCAGTAAAATTGTTTGAGCAAGATGTTGCCGCTCATACTGTTCATGCATTGCTCCCTCTAGTTCATGGAAATGATTAACTCTTCCATTTTCCGTTTCTCCTGTCTTTAACACAAATTCTTTGACAAACAGATCTCTGTCTCATATCATTTGACAGATGTGATGTCCTTTTTCCACTTGGTATGTACTGTCCAGCAGACAGCATTTGGCTTTGGAAAAGATAGTCATTCTTTCAGTGCTTTTCTTCAGTGGATTAATATTAACAAGCTTCAGCGTTCTTCTCTGTGCTATCAGGAATTAAGATTTCCTCCCTTCACTATAGATTCCCAGTTGCCCAATCAAGGTGATATTTCAGTGGGGAACCAGATTTCATCACGTGAGATCAGTGATGCAAGATAAAACCTGGTAGAATAAAACTTTGAAATGGACTTCATTCTTGCCCTGAGATTGTGACAAGCTCTCTTAGAGCCGGACCATGGAATAAGTTAAGTGGGCTACCCTATTAATGCAGACTCAATCGCTGTCCTGGGCCATTTCTGAGCTACATGCTAGAAGGAAAATTACAGGCTGCTCCACTCTGACTCCCCAGCTTTTATTACTTGCAGTGAGACGTGGATTGTTAGTTTCTCTTATTCACCATCACGTGTTTTAAATGTGCACAACAATCCACAAACAAACAAATCACTTCAGAGTTGAAGGAAAACAATGAAAAATTCAAAAAGAAGGGTCCTCGGTATTGCCGCGTCAGACACCTGTTTGTTTTATGCTCTGAAAGCTGATTCTTGTAGGTGAGGTTGGTATGGACATAGCCCGTGCAACTCGTACTCTTAGAGTGTGGTTGTCTTGCCATCGATGCCACCTCTTTCTAGCAGCAGTGCGCACCTGAAAGCAAACAGACAGCTTCATTTCCACGATAGCACTATTTGATACTTTAGATACTAAAGCAGTTACTGGATCCTTAGAGGAACATTGGCAATTCGGGTTTGGAGATCAATGCATTTCATGTAAAAACTGCACGATTTTCAGTCTTGGCAAAGTATTGTGGTGGAAAACTGAAGTTGTACTATTGTGTTTTATGTTCTTCACACTTGCAAGTTTCTTTCACAGAGAATTCTGTCTTAACATATCCTTCTTCACACTTGATAATTGGACTTAGTGAGCCTGGTAACTTCACCACAGTAATTACAGAAAGAAGTTCATCTTCTTTTGCATAGCCTTTCATTGATTGAGGAGAAAGGTATTTTAAGATTAAGACATTGAAGCCGGCACAAGATTCTTGTCAGTGATCCTTTCTCTCTTACATATTTCAGAGACCTGAATTACCTTCAGTTGGCATCTCAAAGCACTGGAAAAACACCACCAACACTGTCTCTGCAACATCCGCCAAATTCACTGGAAGGATATGTGGACCAATGTCAGTGTCCTCTCCCAGGCCAACATTCCCAGAACTGAGGCCTTATCTACACTCAGCCAGCTCTGTTGGGTAGGTCACATTGGTCTCATGCCCGAGACAAAACTTATGAAACAGGCACTCTTTCCTGAGCTCTGTCAGGAAGAGATTACCAAGTAGACAGAGGAAAAGATTCAAGGGCATGCTCAACACATCCTTGACTAAGCCTGAGACAGAGGTTGAAGCTGGGTTGCCAACAGCATTTAAGAAGTATTTCCAGATGCGCACTTGGCATAGAAGGCTATGGTCCAAGTGCTGGGAGATGGGATTAACATGGAAGGGCACCCACTGGTCAGTGTGGACAAGTTGGGCCAAATGGCCTGTTTACATGCCATATGATTCTATGACTCAAAGTCAAAACCCACATTCCCATGGACCTTTGGGAATCTCTAGACCAAAGTGGCAAAGGAGCATTCAGAATGATACTGAGAACCTTAAGTCCATAGATCAGAAGCACACAGAAACCTGCATAAGTGGCAAAACAAGTGCTCCACCTTGCAAACTATACACCACATTAAGAAACTTCTGCCCCATTTGTGAAAGGGTCATTAATGCACACTGGCAAGGACCATATTTGCACAGGTTAATGAGACTGCTGCTGTTCCAGATGGGAATGGTGGGCAATTCCCAGCACACTTCAAAATCATGG
>JARFYF010000118.1:24148272-24159199 GCA_030265395.1 Rhina ancylostomus | reverse complement strand
TTGCTTCAGTCTCTGAATCTTATTTGTTTCATGTTTTCCAACTTCTTACTCCAAATATATTCTATGTTGTACTTATGTGACATTTAGTTAAGTTGAGAGTCTTTCATGTGGAGCTTTGTGAAAAGCTTTTTGATGCTCTAAGGAATTTATATTAGAAGGAATGTTACTTTAATACTTTCAAAAATATAATTTCTCAACTAGAATAATATTCGCTTAATCTGTGCTGTATTTTTCATATATTTCCTTACAACATTCACTTGGCCAATTGATCTATGCTGACTCTTAAGGCAATTCCATCGGTTTCGTTACCCCACTCATTTCCTGATAACCTCTTCTCTCTCATATGCCCATCAACTCTTGCCACCTGATTTTCCTGCCACCCACAAAAAATATGTTTCCAATAAAGAAATGGCTAAATTGTACATTAATCTAGAGACTGTGGAACTGGACATCCACCTGAGAGTTATGACATTAAATTCCACCCTAATATGTTATGAAACAATTCCAACAAATTGCGGGCTGGTATCGGGTGAATGGATTATCCAAGCTGCCAGATCATTCTGAATATCCAACTTGATTACTGTGGAAAGGTCTTCAACTTGAATCATTAACTCTGCTGTTCTTTTCACAGATGCTGCCTGACCTGGTGAATGTTTCCAGCATTTGTCTTTATTTCAGGTTTCCCATATCTGCAGCTTTTCCATTTTCAATTTTTACTCACCGATGTTGTTTGCAAATTGATCTCCATAGAAGTTTTCATAAAGTTTTTGCCTGTTCTCAAAATAATCCCGTCAATTCCATTCCTTAGTCATTTCCCTGTAATCAATATTCTCATGCATGCCCCTGGTTCTCCTAGTCTAGGGGCAATTAATTGCACAATCAGCATGTCTTTGGGATATGGATGGAACCTCAACCACCAGAGGAGACCCAGATGTCACAGGCAAAATATGCAAACTCCATACTGACAGCAACAAAAGTCCACATCGATCTTGGGTTGTTGGAGCTGTGAGGTAGCTGCATTATCTGCAGTGACACTGTAACACCCTATGTTTTGTAGTAAAGGTACCAGCCAACTCTTAACTTTTCTGGTCTTTTTTTTCTCCATGATGCATTTGATTCTTTCAGGCATCTGCGGATGGGAAACATATATATGAATTTGCTATGGTTGTCCAGATCAAATGTCTATTCAAGCTGAAGTCCTCTGCCCATTCAGTGTGTGTTAAGGGTCCCTTAGTATTACACAAAGAAGAGTAGGAGTAGTTGAATCTATTACCATCTTGAGAAGCATTACTTCTTCAGTGATAAATCCAAAGGGATTAACCAGTCATCCATTTTAATGTTGTGTGGTATCTTACAATTGGCAAAAGTGTATTTTTCTCTATTGTAGCCACTGCACTTCAAATCACAGAATACTTAGACACTTTTGGATAGATTTGATATGGCCCTTTTTCAATTAAAGTAAAATAAAGCAATAGGAAGTCTTTCATTGAATAAATGAAAAGGGAAATGTACACTAGTATATTCAGAGAGGGATTTTAAATGCTGTTGAATTAACAGTAACTGCTTTATTGCTGACATCACATTCCTGAAGGAAACATTCTGAATTTTGTTCATTGGAAACATATCAAAGGAATATTTGAAGATCAATCAAATGCTGTACTTAGCAATAAATATTAACAATTATAATAACTAGTTTAGTTGTATTTCCACTGCTGATTAAATTTTAATCAATAATGCTCCATTTGCTTTTTTTATTCATCCCCTTTACTCATTTTAATCTACAATGGCAACCACGAGCTACTAATCGACCTTTGACTGATTCAAATGGGTTTTATCCCCTTCCCGACATCAAATGCATGCTAAGATTCAATTATTTCCATTAAAAGTCATGCTGAGGATAATTCAGGATTTTCCATATGGTATTCAAGCTAATATCTTTTGGTAAAGTCATTGAAAAGAGAAAGTAGCACTTAGCTATCATATTGTGCTATCTTATTAATGGAAAGATTAAACTGTCTCCATGGAATTGCTGTTGTTTCTTTTTATACAAAAGGATTAGCCTTTTTACAACAAATTCATTAATGGCTTCATTAAAACTATATCAAAATAATAATAGGTTCATTCATATTACTGCACAAGCTAGCTTTGGCTACTTAGTCTTAGGTCAATATCTGGCCAAATATAACCAGATGAATTGATAAGTAACTTTGTTAGCATATAGATCAGTCCTGTAAGTGCCTTCTATTTCAGTTTCAGGTTTGTAAAGTATGACCAGAAATTGTTATTGGAGACGAATAACTGAGTATAAATAGCAAATTTAAATTATACTTTGAAGGATTAAATTAATTTTGGAACCATTTCCTTTAAATAGTGGACCTGTTGTATTTAATCTGTTCCTATTTATCAATCACATTGTGTTTGTAAAAGTCAGATTTTAAAATTCCACCTCAATCCCTCAGTGGGCTCACCACTCCTAAATTCTGTAGTTTTTCCAAGTTTGAACTTTCTGAAAATTCTGTATTTCTCCAACTTTCACCTTTTGTACGTCTCCTAGTTCCTTTGGCATAGTATTGGTATCCATTCCTATTTAGACCTTACATTCTGAGGCTCCCTGTTTACCCTCTCCCATTCTTTCTCTTTCTTTGGTTCTCTTTAAAACCTCTCTGACAAAGAACTATATTAAGGCTGATATCTTTGGCTTGATTTAAATTTTTGCCTGATTCCAACCCTGTGAAACAACTTATTTTTTTTCCATGTTAAAGTTGTTATATAAATGTCTGTTGTTTTTCCTTTAATCAGAATCAGGTTTACTATCATTGACATATGTCATGAAATTTATTGTTATGTGGCAGCAGTACAGTGCAAGACATAAAAATTACAATGTTACCAAAAAAATAAATAAAATAGTACAAAAGAGAAATAACGAAGTAGAGTTTATGGACCGTTCAGAAATTTGATAGCAGAGGGGAAGAAGCTGTTCCTGAAATGCTGAGTGTGGGTCTTCAGGCTCCTGTACCTCCTCCCCGATGGGTTCTTTCTATCAAAAGCTTTAGTCTTACAAAATATTCTGCTTTTCTTTGCATATCTTCAGGATTTCCTCTCACTTTTGATGCTTTTGATCTGCTGAATGTCCATTTATCCATGACTTAAATTTAGCTTGGATTTGGATATTTGTTGACCTGGAATGGTTCAACTGGGAAGGCAGGGATGCTGATCTAACAGTATGCTGGAGTAAGATAGATAATGTTTTCAACAAGATGTCCTGAGATCAGCTGGTCAGAAATGAACTTCCATTATCCTGCTTTCCATGCAACGCTTGTTCAACAATTAAACCTTGTCCTGACAGTCAACAGTTCTTCAGTGCGGGTATAAAAAGGTTTTGTATTCATGAAGTCCTTTTAAGATGTCCCTCTTCACTGTCAATGGATTAACTCTGAAGCGTGGTCACTTTAAAAAGGGGCTACACTTCAGAAACAAGGGGAGAAATGGACAACAAGAAACCCAATAGGTTATAAAACCCACTGGTGTGTCAGTCAGCTAACAGAAAACTGAACCAAATGCTTTGAATTGTTAGTTCTACTGATTATTCCTATGTATCTATCTTATTATGCTGCTCAGCCATACAAATTTAGATGGGCCCAATTTCGTTTTATGTTCTGAATGCAACCAGACATAATAATGGTATTACCTACCTCTAGCCAGGAGTGAAAGAAAGAGAGAGAACTTGCACTTATACTGTGCCTTTCAAGATCATTGAACATCACATGGAGCTTTACAGCCAATAGAGTAATTTGGAAGTGAAGTCATTGTATGGAAACATAGGGAACTTGACAGCCAGTTAATGCAGAATATCCTCCCTCAAACAGGCATGAGATGGGAAACAGGAGATACAAGTGACTGCAGGTGCTGGAGTCTGGATAACAAACAATCTGCAGGAGGAACTCAGGGAGTGGAGCAGCATCTGTGGGAGGAGAGGAATTGTCAACGTTTCGGGTCAAAACCCTGCATCAGGACTCATGATCAGGAAACTTCACTCAAAGGGTGGTGTGAGTGTGGAACGAGCTGCCAGTGGAAGTGGTAGATGCGGGTTCAATTGTAACATTTAAGAGAAGCTTGGATAGGTACATGGATGGGGGAAGGGGTGGTGGGTTTGGAGGGATATGGCCCAGATGGAGGTAGATGGGACCAGGCAGAAGATCAAGTTGGCATGGACTGGATGGGCTGAAGGCTCTGTTTCTGTGCTGTAGTTCTCTATAACTCTTTGACCCAAAATGTCGACAATTCCTTTCTCCCAGAGCTGCTGCTCAACCTGCTGAGTTCCTCCCGCAGACTGTTTATTGCATGAGATTGGAAACGTATCATCACAGCATTAGCAACTGTATTAAACATTGCCTCTTCTGGCTGTAGCTTCGCAAACCAAAATGCTTTTCTGGCCAGCCAACTATTAATACTTATCAGTATTGCAGGGAAAGAGCAAACTTTTCCAAATAAACCAAAGCAGTAATCTCACTTCTAGGAAGTACAGTCCCAGTAGCAGGACATTGTCTGTGTGCATGCATCCTCAAAGTTTGGTGGAGCTTCTCTGCTGAGCAGTGAAAACTAGAAAACTGCAGTTGCTGGAAATCTGAAATAAAAACTGATCTGGTCAGGCAGACCCCAAACGTTAATTCGGTTTCTTCTTCCACAGATGCTACCTGACCTGTGCTACCAACAACAGCTTTATTGCCTGAAGTGACTGGAAAGGAAATATTGGCTTGTCAGGGTCATAGTGCTAATCCCAGGCAGACAGAGTCTCCAAACCAGTGTGGAGATTTGTTCCACGGCTTCCTAGAAAAATTTAATACTGTATTGCCAGGACCAATGTTGGTCTCCTGGAGGCCCACTGCAAAAACTCGGTATGGTCCCCACTAATTTCTCAAACTGCTGCCGAACTTGTATATAATTGCATATCTCCACTTGCAGATACACGCATTATGTACTGTACATGCAAACGTAAATCAAGAAAAGGTATTTTTGCGGGAGACAATCTAAAATTGGTTGGCAATATGGTAAATCACATGAGTAAATGGCATCTAAGTGAACAAACAAGCTCCTTTCATTTGTAACAATTGTCTTGGTCAAGTAAGTGCTGGATAAAGGTGTTAAGTTGTTAATGAAAGATAAAATCCAGATGGATTGGTCCCAATTCCACATCTGGATCCAGTCAAGTTATGGCGCGACTCGGCGGTGACTTGGGTTACTTCAAGCTTCCGAACCTTGGAAATCATTTCACTTTAAAGGGGAAGATGTTCGTTGAAAAACATTTACAAGCGTTTCAGAGATAAAACGGGCATCGCCTTGAAATCGCGCCGTGCGATATCACGCCGCAAACACTTCGAAGACTGAGACTGCAGTCCGCCCTCCACAATTGAACGAAGCCGCTAACTCGTTCAAATTAATAGCCAAGGTCTTTAAAACAAGAGCAGAGCAATTCGATACTGAGGTTGTTTGTTTGCTGTTCATTTGACATGGTGTCATTATCATTCTCTATCAGTCTTTCAACATTTCTCAGCAGGATCTTACTGGTAGAAACTACAGCCAAACTAACACACGAGGAGGAATAAATATATAAACATTATATGCAGTTATAATGAAATACAAGGAAGATACATAAAAAAATATGTCATAGTCAAATAGATAAGATCTTTCAACAGCAAACCTTTTCTTGATAAGTGTGTGCGTGAACCAGTTGGATAAATTTAATAACTTTTGAAAATCCATGTATTGATCATGACGAGGATCACTTAAAAAAAACTGCAGCGACCTCCCAATACATCCCGGACAAATAAAATGAAACTTACGTGAAGTGATACAGTCCAGAACATCGCCCTCTGAAGAACCATGTTGTTAGGCAGGGCTGTCCGAGCGCTCTTCTTGCCCCATATCCCAGTTTTGCTTTCTCTCCTAACGCTGGACTCTTGTTTAGAAACTCCCGGTTAGATGTAAAGGAAGCAGTTAATCTCTCCCGATGCGTGTGTGAGCGTTTTAGATCAATACCCTGCAACTTTTGTTAGTGAATGTACAGAATTGTAGCTGTCCTCGCTGATCACTTAGATCCTTGATTTTGCGAGAACATCCCAGTTTCTATCTCTGTCTCTCTCTCACCCACTCCGCCCTCCTTCCCCGCCCATTTCTGGATAGGGAAGCCCCAGTTTAAGCCTCTCCTCCAGCGGGTCCCCCTCCGTGCCTCTGTCCGGCACGAACATGCTTCCCAGATTCAATCCATCACACGAGCTTGGGTTAACTTTACTGTCCCATGGATCAGGTTTGTGTGTTGTGGAAATGCACGTGTTGTGACACAGGAGAATGATCAGTGTCTCTTGTATGCAGATTTTTATTTTAAGAAGTCATCCCCTGCGCAGCACCTATATTTGATCTGGCACAACATTGCATTGATCCAGGAATGGATGCACATTCCAATGCCATTCTTAAACATAGTAATAAAAATGCTGCGGAATGAAAGACAAAATTGGTTTATTTTCAAACATTAATTGGCGTACTCCTTAACAAGGCAGCCTGAGATCATATTCTGCAATGGCCGCCCTGCTATTTGTATCTCATTCTGTCTGCAGTGTTGGATTTCAGAATCTTTTCAAAGGTTTGGAGAAATCTTTCAGGGAATGCACGTAGGGACAGACTGTGAGGGTAATTGGAGGATCAAGCGAATGCTTTATTGTAAAACATGCTCTTCACATTTGAGTAGTGCCATTGGCATGGACTTAGTTGGCCTGTTTTCAAGTTGTGGTGCTGATGGTTGCCCATGTCAAACACATAAGGTCAGTGCAAAAGCAATGACTTGAGCCTTTTCAGTTTAATTTTTTTTGTTCATTAGAATCTAATGAAATTTATGCCTCAGCTTTGTACTGTTATGGAAGTGACCAGGTACTTAAATCATCCTCACTATTTTAATTCTGTTCCAGGCCATTCATTTTAAACAAGATTACAGTGTCCTAGCCATTATGGAAAACAGATAACATTCTATCGATAATGGGTAGAATTTGTGTTTTGCACACCATCAGTATTCAGACTGCAAAGGTATACTTGTTTTCTAAAGTGATGGTTTAAGATTCTGCTCTTATTTGCATAATCATAAATGTAAAGCTTTCCAAGAAGCAGCACGATCAGTGTTTTCAAAAGGAATAGTTCATTTTTTTCTCCCTCGCATGAAAAACTAATTTTTGATGCAATTAAGAGTGGCAACCTGGCACAGGTTTATTACTACAACTGGAATTGGGTTCTCAGAAAAGATAACCATTTTTAAGGTGACTAATCTATAATATGTGTAATCCAATTTAAATAACTGAAAGTGACTAAAGAAATCTCATACTGAACTGCTTGCTAGTTTTATAGATGTAGGATAGATGGTAAATTCATATTTTAGATTTAAAATCTTTTGAAACATTCGTTATTAATGCCCTTGAGGCTTAAAAGTAGTGCATTTGTAAAGTCTCCTTACACAGTTGCAAACAGGCACAATTAATGGAAAGTTGCTATGGAAATTAATTTAACCCGGGGCAATAGTCTGGTTTTCTGGATGGAACTGATTTTCATAAAACTGCCATATGACTCTTATTGACTTTTGAATTGATCTCCCTTGTTTATTAATTAACATTGCTTTGTAAATGAAATCTACTTCTACGGAACAATACAAAATATGAAAGATCATAGTAGAAATTTGTACTAATATCATTACATTCATTACTGTTATCTGTGCTTTCAACAAGTTAATAACAAAAATATCCATTGACTACACCATCCTGATGTTAATAAACCATAAGCTAGAATTTCATCTTCCACATTATGACACAGAAAGAATTGTTTATATGGACTTGTCCTTTAAAAGCTGAGCTTTTGATATTAAGTTTGTTATAGAAAATTGCTGACATCCAGTAACTGAACTGTACAGTCCAAAAATAGTATAAGAACATCTTTTATCAAGCTCTTGCTTTCTTTACAACATTTTAACAGTGGAGAGATTATATACTCAAAATATAATAATTGGGTGTTAGGTCCTTTTAATTCCCATCTAGAAGGTAATAATCTCACATTAACTATGAATTATAATTGATAAGATATCTTTATTACTCACATATACATCGAAAAACACAGCGAAATGCATCTTTTGCGTAGAGTGTCCTGGAGGCAACCCGCAAGTGCCACCACGCTTCCGGCGCCAACATAGCATGCTGACAAATTCCTAACCCATATGCCTTTGGAATGTGGGAGGAAACTGGAGCACCCAGAGGAAACACACGCAGATGGGGGAGAATGTACAAAACAGACAGCGGCCAGAATTGAACCTAGGTCGCTGGCGCTGTAAAAGCATTACGCCAACCGCTACACTACCATGCCTGCCCAGGAATTCATTGTTCCTGTCATAAAGCTAGGAAAATGTATCAAGAATCATATGACTATAACATTTATATAAATTTATAATTTTAACAAGTATCTTACTTGTTGGTGTCAGTCTTATATTCAATAAATAAAAATGTCTGCTCTTGCCTGTCAGTATATTATTGTCCCTTAAGAAGCGCCATCTGGTGGTTCACAAAATATACCATTCTAAATACACATTCCAATGTGATGACGCTCATATTCCCTTTTTCTAAAGTGTCTGAATAGTTATACTTAAATCTAGAATGGAAACATCTTTTATTGTCACGTCCCATCGCTTGTCAAATTTTTATCAATGATTCAAACCTAAATCTTTTTATTTCCACATTCAAGGAACCGTTCCATTTATATGGGAAATATAATAAAATGAGCATCAACATTTCAAACCATTGCTTCATTTTCCAAATATTAAATCAGGAAAAATTTGATCAATTTCACAAGAATATGCCCGACAACCAAAGGATGTCTGAACAATATATAATAATATGATTTCAGATAGTCTTCAGTTGCCTGGGATATTAACCTCATATAGGCTTTGCACATGCTAATGAGTGCTTAAATACAATCTTCGAGATCCTTTTTCTTTAATTATACCCGTGATGCTCTGATGTTTTGGGATCCTTATACTGTACTATGTATTCCATCATAATTGAACATTTAGATTTAAATTTAGAAATGCAAAATCTATGAACAAAGAACCTTGCAGGTTGGTCGACAGTTTGCAGAATCTGTCCACAGTGGGGGTTAATGGTTAGCAGTTTCGCAGCTGTATGTGATTGTCTGAATAGGAAATAAGTACAGTGAGCAGGATGCTAAGTCAGCACTTATAATTTTTGTTTGCTTTAAAAAGGATTTTGGAGTAATAGTAAACTGATTTTGCTTACAGAGTTGTCATAAACTTAATAAACAGAAGAAAGTAGATTCTGTTTTTACTCACCTGAGGTTGTTTTTTTTTCAGTTTTTAATGTTCCTCTTCATATTAGAGAGTGCAAACAGGTGACTCTAATGATCAAGTTTCTCGGCCAAGTTTAAACTCTCAGGAACTGAGGGAAGGGTTAGAAAGAAGCAGGAGGGAAGTTCTGAATTAAAGTGAGAGGTAATGGGTTGATGATGCAAAATGATAGAAAGGAATGGGACAAGAATGAAACAAAAGAGAAGCCAGCTGAATTGCCCCTTCCCTTCTAGGGCCCCAAATACTCTCCAGGTGAAATGGTGACACATTCGTTCAACTTTACTGCTCATGATGCAGCCTCTCTGAGGGACCTTAAACTCAGATTAGGTGACTGCTTTGTAAAACACTTCCATTCAGTCTGCAAACACATACTGGAGCCTTCGGTGGCCTTTCATGATAATTCCCCACTCTATGGCCACTTCACCACTTGATCCTCAGCCTCCAACTATGTTCCAAGGAACTTCAATGAGCTTATCCTTCGATTACACTTCTAGCTTTCCACACTTAACAATAAGGTTCAGTAATTTCATTAACTGGCTCAGATTGTGCTCCTGTTCATTTGTTGGTTCAAGAAAGAATCACCTGCATGGATCAGAGTGTTCTGTCCATCTTTGATCCAGAGTGGATAATCTTACATGGTAGCATGAAAGTACCAAATCGCAGAATGACATTGGGCCCCAGCTTTGCTGCAGGACCCAGCACAGAATCTAGGTCTGGAACTCAATCATTCTGAGTTAAGTCATGTGTGCTTTGTATCTGACCTCAGCTTTATGACAGGTATGTCTTGCATATCTATAGCAACCTTGTTCATTTGGAAAAGAATAGGCAAGCTTTATTTTTAATTTCAATTAATATTAATGTTTTAATTAACATATATGTTAAATATGAAATCAATTTATTATTTTTATATTTTTAATTACTTCAACATTTTTTTCATTCTTAAAATTATTTACATCTATTTTAACTGTTGTAAAATATCTCTAATTATCAGAGATATTTTGAAACGGCTGCAAAGGCCTTAGCTGTCAAAAATCCTTTGTGGTAGTTTGGGAGAAGGGCCTCAGAATCCACCACCTGAGGCCTTGTCACCACTCGCATTGCGTTCTTGTTCACAACATGGCCACAGCTGCAGGCCTCCAGCTCCGTTGGATTTGTGAGGTCTCAAAAAGTTTGTGTGACTCCAAAAATTACACAGGAGGTAAATGCCAAGTCAGGCCTGATGTGGCCTGCTAATCATGCTATTCCTATTTACATCTCCATTACCAGGTTCTTTCACCTCACCCATCAACCTGAAATTCAAACTTTATTTCTCTCATTAATCATGCTCCTGTTATGCTGAGTATTTCCAGAATTTTCTTTCTCTTTCCAAGATGGGAAGGGTGAAACTCATGGTCCCCCATAGTATTTGTGTTAGAACTGGAGATATTCTTAATAGATACAAAATACTTAAATGATAAGACAGTAAGACTCTTGTCCTAATTTGTCAATGGCACAAAGCTAGGCAGTGCTGTTGATAGAGGCATTTATATTGTGATAGTACAG
>JARFYF010000118.1:23773864-23784408 GCA_030265395.1 Rhina ancylostomus | reverse complement strand
CTCAGTTAATACGAGGGAAATTAAAATCTTCTACTAATACCACCTTGTTATTCTTACAACTCTGAGCAAGTTCTGTACACCCCTGCGCCTCAAGTCCACACTGACTATTGGGGAGTCTATAATACAGCCATACTCGAGAGGCACTCCCCTCCTTGTTCCTAAGTTCTACCTATATGGCTTCATTGGATGATCCTCCAAGGATGTCATCTCTAAGCACTATTACATCCTCTTATCAAAAAGGCAACGCCCCCTCCTCACTTGCCTGTACCTCCTGTCATACCTGTAGCATCCGTATTCTGAAACATTGAGCTGCCAGTCCTGCCCTACTCTCAGCCATATTTTGTTATGACTAAAACATCCCAGTGCCCAGAGCCAATCCACACTCTAAATTCATCTGCTTTACCTGTTAATCCTTGTGCATTGAAGTAAATGCAGTTTAACTGAGTATTCCTTTCCCTGCTTTTACTGTGCTTCTCGCTATCCTAATTACTAAGCTTGCTCTCATTGGCTACGGCTTTATCCCATGACTGGCTCCTGCTCAGAGTCCCAACCCCCCCCCCCCCCCATCCAATCTCGTTTAAATACTCCCATACAGCACCAGCAAACTTCCCTGCAAGGATTTTGGTCCCTCAAAGCATTGATCTTTGCTCAATCTATCTCTATCCCTTTGGAGGTTCCTTTGCAACTTGTCTTCCAACCTCTTTGAGTTATGTGAAAATTTAGTCACCAGATTTTTGGTTTCTTCAAACAAATCATTTTGAAGAAACCAATAAATTGTGAAAGCTTGATCCTTGTAGCACATCATCCATTACATCATGCCAATCAGAAAAAGATCCATTTATGCCTACTCTGTTTCTAGAATTTCTGACTCGGTTTTTATTTGCCAAATTGGATGAGACTGAGAAAGTGTAATTTGGGGCATTTATGTGTTCCATGTTGAATAATATAAAAATAATCTTCTACATTTACTTCTGATAACTTAACAATATCTCAGTACTGTAATGAATTGCAATCTAGATTGTTGTTGTTTGTCACAAGCTTCTGCTTGATTGCAAGAATCTCATCAAATTCAAATTAGATTTAAGCTCTTGGGTTGTTGTGGTCCTTTTTATTGTTCTTTAGATTTACAAATGGAGAATATTTGTAAAATTATTGTATTGTTACCCTGCTCTCATTTTTTAATACTCTTTAATTTCTGATAATGTTGCAGAGCTACAACAAACAACAAAGTGAAGGAGACTGTGGCTTTGGAACTGAGCTTTGTGAACTCCAACCTGCAGCTCCTAAAGGAGGAACTAGAGGAACTGAACAGCTCAGTGGAGGTTTATCAGAATGAGAAGTAATTTATTCATGCTTATATTTTATACCATTCCTTTATTTTGTCATTAATACTTTCCCAGGAAATTTTATTTAATTTTCCATGTTGGAAGCAAATAGTGTGTCAGCTGCAGGCTGTCATGTAAAGTAGTTCCAGAATACTGTCAAAAAAATTCTGCACAGCAGAACAACCAGTAAAGCTGCTGCCTCACAGTGCCAGAGACCTAGGTTCAATCCTGACCTCTGGTGATGTCTGTGTGGAGTTTGCACAGTCTCCCTGTGACCATGTGGGTGGGTGGGTTAGTAAGTTTGCAAATGACACGTAGATTGGTGTTGAAGCTTCTACACAACCTTCAACCTAGTGTAGAAGGTTGCCAAAGGATACGATGGGATGTAGATCAGTTATAGATATGGGTAGAGAAATGGCAGATAGTTTTATCTGAGCAAGTTTGAGGTGTTGCACGTTGGGAGGTCCAATGTAAGGAGAAATGATACAGTTAATGGCAGGGCACTTAACAGCATTGGTGTGCAGACGGATCTTGGGGTTCAAGTCCATAGTTCCTTAAAAGTGGCCATACAAGTAGATAGGGTGGTAAAGGAGGCATATGGCAAGCTTGCCAGCATTGGTCCGGGCATTGAGTAAAGAATAAGGAAGTTATGTTGCAGCTGTATAAAACTTTGTTTTGGCTGCACCTAGAGTATTGTGTGCAATTCTGTTCACCCCATCACAAGAAGGATGTGGAGGCTTTGGAAAGGGTACAGAACAGGTTTACAGGATGCTGCCTGGTTTAGAGGATATGAGCTATAGGGAGAGGTTGTACAAACTTGGGTTCTTTTCTCTGAAACATCAACAGTTGAAGGGAGAACTGATGTTTATAAAATTATGAGAGGCCTAGAAAGGGTAAGACATTGAGAACCTTTTCCCTAGAGTAGAAATGTCAAGTACTAGAGGGCATGTATATAAGGTGAGAGGGGCAACTTCTTTTTAAACATGGAGAGTGGTAGGTGCCTGGAATGGGCTGCCCGGAGTAGTGGTGGAAGCAGATTCGACAGTGGCATTTAAGAGGCTTTTCGATAGACACTCGAATATGCAGGGAATAGAGGGATATGGATTATGCAGGCAGAAGAGATTCAGTTTAATTCAGCAATGTGTTTGGCACAGACATCATGGGCCAAAGGGCATGTTCCTGAGCTGCATGATTCTATGTTCTATTAATAAGTTAGGGTAGTATTAGTGTAGATTCAGTGGGCTGAAGGGCCAGTTTCTGTGCTGCATCTCTGTACTTGTAACACCTTAATTTATGTTTTATTTATTTAGTAACTATTTTCATTATGCTATTTAAAAATTTTGAAATGAAGGTTTCATTATTAAAAACAGATTTATTTGAGGTATATAGGGTAGCATCAAAACTAGTGAGGCAATAAAATAATTTATAATAGCCCCTGGAGAAAAAGGTAGAATACCTTGGTTCCATTTCTTTCCCTTATTTAAATAGTTTCTTGTATTTGCCTTGACAGTTTAGTTAATGCTAGCTCCTAGCTGTAAGAGGTCCACATGTAACAACCTAAAGCACAAAACTATTACAAATAAACCTTCCTGTAGTATTTCCATTGCACTGCATAGTGAGGGTCTGGGAGATCCTATTATGGTATTTGTGTGAATTCTGTAAATAGTTCTAGAATGTGAAATTATTGAAAACATATGTGGTCTTTTTCCTGGCAGAGACCGGTGAATCGGTATGCCTTTGCTTCACTAAATTCTTAATCTCCATAATATAACTCAATATAACATAACATATCAGTAGGATGGAACCTTTTTCCTTTTTTAACATTTACACGGCATCTTTCATGTCAATTTCAGGACATCTTGAGGTGTTTTGTACTTAACTATGTAAACTATGTTCTTTATTATTTTAATATAGAAAATCTGATGGTTTATTTGCACATGAGTGTCTCACAATTAGTCATGCGATAATCACCAGAAAATCTGATTTGTGACGTTGATTGAGGAATAAATACTGGGCAGAAACACACAGCAATTCCCTTGCTCTTTGGAATAGTGCCACGGGAGGAATGCCTACCTGAGAAGGGTCAAATTGTAAGCGTGACAATAATGAGAACATGATTTCCCAAATTCATTAAATGATTATGATTAGTAGATGTAAAGCTACATGGTACTTGTCTGAAAATCTATATGGTACATATCTGAAAAGTATACACCATACAGCAATCACTTGAAGTTATGTATGTCTGGTTTTATGTTGCACAAAGTTTTATGTTCACTATGTAATTAAACTTGAATGAAAAGTTTAACCTAATTCCTTCCCTTTCACCCCAAACCCCACCCTCAAACAACTACGACTCCTACACCCTCATCAATCTGTGTTAGTCGACCCTCAATTCCACTACTGATCAGTTGGCCTTGAACCCTCCCTGACTTGTCCACCTCCCATCCTCAAACATTCCTAGGCCTCAGTCCACAAAGAATTCCCCTTGGATCCGGGTCCAGCCCTGTTCTCATCTGATTTCCTTCATTCTCTCTGCACTTGTGAAGATCATGAACAAGAGGTCGTCATGTCCAGAGCTTGTTCAGTAAAGCAGAACACGACAATTTCTTGCTTGTGGGCCCACAGTCAGAATGCTGATGACCTGCTTTGAACTAAAGATGCCTTTTATAGAGGTGTGGAATAAAAACAAATGCTGTAAGAACTCAGCCAGTAGAAGAGCATCCATGGGAAGAGAAACCAGTTAACATTCAATCTGAAATGTTAACTGGTTTCTCTTTCCACAGATGCTGCTTCACTAACTCGGTTCTTACAGCATTTCTGTTTCAGATTCCGATATCTGCAGTTTTATTTGCTTTCCTTTAGAGGTGCAGACGAATTTCTAAATTGAGGCTCTAAAGTTGTAAAAGTCCAAAGTGCTTCTTGGGAGCACTTTAAAAAAAGAACATTTGACATGAAACCTCATCAGAATATATTATCTGACAAATACCTTGGTGGAAGAGAATTTTTAAGGAGTGTTTTAATGGAGGAAAGAGTGGAAGAAATGTCTGGAACCCTGGGAAATGAATGCACAGTAGTCTGTGGAGCAGAGATTAAATTTGGAGATGATTGAGGCTAGAATTAAAGGGGAAAAATATCTTGGAGGGTTTTGATCTGGAGGATGTCTGAAAAATTGAATAAGGCTATTGAAGAGTACAAAAAGTACAGTATAATGTAAATTTTAAAATCTAGGGATTGCTGAGCCTCCACCTGATGTAGGTCAGTAAGCAGAGAGATAATAGGTCAATGGGACTTGGTGAGAGTTGGTAGAAGAATTTTTGACCACTTTTATAGAAGGTGAAACTTGGGAGCAGGGCCAGATTGTTTAGAATGCAGAGAAATGCTGAACAGTCATCTTGATGAGTTAATTTTGGCCATATGGGAAATTACACTTTAGCTCCACCCAACTTTGATTTTACATTGGTTTACCACTTTGTTATATTGAGGCTTCTTGTAATTGAGCATAGTTGGTAATTGAGAAATGTGTGAATCACCATAGAGATTTAGATAATAAGGCATTATCTACAGAAACTTATGGTACATTTTATAATTAGCAGAGAATTTGCTGCAACTCTGTTTATTACATTTGTAAGCATGTTATCTTCTGGGTTACTAGGGCTCCCTTACAAGCTCTTCATAATTTTGTTTCTGTTTATTTATGAGAACAACTGGTGGCTTATCCATATTCCATGGCTGTAAGGGTAACAGCAAATGGAGAATTGAGGGTACTGACTTTTGCATACTGTGAAGGCCCATTGGAACTTGAGCATGTGTAGGCCCTACAGTTCCTAGGCCTGTTCCACCTTCTATTCCCAAAATACAGTACTGTTATTGTCAAGATTTATCACACTGATTCCTACTGTAACTCAAGTGAGGTTGTGAGTCTATGCCTCGAGTGATGAGTAGTACTCAACAATAAACTGAAAATAACTAACTGCTATTCTCTAATTTTCTGTTATGCTGTCATTGCCTTCAATTATTCCTCCCCACTGGAAGCAGATCTGCTGCTGATAATTCTTCATCTCTACGTGACTTCCTTTTTATTAAAATTCTTGAGGGTTTTGTATTCTAAATTTAGTATCCCCTAGCCATAATCATTTAATTGTCTTTTTTTTATCATCAACTTTGGTGGTCTTCACCTTGCATAATAACCATTCATATTTTTAAAAAAGAAATATGAACTGTGCTGCAGATGAGTATGAATAATATTGAACCCATTATTAACTGCCTTGGTAATTAGGGTTACTGTCTGCCCCTATGTGCTAGTCACTCCTGACTGACTGTGTTCAGTCCTGAATCAGCTGTTACAAGCCCAGGACAGCATTTGTCTCTTATCTTTTTGGTTCATAATTCTTGGCCGGCAATGCACACTTTATCCTAGCCACTGACATCAAAAGAGAGGTTTTTTTACTTGCCTTTTTTGCCCCATTCCAAATATGTGGTCAGAATCCAACTCCATTAGCCAGGGTAAGATCCTGTGAATGGCATGGCCATCCAGGATGTAATTCCATTACATAGGTAGATCAAAAACAAGCTCCGTCCACAATTGCTTAAAAAGAAAACTGTCCTGGATTGACATTGTACCCAATTGTTAAACTTGTCAAAACTCTGACTGTTTCTAAATATATGAAGCTATTAAAATGTTCAGAATTTAAAAATACATAAATGTTTTAGTTTTTATATATATTCTAAACATTTAAACTGACAAATAAACTAAATTAATTATTTCTAACCTTATAGAGATGCACAGCTTTTCCACTCAGTTGACATCATTGGAAATGCTGCACTGAGCATAGGTTGTTGATGCAGATTCCTCAGCATAAATTACAGGGAACAGCTGCAACTTAGATTCCCTTGCAGCAGCTTCTGAGGAGTCCAGCAACAGACTGAAGTCAAGAAAACAACCAAGAGCAAGTAATTACGAATACAAATGGCTTATTGGCCTTTATTGCCGGGAGGTTGGTTTCTAAGAATAAAGATGCATTATTAAAATTATACAGGGTATTGCTGAGGCTGCACCTGGAATACTGTGTACAGTTATGATCTTATTTAAAAAAGGATGTGCTAGCATTTGAGGCAATTAGGGGAGATTCAGGAGGTTAATTCCTGAGAAAAGAGGGTTCTAATGTGCAAGGGTTTTTTTTTTAGAAAAAAACCTGTAATCATTGGAGTTGAGAAGTATGAGAGAGGATCTTATTGCATCATATAAGATTCTAGACAAGTATGACAAGGTAGATGTTGAGTTGTTTCCATTATGGGAGTTTCAAAAGAGGAGGTGTAGTTGCAAGATACGGATGCAGAGGAATTTCTTCTCACAATGGTGGCAAGTCTCTGGAATTACCTATACAAAAAGGTTATGGAAGCTACAACACTGTATTTAAAAGGGATAAATTTTTAGAAGATAAATGAATTGAGGACTGTGGAACTGGTACAGAACAGCATTTGAGGCTTGGAGGAGATTGGCAATAATCATGCTGAATGGCTGGGCAAGCTTGAGGGGCTGGGTGGCCTACTCCTCTTCCTATTTTCTTGTATGCCTCTTGTGTACGAGTAGCTAACTTCAGCTTCAGAATTTCTCTATATTTGCTCAATATAAAGACTTTTGTTGGTGAACACCAACAGTCTTGTTAAGATAGCTCCTCAAAATTGAGGCTGTAGTAATTCTTGTGTCTTATGCAGATCCATGCAATTATGGCATATCTTCAGTGGCCGTTGTAGCAGGATAACACAGGATATGCTCATACCAGCCATGCAATATGAGTACTTGCTTCCACATTGAAGAATATTGATAGAAAAATATAAGAAAAAAATCATTTTTCTTTGAATAAAGTGTACAGGCTAAAATCAGAACTTGTGTGCCACAGCTGGCTCCATCCCTCATGATGAAGCCATGTCCATTGATGGCCTTCTGTACTACAGCTGGCTAGGATAATTTAACTCCATGTGATTCAATTTTGTCATTTTGAAAAGGTAATTACTTTGCTGTTAAGGTTACAATTTATGAAGGTGTGGTATGGTAATGAGACCATTTACCATGTGAGGAGAGAAAAAAGTCTTTTACAGTGAAACATTTTCTTATCTGAATTTGAATTTAAGGTCATCATTGCTACATGGGAGCAATTTGCCAAGTCAGTTGTTTTGTCAAATGACAGGAAAAGAAAATTTAATTAAAAATATATCAAAGTTAACTTTACTTTCTGGCTTTGCCTGCACGATTATCATGTTGGAACTTGCTTAAACAGTGTTCGAGAAAGGTAGGTTTTTTTTTTACAAGTTTATAGCTCTGTTGCTGGGCAATGCAAGACAAAATATATATTTTAGCGTAGCTTGTTGACGGCTCCATTGATAAGTGCATCATGTCATGTGACACTATCATTTAGATCAAGAAGGTCCAGAGTAAGACACTGGAGTGAGACTGAAAAGAAAGAGCTGACAAATATTCTTGTTCTTCATCTTAATTATCCTTATCTGGAGTTACTTTTCAGATTCTGTTTTAATTATTCTTGTAATTAGGGGCATGAAAACTATGACAGTTGAGGAATAAATCTCTTACTTCATCGCCATTGCGATTACTGCAATACTCGCCCATCGAGCACTGATGTCTTGTAGAGACTTTACTCTGCCATTCTTATTCTTATTGTTAATGCTTGAGACTATGATTGATGTTAAATTTAAAAATAATGGTGGTTGAAAAATGAGGGAGTGAATTGTGGTAGGAGTAAAAGTTGTGGAAATGTGCACTTTTGTAACCTGGCTATTCCAAATAACATTTGTGTTCAGTAACAAATGTTAATGAAACCAAAACTGTATAACATGGAAATAATATAGCAAATTGTAAATGCTGTTTGAATCCATTATAAACACTGGTCATTGGAAATTGTATATGCAGTCAGACTTGCTATCAAAGCATATATGGAACTGTTTTGGGTGTGACCCTCTCAGAACTCTGCTCTCAGAATAGATATACACACAAAATGTCAACCTGACTTTTCTATAAATCTGCACTGGTGTCAAAGCTGTATACTACTGTTGCTGAAATTTGTATTGGGCTACTGCCAATATGCGATGAAAAGGAGAGCATATCTTTAGTGGGGTTGTTAAATTTTTAAATATAAAGTCAGTTTGTAAACAAGTTATCCAAAATAGGCATACATTTTCAAAAATTAAATAACAGGAAAAAGTGATACTAGTAATGAAGATTATATCTGACCTTCCTTTGCTTTCTATTCTAAAATTACAGGGAAAACACCAAAAATCTTTAAGAAAAAGCATTAATTTGAGCCTGTCTGCACAGATTACTGAAAGGCAGGTTGTTCTTGATTCAGCCAACAGAACTCTTCAGCAGGAATAATAGAGCACTGGTCAAGAAAATGGAGTGGCTATGGCTTAGCATGGTTTTCACAAAGTACTCATTAATATATTATGTAATGAAATGATAAAATAAATAGTACATGAAGTTGAAAAGAATGTGACTGCATGTATAAAAATGCTGTAGGATCAGAAGTCTTTGGATTTGATTAAGAGTAAGTTCCTTAGAGTAGAAGAATATAAGTGATCTTACCATGGGGGATCTTGTAAGAATTTTTCTGATGTACATGTATGTGACTTGAACTTGAAAACTGAGGAAATTGTATAAACATGCGTAGTGTTGTTTAGGATGTTGTCAGTGATGTGTATTTATTCTGTAACGCTAAAGGAGGGTTGTTAATATTGAATAGGATAAAAACCATCTAAAAATGTGCTTAAAAGGATAGGAAGAGTAATTTGGCCAAAAGGGAAAATTACATTGCTATGGAAATTAAGGACAGAAATATTGTAGGCTGTGGCCACAATATTTCAATCCTTGATAGCAAGGGAAATAGAGTCAAAAACACAGAGCATTGTAGATGTTACTGTCCAGTTCAAAAACAGTCTAATATTAAATCCTGTAAAAAGTAGACAATGTAGTTCATGGTGGGGAAACTTAGGTGGCCAAACTGGACCAAATTAAATCAAAGACAAACACATGTCAGTAAATGACAGATAGTTGAGATTTTTGGAGTTAATTTGATTGTTGGTATTGTGTGCTAGGAATCTCAAAAGGTGTTTGATAAAGTTCAACAAAATAAACATTAGCAAAGTTTAAGTGTGTAGGATTTAAAAGAGCAATAATAGCTTGGATATGAACTTGGTTAATACAAAAGGCAAAATGCAGTGGTGAATGAAAACAAAAAGCAGACCAGATGATATCTGTGGAATAGTACCAATATTTCAGTTCAATAAACTTTTGAAAGAAGTGAAGAACAATTACTTTTTTGAACTGGAGGGAAACTTCAGTACCAGAACTAACACTCGTATGATAATGAGCTGGCCTCTGATGTATAGGGAGCAATTTAGGAATTTGAATGTTTACAATTAATCAATAATGAAAATGACTTGTCATAAATTCTGTGAGTGCATCAACAGAATAATAAAATCTAAGTCCATGGCAGTATAAAATGAGGTGAAGGATTAAAGACTAAATGGAATAATTTTAATGAAACATAAAATGGAAGTACTGAGGCTCCAAATAAATCTGTGAAATGGCAAGCAGAGATGATACCTTTACAAAAGCATATTGTATTTGGAGTTTCCATAAAGATGTAAATATAAAAGTTGTTAATTTGTTATAAATAACCAATTGTATGTGTCAAAATTATTAAGGGTTTTGATGGAGTAAATAAGGAAATAAAACTGCTTTTACTCACAGTAACCTGAGGACATAAATTTAAGATAGTGTCAAGAAAGTGAAGATTTTTTTTTGAACAATGATTATCCTGAATGCCTGAAACTGGTCAAAATTAATTTTCAAAAGGAAGATGCATATATAATTGAAATAAAAATTTGTACTATTGATGTCAGGAGCAAGTAGCAGCTCTTTTGAATTAGAATGGACTAAATTGCTTTTTTTAAATGACTTAATATTTGAGGAGTAGTTTGTCTTGTTTATAATTAAAAAAAAATACAATTTTAAAGGAGGAGCCACCAGTACATCACACAGGAGTGCTCTGTTAAATTTTGGTCACTACTGAAGAAGAAATGCACTTAACTATTGATTGAGTCAGGAAAAAATTGATCCTGCGTAAAGGCATAAATTATGAGGGAAAGAAATCAAAATGCTCAGGCTGCATTGCCTGAAACAAATGTAGTTAAATGTGAAGATGG
>JARFYF010000118.1:23536746-23549100 GCA_030265395.1 Rhina ancylostomus | reverse complement strand
TTGCACTTGTCACGATTAAATTCCATTGCTCCGCCCAAATTTCCAGCTGCTCAGTATCATGCTTTTGGCTAAGTCAATTCTCCTTGTTATCTACAACATTACAGATTTTATAAGCTGCAAAGCTTATAATGTTCATATTAAGGTATGAAGTTTAGTCATTTCTCCCATGCTGCATCACATATTGTTGGCTGTCATATAGTCAGTGGCTGAAAGGACTTGTTAGTTGGCTAAACTACTTTCAGTATGAAATTAATGGAAAGAAAATTACTTAGAGTGAAAACAAGTTACTGATTTTCCATTGCTTGTTTTGTGTAACTGCATAAGACAAATTATGCTGTACTGACGCAGAGGAAGTTCAATTTATCTGTTGTTCAAACAAATTAGATGTAAAAAGTTAATTTTAGTTTTTAACAACTAAATTTTTGAAATGATATTAATGAGACAACTCCCTATTTACTAATTTATGGTGTGTCAGTGTTTTCTGTTCTTGGGTCATACATGAAGTCAAATAGACCACCTTTTAATATCTAATGTGTAAACAATCCACTTCTGGGGACAAGTCTTCCTGCAGGAAATGCCAAGTCATTAGATGAATTCCCATCTACTCATCTGAAAATATCTCCATAAGATTGGCCTCATGTAGCCAGTATTAATCAGAGTATGAACAGGTGTGACGGATCAGGAAAGAGGACATTGTACTATGAGAAAGGGAAGGGCAAATGTCTTGAAACAAGAAAGTTTGAAAATAATTGTGAATCTAAGTGCAAGTTGTTCTATTGGTTTGATTTCTTTGAGAATGCATTTGAGATTATCAAGACAAATGAATTAATGTAACTCTTTGGGCTGTTACTGACCTAATGTGCAGTGCTTTTGAGATAGGCTGCTTAATCAAGTTTACAAAAAACATAGAACCGTACCAGCACAGGAAAAGGTCCTTTGGCCCACCAACTCTGCACCAACCACGATGCCAGTCTAATGAAACCCATCTGCTTGCAAATCATCCATATCCTCCTCCTCTCTGCCTATTCATGTGTTGGCCTGAATACCTCTTGTCATATCTGCTTCTACCACTACCAGCAGCCCATTCCAGGCATCTACCACTCTGTGTAAAAATGACTTATTTCACTGTGTGTTTCGATGTACATGTGACTAATAAATAAATATCATATATCTTATCCTGATCTGCCCCATGATTATGCATGGAAGCCTAGCCTCAAAGGATATGCCCAAATGCATAATGTGGCATTTCAGCTTCTCACTACAAGCATCCTCAAGGCCTGTCTGAGTAAGAGTGTCAATTTAATGCTGAATTTGTTATCTTAACTTAGTTTTATGCTGCAAATATTTGCACATTATCTCAGTGTCTTCATGTTAAACCTAAAGATCGGTTATCAATGCCTGCTATCAAAAATTAATAAAATAAAAACTGAAGATACATAGCATGTGAAAGAGAAACTTGGAACAAAGTTTATGTTCAGGAACCTTGGGAATGAAAATCCCACCCCACTTCATCATCTTTTCTCCACACGAAACCTCGGTATTGTTCACTTCTCTTCCTGATGCTGATGATGTGACTTTTTCCCCCCTTCAAATTGGCCAACATTACCTCTTTACAATATTCTACTTATCAAAGGCTCTCAGAAAAAGGAAACGACTGGCACTGAAATATCACAGGAGAGGGGAAAGGGGGAGCTTGAGGAATCAGAATCCGATGAAATGTGCCTGCTTCATCTTGGTGTGGGATAGAGAAAGTTAGAGGCTTGCTTCATACTGTAAAACTCAAGTTCAGTCAAACATCAAGCCACAACTACAAGCTAGGGTAGTACTGAGGCAGATAGGTAAAATGTAGAGGAATAAAATATGCTGCAAAATGAAAAAGCTTTTCCTTGAGTAGCTGACAGCAGTTTTGATGTTGAATGTGGATTAGTGAAATCCATTAGATATCTCAGTAGGAGTAAGGATTACTCAGATAATCACAGAGTTGATAGACATTGTTAATGGACACAATTTGTTAAGTAGGTTTGAAGTTGCAGAAGATTGCTCAAGGAATAATAACTATCATTTTACAAGTTACTTTATTAAAGACGTGGAACATTGAATTTATAAAGTTGGTTCTTAATTAAGTGAAATCTTACAATTGATGCTTTAACAATCTCTAGTATGGTGTGATTTGAAGCTTTACAGCTCTAGGTGTAGATTGGTGAAATGCAGGCTGATTGAATTCCACTTACTTAACATTTGGGTCCTGCAGAGAACAGATTATTTCTTTATAACAATGGAGAGGTAAAAGAATTTTGCCACCTTTGAGGTCCAGGGACTGGGTGAGAAAATTCCACTTGCATTTTTTGGGGAAAAAAAACTGCTATTTAGATAATATTTGAATGTTTCTTTGAGGATCATCAAATAAAATTTGATACTTAGTTATATAAAGAGAAATTATGACTGTTGGCAAAGGAAATAGAATGAACTATTTAACCCCACATGCCTACTCCACCAGTCAATGAGATTATGGATGATTTATACTTAACCCTGAAAACAGATTCTCCTCATAGTATTTTCAAAAACAAAACCAGAAAATGCTGGAATGATTCACCAGGTCAAGCAGCATATGCAGAAAAACAGAGTTTACACTTCATGTCCATGAGCCTTCAGGTCATCAACTGTCAAACCTTTAAAATCAGAAATTGATCCGGGTTTAAGTGACATTTACAGAAGAGCAATTAGCTTCCAAGATGACATTTTTAAAAAGTGCTTTGTAAAATACAGCAATGTGCAAAAATAATTCAGAATAGTAGTGGGAGTGGAAAATGAATAACGTCAGCAAACTCAACAAATGCATGGGAGGAAATGCAAAAAAAAATTGCCTGAAAACTTGCAGGATGCTTTCCAAAATTCACATATACCCTATTTTAAGAAAATTGTTTGCACTAATTCCTCAAATATCCAGTCTTTAGATATTTTAATTGGATATATTGCTAGGGTTAGATGAAAGTGGAAGAGAGGACACTTGTGTAAATGGCCTAAGTCACTCTGCTTCAGCTTGCTGCTCAGGCACTCTACAGAACAGCATGCAAAGTCATGGCCCAATTTTCTTATCTATGTTTACAGTGTGCAAAGTCCCTGTGATACCACAACCACTCATAAAAATTATCATAGCCAGTTGTCATCTATTGTAAGTGTGTTGAAGGACCAAGCATAAGTAAACCACGATAACTGGAGGAACTAGATGACCTGCTCCTTTTCCAGTGGGATTTTGTTACTTATTCTTTCACAGGACATAGATATACATGCCATTTTCTGTATTTCTTACCATCCCTAATTGCACTTGAACTAAAGATACTATTAAGAACCAATGTCGTTGTAGGTTTTGGAGTGACATGTAGGCCAGACCAGATAAAGATACCAGATTTCCTTCGCTAAAGGACATTATTGAACCAAAAATGACCTTTGACAACAAATCAGCAGTTCCATGGTTACCATAATTAGAATGAGCATTTTTAATTCCAGGATTTATTTAACTTATTTAATTAATAGAGTGTAAATTCACCAACAGCCTAGGCAGGAGTCAAACTCATGTTTCTAGATAGATAATCCAGAGTTCTGGTTGCTAGTCCAGTAACTTAACCACTACTCTACTGCCTGTAATTTCAATAAAGTACATAAGTGAAAAGAAAGCCATAATGCTGTTGCATAATTATCAGTGGAAATTCTCAGCAGTTCACTTCTGGAAACTTTAAGAAACTCTGTTTCTTCAGTATAGCACATAACCTTCAGGGATTCAATTGCACTGCTATGATAAATTTTGTTTTACTACATACTTATTTGAGGATGACAGTAAGCAACTGTCTATCTATAATTATATTCTAGAAACATTTTGCCATATGTTGTACTGTCAGACCTCCGGTCTATAATTAACTGGAATACAATGTTATTGAAGAAAATATATTTTTCTACGAATCATTGCATCTGTAATATTTCTGTGTTTATATGCTGCTCTGTTGATATGTTGCCCAGTGCCATTGGCCTGGGTAATATAAGTTACTAAATGATATTATCAGAACAGTTGGTGTATTTAATGCTTGACATTAGTGAATGCATTGTTGAGCCTAACAGAGAATCATGTCCTTAGAACCTGTACAAATAGAATATTGATATACAAAATCAATTTACATTGATATTTTTAATATAAATGTTTTCCTTCTGTTGATATTCATGCCTGTGTCCAAAAATACATGCAACACTCTATTGTGTCATCCTTATAGCCAATCCAGGTATAATTGTAGCCTTGCTATTGGACCCCAAAAATTTCTAGTGCAATTCTCACATCATGCACTTTAATGCCTGTAATCTGGAACATGAACTTTTACTGATAAATTTTAAGACCTCATCATAATACAGAAGAGCTATGACTAATTGTTACATTGCTATTATTGATGAGTTGAAAGCAGCAATCAAGTAGTATGAGACTTTTAAATTAAGTGTGTCCCAAATGTTTCCTCTTCTTTGTCTTTCATGTGCTAGATGGCAGTATTATGAAATTGGGAGGATATTACATTAAGTGGGGCTAAAAGGGAAATCCGAAGGAATTGAGGAAGACCACTATCGAGGAGGCGAGTTCAAAGAACTTGTTTTGGAAAGAAATGGAGGTGGAGGAGCTTAGCAGGGAGTTTTAAGGAAGACTGTGATAGCTAAATAAGTGACTGAACTTGTGAAGTTAAGGGAACAGAAAGGCCAGCATTTAGAGGAGCCAATTTAGCGGTTATGGCAAAGATAATCCTAAACATGCTGGAATTGTGATGCTGAAAGGTGAGAGTCCTATACATTTTGATGATGAAGATGTAGACTAGGCCTTTTGGATGAGTTAAAATTTGGAAAGTTATGGCAGTTAGATTAGCTAACTTGAATTTAAGGAAGTGAAATCTTGAGCTGATGGACTAGAATTTTGGCAGCAAAAGGGTAATAATAGGAGAATAGATGGACAATGCTACTCGACTTGGAGCATTGAGTCTTTTGGTAATGAAATTGAGCAGAAGCAGCACTATCCCTCTATTTATAGTGACAACCAAGAGAGCTGGTGAATGTAAAGGCAGTGGAGGAACTGAAGAGGAGATTCTTGGTTTTATCAACATGTGGGCTAAATGAATCCAGATATCAAATGGGAGTTAGATGAAGGGAGGGAGCAAGATGAAGCTGGGTGTCATTTAGCTATAGCTCTGATTCCCCGCGCCCCCCCCCCCAATAGACGCAGAGTATTTCCAGCATTTTCTGTTTTCCAGACCTCAATAATTATCTTTTGTCGTTGAAACTATTCCTTGCTTCTGGATAATACTTTCTTGGAGATCTTGAAAAGGAGGCGACCATAGGTGGAACACTAAAATGTGAAGCTTTTGACTTCCCTGACTGATGTTTTCTTTCCTTTTACAGTCGACAGGATTCAAAACTGCAAGCTCAGTGTCTCCCCATCATTATTTCTCAATTTACTTCATCTTTCCTTTTGCAAGTGTTTACTTTGGTTATTATTCTGCACAGTGAACCTTGCTTATTAAACCTGATTCTTTATGACCAATATTCAGAGAAGGTTAACGTTACTGAAATAGCACGTGATATTTTTTATAAGAGTTTCACAACCTACATTCACATTAGATTTTACAGATAATCACACAGGAACAATACTGTGCGAAACTTAATGTTAATATTGAGAAACAAATGAGATGTAGTATATTAGTTGCCTAATATTAGTAGTATATTACAAGCTTTCTTGCATCAGTGTACTGTATCATGTCAATATAATTTCTAAATATTTGTTTGCTGCGACCACTCATGATCTTGCAGTGTTTGTCACTCAGTTACAAATCTTTAACACACCAAGGTCCTGTGCAATAGTAGTCAGTTACCCTGATGAGAATTTGCTAAACTGAAAAAAAACTCATGAACTTCCACTGTATTTTATAACAAATCAACTAAATGAATTCAAATCTCTTTTTGACTGAGCTGAAGTTTTTCTTTGTTGTGGCCACTGATTTACAGCTTTCATAAAATCATAGATTTTAATCACTAAAATACCAACAAAATTCAACCAGTATATGGAGTAAATCTGAATTTGACTCCTTTGGTTGTCATAAATCAGGGCCTTGATGAATACTGATTAAGATCTGTGAAGTATATAATTGTCTGACTCCCTATATTGTATTCCATACCATAACCATTAATCCATATATCATTATTAACTGCCCATTATTTCTCCTTGTGTGTAACTTGCACCAGGTTGTCCAATATCATTCTATATATAAACATCTAAATGGGTCAAAATAGATTTTAGCCTTTAACCCACTGACTGATATCTATTATCCCATATATAAACCTCCAGCAGCTACCATTAATCATGACGCTAACTCAACTCCTTAACTAGACTACTTCCTTATACTTAAAGATTTATTGTTTTTGCATTACCTATTTATATTTTCAATTGTGGTTCACTCAGAGGTTTTCATTATTCTATGGATCAGCTATCTGAACACCTTGATCAGAATCTAGTTTATTAACTCACTTCCAGAATTTCAGTTATTCTATATGTAAATTATCTGACCTCTTCAATTATATCCTAGCTTGTAATGAGCTTCCAGGTATCCATTATTCTAGATATAAACCACCGCAATTCCTTAATTAAATTCTAGTGTGTAACTCATTCATAGAGGTCTATTCTATATAGAAAGCATCCCATCGTTTCTAGCATTTGTTGCTGGATCTTTTATCCTCATGCCCTTTTAATGGAAATACTTCTGTTTTCAACCCCTACTGGTTTTAAGTTTGCTATAAATTTGAAGTGCCCCTCGCAGAAACAGACACCTGAGGAAAAAAGCACAAATTTATTCTTGTGAAACTGGAAACATTTAATTAGCTATTCTTACTGTGCTGGATGATCCTCAGTGTTCAGCATGTGTGATGATTTATGATCTCTAAGGCGTCTTTCAGTTTTTATGGGTTGAATTGATCCTGCAGGAATTTGTTATCTGGAATTGAGTACATAACAAGAGTGTAATGGACTCCACTGTGAAATTCCACTTTTGCAATCATCAGATATTTGGGATGGCAAAACATCCTTTAACCAGACTGTTGTGTTTCCAAATTTGTCTACTCATTTTCAGCAGTTTATTGTTTCATTTATTTTTTTCAAAACAGGCAGAGCACAAAAACAGGAATAAATCACAATTGCTAGTTGAATCTGCCCACTGAGCCTCATTCCACAACTAACAGCATCAAGCTGGCCAGCAGGGTTCAGGCCTAGAGGTGACTGCAGCTGCTTTACTTTTGCAATATACTGCCACCTATCAATCGTCTGTGGAAGAAAGTATATTGATTCTCTGCACTTTGAGAATCACAGCTTGAAGACAGCTTAAAAGTCCACTAGGCCTAAATTGGCAGCCATGTTTCTGAATTGTCAGGCACTGGGAAGAAGCAAAGCACCTCTTGGATTTGTTCTTAATTCATAGTCCCTATTGCCTCCAACTTTGATCTCTAAAACTTAATCTCCAGTTTTTTATGTTACTGTGCTCTTCTCCACATCCCTCTTCAGCATCTTTCTCGACATCTCTAAACTGTCAGTTCTTTTGTGCTTCTGTCGGGATGATTGATTTAAAGCCCAGTAGTTTAAATTAAAATTATGTGGAAATCAACCGAGTACAGGATTTTGCTTAGGGAAGAATACAGAAGAAGAGAATTTGTGCCAATTTTTGCCTATTGTTCTTGCATGTTTACTTGCCGACAGATTATCAGGGATTTATCCTCCAACTATAATGGCAGTCCTTTATGAGTTTGAGATATTTATGAAGAATTTCAAAACTAATTTATGACATGTAAAAAAAAATCTTTTCCAGTGCAAGAAGAAACACACACTCATCTGTCTTGAATTCTCCAAGACTGGGAACTGCACACAGGGCTCCAAATGCAAACTGCAGCACAGGCAGCATAAAAGCCACAAGCAAAAATGCATTTCTGAAGCAAGTCAGGATGGAGCAACAGATGAGGGCACAGTTTCAAAGCGGATCGCACCTGCAGATAATACGGAAAGGTAAACCATGGTCATCACTGTGGGAGTTTGAGACAAAATTTACATGTTTATTGGTAAAATGACACTGTAATTTCTTGATTTATGAAGGGGATGATTTCTGGAAAACATTTCATGAAATGGAATTTCGTAAATCAAATAGACCTGGATGAGCTGCATTAAGTGTTTTTCAGTACAATGTGTTCCTATGTGTGGAGAGTGGTATGAAATTCATTATAATGAAAAAATGCTTCATGAATTAAAGATGAATATGCTAAAGAATCAACAGTATCACAAGAAAAATTATTAAATCAAATCTTTGTAAATTGAGGAATTACAGTACTTTAAAGAAAAATGTATCCGCGGGTCCGGTGTGTCAGTGCTTCTTTTGCTACAGAGTCACACAGACCAAGAAAGTCTTTGCCTTTGTTAAGTTAATTGATATTAGCTGAGACGGCAATTGGATTGCCCCCATTTGTCAGCTGGCTCCATGAACCAGAAAGATGAAAAAGAACAAACAGGATTTCAGCTTTGGCTGGCTATCTAGTGATCAAAGCTGACAAGTGTGAGAGCATGGCCATTAGTTAAGAAGACTAAGATTGGCTGAGTTCTCAAATACCATGCACATGTTCCAATATCAAATACCAAGTTCATGCAAAAAAGTGGCCGGGCTAAAAACTGGCAAGGTACAGCTAATGCAGTGTAGCCCTCCATGAGCTTGAGCTTTCAGCAGAAGAGTGTAAGAAGAACAGGATAGAATGAATTTCTAAATAGGCATCTCAAACATCAGTGTTTAGTGGTGGATTTGCATGATTTGTGTACTCACACCTGACCTTCGACTGAATATCAATCTGTTGCAGAGAAAAATTGGAGGTGAAGAGTATAAGACTATTGGCCCTTGAAGCCATCATCCCATTGATTATACATGAATCAAAAGGCCTTGCACACTTGCACACAGGATCATATAATAATTCAGTAGCATCCAAAAAGTGTTGTACTTGAAATGAAATCCTTTCTTGTGTCAGATTACTGGGTTTTATTTAGGAACATAGTTTTCTCAATGTTTTACAGAGACAAAGAGGTATCAAGACAAGTGAACTCAGTGGGAAGAACAGTTTCTTCATCCGACTCCAGAGAAGTTAGTAGTAGTAGCTGCAACAGCAGCCAACATTGGCTTCCAGCATTTATTGCTCTTCACTCATCTGTATCTTCCGAAGAGAAGGTAGATTCAGAAGTGGAAGAGGAGAGAGAAGGTGAAGCTTTGGGTATGTATTGGAAAGACATCAACAAAGAAGCTAACAGCTTTTTTTTATATTATGCCCCAATGTAAGTTCTAGTAGTGGTAGGTTTGTCATGGTTCTGATGTTGACACACCCATGCTTCCAGCATAGAATATTCCAGCATTGAATAGTAAGCCCAATGCTGGGTTACTTGGAACATTACAGCTCAGTTAACTCAGCACAGATCAATTCTAGATCTCCATAGATTTTTTCATAACATCAGTAATATCAACCCCATGTCTCTCCCTAGCACCTGACAGTTCACGGATTTGTTGTCACACTCGTCTTTGAGATGAGCTTTCAACCATGAATCCAAGCTATCACCAAGGCTGCTTATTTTTAGCTCATTTGTTGAAACCTTATTCCATGCTATTGTTATCCCTGGACTTGACTATTCCGACGCATTGTTGTCCAGTCTCTCATTTTCTACCTTAAATTTGAGGTTATGCAAATTCTGTTCATGTCCTGACTTCCACAACATTCCATCCTGTGCTGGTGGACTTGCATTGTTCCTGGGTATGCAGCACCTTGATTCTAAAATTCTCATCTTTATTTTCAAATCCCTCCATGGCCTTTGTAATCTTTTCTAGCTCTGACCCTCCAAGATATCTGCTCTCCTTTAACTCTGGCCTCTTCAGCATCCCTGATATTCACTCTTCACATAAGACAGGCATCCCTTCAGCTTCTAAGGGAAATTCCCTCCTGAACTGATCTATCAAAGGATTTGACTGCTGGTAGATAATTTGTCTGGTAATTTGGGCAGAAAAGTCACAACCGGAATTTAGTCCAGTAAAGTGATGCATTTGGGGAGTAGCAGCAAGGAAAGTGAATATTAAGTGGCAAGATATTGAGTAATATGGAGAAACAAAGAGGCTTTGGAGAGTATATCCACTGAACTTTAAAGATGGCAGGACAGGTCAGTAAGGTATATGGGAGGCTTTGTTTAATTAGCCAAGGCATAGAATACAAGAGCAGGGAGGGAATGCTAGAACTGTAAGCCACATTAGTTAGACCACAGCTTGAGTACTGGATGTATATCTGGTCAGCAAATTACAGGAAAGTTGTGTTTGCTCAGAAGAGGATGCAGAGCAGTTTTACATGGATGTCGCCAGGACTGGAATACTGCACTTGCACCCCACAAGTCTCTCTGTAAATGAACCCTCCTATGGTCCCTGCCATTTACTCTGTATGATCTAACAGAATTTGATCTTCCAAAATGCATTACCTCACACTTGTCTGGATTAAATTGCATCTGCTGCCATTCCACCCAACTTTTCAGCTGATCTGTGTCCTGCTGTATCTTTCAATAACCTTCTTCATTACCTGCAACTCCCAACAATTTTTGTGCCATCTACAAACTTATTAATCATACCCCCTACATTCTCATCCAATTCATTTATATATATTACAAACAACAAAGGTCCCAGCACTAATCCCTGTGGTGTCTTCTGAGCCCTATTCAGAGGCTACCAGGTGGACAGAGGAAAAGATTCAAGGATGGCCTCAAAACCTTCATGAAAATCTTTGCCCCTACTGACTCCTGAGAAATCCTGGCCCATGACCACTCTAAATCAAGATAGTAATAAACATTATGAGCATTGTTAAAAGCACCATCCATAATAGAAAGCTAACAGGTTACACCTAAAATAATTTGCAGAGATATGGAATATTTAATAACTATAGTTCCCAGAAATTACTCTGCCCAAGAGCTGAGGTCACAGAAACAGAGCTGGAGATAGCACCGGAGGGTAAGATTAAGGAAAATCCCAAAGCATGGTATAAGTATGTTGGGCAAGAGGGTAGCTAGGGTAAGGGAAGGGCCCATCCAGCACCAAAGTGGCAATCTGCGCATGGAACCCAAAGATATAGGTGAAGTCTTGAATAAATTTCATCTTTATTTACTCTGGAGAAGGACATTGTGGTTGAAGAATTCAGGGAGGGGAACAATGGAATTCTACAACAAATTACTCTTAAAAAGAAAGAAGTGTTAGATATTTTAGTGGGTTTAAGGTGGATAGATTGCTAAGTCTGATGAAATATTTTTCAGGCTGTCATGGGAGGCAAATAAGGAGATTGCTTGGGCTTTGATAGAAATTTTCAAATCTTCTTTGGCTACAGAGAAGGTGCCAGATACCTGGAGGACAGCAAATGTGACAGCTTTATTCAACAAGGGCAGCAGGGATACCCAGGTAGTTACAGGCCAGTGAATCTACCATCATTGATTGGGGGTGGGGATTTCTGAGGAGACGATTAATCTGCACTTGAAGAGGCAAAGATGAATCAAGGATAGTTGGCTGGCTTTATTAAGTTAAGATCCTGCCCTATTAATTTGATTGACTATTTCAAAGAGGTAGCCAACTGTGACGATGAGGGCAATGCAATTGATGTAGACTGCAATGACTTTGGCAAGGCCTTTGGCAAAGTGCCACTTAGAAGACTGATTCAAAGGTCCAGAGGATGAGGATCTAGGGTTGATTTTGCAATTGAACTCCTGCAACCACTTGTGTACCCAAGGATCATTGCTGGAATTCTTACTGTTTGTTATATACATCAATAATCTGGATTTGAATGTAGTAAGAGGTATAATTAGTGAGTCTCAGATGGAAAAGTGGTGGGTTTGTTGAAAGTAGTTTTTAGTTATAGTGATATTAATGAGTTGGTAAAATGAGCAGAGCAATAGCAGATTCAATTTAATTGTGTAAAATGTGATGTAATCATTTTCAGTGGACTATAAGGCTAGGATATACACAATGAATGGTTGTGTATGAACAGAGACACTGGTATATATGAGCAAGGATCTCTGAAGGTGGAAGCACTACTAGGGAAGGTGGTTAAGAAGGTATACAGGGTGATTGCCTTCATCTGTTGGGAAATAGAATACAAAAAAAAGAGGTTATGGTGCAATTATTTAAAATATTAATTAGGCCACAGCTGGAGTATTGTACAGAGTTGTGGTCACCGCAGTATAGGAAGGATGTGTTTTCCTTGGAGAAGGTGCAGGGGATATTCACTGGGATGTTGCCTGGGATG
>JARFYF010000118.1:23513640-23526950 GCA_030265395.1 Rhina ancylostomus | reverse complement strand
GAGCTAGGGCTTTTCTCTTTGGAGTGAAGGAGGATGAGAGGTGACTTGATAGAGGTGTACAAGATGATAAGAGGCATGGATCGAGTGGACAGTCAGAGGCTTTTTTCCCAGGGTGACAATGGCTAACACGAGGGGGCATAATTTTAAGGTGATTGGAGGAAGATTTAAGGGGGATGTCAGGGGTAAGTTTTTTACACAGAGAGTGAAGGGTGTGTGGAACGCACTGCAGGCAGAGGTTGTGGGGGCAGATACATTAGGGACATTTAATTGACTCTTAGAGGGACACATGAATGATAGAGAAGTAGAGGGCCATGTGGGAGGGAAGTGTTAGATAGATATTAGAGCAGGATAACATGTCGGCACAATATCGTGGGCTGAAGGGCCTGTACTGTGCTGTAATGTTCTATGTTCTAATTAGCTTAACATCTGTCATAGTGAAAATATTACATGCTATCATTAAAGATGATATAGCAGGGCACTTACAAAAATTCAAGGGAATCAGGCAAAGTCAACAAGATTTTGTGAAAGGGAAATTGTATTTCACCAATTTATTAGTTCTTTGAAAAAGTAATGTGCTCTGTATAAAGAGGAGATGTTGAATCACTAAGATTTCCAGAAACATTTGATTTAGTTTTGCATCAAAGGTTATTGTAGAAGATAAAAGCTCACAGTTTAGGAGACAAGATATTGACATGGATAAAAAATTGGTTGGCTAGCAGGAATCAGAAGGCATAAATGGATCTTTCCCTCTAGTTGGCTAGATGTAATAAATGGTGTGCTACAGGGATTGTGTGGTAGCCCCAACCTTTTACATATTATGTAACTGACTTGGGTGAAGGTATGGTAGCTAAATTTGCTGTTGACAAAAGTAGATAGAAAAGTAAGTTGTGAAAAGAATATAAGACAACTTTAAAGTGATATAGATAGATTATGTGAGTGGATCTGACAAATGGAGTATAATGTGGGAAAACATGAAATTGTCCATTTTTGTAAGGAAGGTAAAGATGGTGATAGATCGCAGCACTCAAAGATGCAGAGGGATCAAGGTGTCCATGTGCATGATTTGCAAAAGAGTAACATGCAACTATAGCTAGTAATTAAGAAAGCTAACAGAATGATATTGTTTATTCTGAGGGAAATTGACGGTGAATATGGAGAAAATGTTTCTCTTGTGGGAGAACCCAGAACTTGGGATCACTTTTTAAAAGTAGAGGATTAATATTCTCTTTTGTGGTTTGTGAGTCTTCATTTCAAAGGTGATAGAAGCAGTTTTTGAATATTTGAGCAAGGGGATGATAGATGCCTTTGGATAGACTGGAATGCAGAGATGACGTTACAGTCTGATCAGTCATGATCTTACTAAATAGTAGAGAAGACTTAGGAGGCCTGTACTAAAATTTCTTATGAAAATCAGACCTGTTTCACAATCAATGACAGTTTGCAAGCTTCTTTATTAGATGCAGTTTAAGTGTTAGTGAATCTGTAAAATTAGCCAAAATGGCACTGTGGGAAAGCATGATGAATGTCTGATGTCTTTATATATTTCTCCATCATCTCAGCATGTTTCTGCAATGAACATTTGAACCATTTAACCATGATGATCCAAGATTTATTTCTTATTATGTACTGTACCTGAAGGGTCATTATCATTGGATGCAACCACTAGTTCCAAAGGTGGTGGGTTTGCTGTATGAGGAGAGATTGAGTTTACTTGGCCTGTATTCTCTGGAGTTTAAAATATAACCAATCTCATTGGGCTCGACGAGCTGGATACTCATATTTACTCTAGCTGAGGTTTCTGGAATCGGGGCATAGCCTCAGAATAAGAGGTAGACTAGAATAAGGAGAAATTTCTTCCCACAGTTGTTGGTGAATCTTTGGAATTCTGTCCTAGATGGCTGTGGAGGTTCAGTTATTGAGTTCATTCAGTGATCAATAAATTTCCAGATACTAAGGGAAACAAAGAACATGGGGATAATGCAGGAAAATGGCATTGAAGCAGAAGATCAGCTGTGATCTTGGAGCAGGCTCAGAGAACCATTTGGCCTACTCCTGCTCCTATTTCCTATGTTCTTATGAGTTAGAGTAGGTAAGGTAGTTCCTGTAACTGTGCACTAGCCCCTTCCGCTGAATGAACTGCTGTCACTTGCAAGGTTTATATCTGAATAATGAGTGAGATGGGACAATGTTCTGGATGACAAATGCTGCCTGTGGAAATGAATCCCAATTAAGGTATATGCATCCATGTAATAAAGTGGGGAAAGAACTATTTTCAATAATGATGCCTGATATGTGTAATCTTTCAAAATCAATGAATAAAATACTTAAATTGGATTTTTGATAAGAGCTTGGCTAAGTTGTTTGCACTGTTATCTCTGAGTTAGAAGGTTATGGGTTCAAACCTAAAAATGGATATGCCCATGATTTAGGTTACCATTTCAGCTATATGAGTGTTCCATTTTCAGAAGTATCATCTTTCAACAAATTACTAAAACCAAGGCCCCATCAGCTTGTGTGTGTAGACCTAAGCTTGTTATTTAATTTTCTGTGAGTAACTGATCAAAGTATTTAATAAGCTGTAGATTAATACTCTTCATAATCATCTAAAGCAAACCAAAAGACAAAGGGGATGCTTTTATACTACAAAAGTATTAATAATATTGTTCCCTTATTTCAGCTACTTGTGTGTTCTCTCTGTATGGGTCTGTGCAAGAGAGCAGGGGAGGTCAGACTGTCTCAGTACTGTGCTATGGGAGGGTGGTTTGTCTCACTCATGGGTCAGGGCTATCCTTGACTGTATGTGTTGCAGGAGTCGGGTGGAAAAGCAGTATCTCTGGATGTAGGCTTGTATGAGTTGGATGTCTATGTGTGTCAGCCTATCTCTGAGTGTGGATGTCTGTGTGGGAGTTTGTCCCTAAGTGGGTGTGTGTATTTGGCTGTCCCCAATTATTGGGTGTGTGAGTGGTCTGAGTATGTTAGTTTACAGCAAGGCAGTTAAACAGCAGGTGAAAGTGTTGGAGCTTTCACCTAGACATGTCTTGTAAAGTCCTGACACTCTTGGCATAGGTCATTGTTCCTGAGGTAAAGAGCAAACTACTGGAGGAACTCAGTGGATCCAGCAACATCTGTGACAGATGGGCGATGTTTTGGATTGAGACCGTGCATCAGTACTGAGGGTGTAGAAAGGAGATAGCCGGCTCATAGAGGTGAGAGGGAGGGGTGTGGCAGGAGCCGACAGGCAGTAGATGGAACCAGGTGAGGAAGATGATGGACAAATGAAGCTGGTAGGGGGAGGGTTGAAGTTGGGAGACAGAAGCTCATGGGAAATGGGTGGAGACACATGAGGCAGCAAATGAAGGAATCTGATAAGTAAGGAAGGCGATAAGTGGAACAAGATGGTGGGGGGGTGCGCAATAATGACAGATAGAACTAGTTGGGGATAGGGAACCCAGTAGGTTAAGTGTGTGGGTGATACATAGATGGAACTAGGTGGGGAAGGGGAATGAAACTAGGTGAAGTGGGGTGGGGAGAGCGGTGTCTGGAAAGGGTGGGGGGGTGGGGTTGAGAGAACCTGGGTGGATCAGAGGGAGAGAGAAAGGATCACAGGAGGTGTGGGTTACCTGAAATTGCAAAATGTAATGTTAAAACCATTAGGTTGTAGACTACCCAGGCAGAGTATGCAGTGTTCTAGTTTGCATTGGGCTTCACCATGGTAGTGGAGAAGGCCGAGGACAGACAGATGGGTGTGGGAATGGAGTTGAAATGACATGCAAGATGGTCATTGCAGACTGATTGGGAAATGGTCGCCTGTCTACACTTGGTCTCACCGATTTAGAGGAAGCTACATCAAGAGCATTGAATGCAGTAGATGAGGTTGGAGGGGGTACATGTGGATCTTTGCCTGACCGGAATGATTGTTTCTGGGGATTGCATATCTGTCAAAAACCTCATCTATCACCTACTGCCAGCAACATCATCAACTTTTGGTTCCTTCAGATGATTATCTCTGAGGGCCTCCTGCCGCCTCAGTGTATCAGACCTTCCAACAGAGTAAGTCTCTGTGGTTGGGATCTCCGGATTCCTGATAATGAAACTGGGGGGCGCACAACCGAACTTCTCCATTCATTTACTCCACCTTCCCCAAGCCACACCATTTGCAGCAGCATAATGTAGCTTCCAAGTGACCTGTCTCTTTAAGGGCTGGTGTCCTGCTGTATAGCTCAGTGCAAGTGGCTGAGTGAAACTGATCTGGCCACAATGGTCAAGAGTGCAGCTTCCCTTATTAAAGAGCATTGCCTCATGAAAATACTCTTGAGCTCTTATACTGTTGAAAACAGCATTTGTTATGCTGTAGAATGCATGGAGAAGATTCAAAACATTTTAATGCTTATTATGGAGTTATTGTATTTTTAGGCATCTTTTTAAGGAGCTTTGCATGATTCTATTTGTAAGTGATATCATTACTGCAAAGGAATTAATTACTATCCAACAAATAACTATCTCCATTTAATGTGCTAAACTTGAACAGTAAGTGTTTAATTCTGAAAACTAAGTTGAGACAGCACAAACCTAGTAGTAAATAAGCTAGCTTCCAGATAATTCAATGTAATAATGAAAGCACATTCATCCCCAATCTGTGCCAAGTTTATCAATCTCAAAACTCCTATGGCTGGGAAACAAAGAATGATAATTGTGGCATCCTTTGTTGAGGGATGAAAGTAGAATTGGCTTCCACTACAGATTTCTGTAAGTGTGGCCCATTTACAAAAAATGCAGCCATGTTCAACTGAGGGATTTGCTCCTGATCCTACCCAGACATTCTCATGAAGAAGTCCTGACATCAGTGGAAACTTGCTGTGCATGAAACACAGCTTTAGATAGGAAATAAGGAAATTTGGATGCATTTTCAGACAAAGGGTTTTACAAAATGGTGTGTCATGGTTTTCCCACACTTAAATAATACCTTGCAAATTTGTCTTTCTCCACTCCATATTTGAGCTTCAAAAACAGATAATTATGCTGAACTTGGTGATCACCATGCATTTTGTTGATGTATGGATGTTTTATTTAGGGCAAGAGCTGTTGAGTAGTTTTCACTGTTTCTACATAAGTTAGCTAAAAGGTTATGAATCAATGCCAGAGTACCTAATTTCCAAGTAATGTCTGTTTATATCCACTCCCTAAAAGAGTTTGGGCAATCAGAATATAGTTTCAAGAGAACAATAACTTTGGGAAAATTCAGTACAGCTTAACAGATATCATTTCCATTAAATCAACAAGGGTGAAAAAAATGCTAAATCTATGATTCAGGATGGTGAGCTGGTAAAGCATGGTTTGAATTCTGAATATTTAAACTCCTGCATAAGTTCAGTATAGCTTTGTGACATGCCAGGCCCACTGTTATTTTGCAGACCTGAAATTCCAACTTTGATTCTAGCTGATGGATGCTGATTGAATTTTTCTAAAAACCACTTTAAAAAGTGGATTAACCTGTTTGAAACATGCCAGCTAACACCTTCGTTAAAGTGGCACACAAGGAATTTCACACCAATGCATCAAGGATTTACTACTGTCCTGTTGTATGCTGTCAACGTCGTTGGCTCGGTTTCATTTTTATTTTCTGCCACCCCAACTCATGTTGCTGTATCAGCAAAATTTCTCCTATTAAAATTTTGGGCTATGTGAGTATAATCTAAAAAGATGCATTTTATACAAATTTGTGGATGCTATTAAGAGGTCAAGTGGCCCAAGTTCCCCATAGGATTTTAAATCACAATGCGATACGCTTACTGTTTTTCCCTTAGACAGTCGCATGAGATTAAGGATATTTCCTTTTTAGTTTTGTATGTTCTGAGGTGGTTGATGAGGCCAGTGTGGGAACCACAGCTTCTTCCAAATGTGGAGCTATGGGTGTCTGACTGGGCAAGTGGGTTGATGGTTTGTGAGGAGATGCAGTCCACCTACTGCTTAGGCAGGACTTCTCTCTTCTCCCACTGATTAGATTTGAAGCTCTTCTTACCATCCCGAATGCTTCTCCTTCACTTTGAGCAGTTGGGCCAGAAATTCCCAAGAGTCAGTGGAGATGTTGCAAGTTCTTAAGGAGGTTTTACAAATATCCTTGAATCTTTTGAGTTCTCCACAAGTATTATTTTCCAGTGACAGGGCTTGCAATAGAGTGTCTGTTTCGTGAGACTAGTTTCAGGCATGTGAATGTTGTGACCTGCTCAACTTGAGAGTAACTTGGGCCTTGTGGTGGGGATGCTGGCCTGGGAGAGGACATAGACATTGACTTGGTTCTCCATCTTGTGAACTTGTAGACTTTTTCCAGGGACAACTTTGGCGGTATCTTTCCATGGTGCATTTCATCACCAATATTTGTCTTCACCAAGAGTTGATTCCCAAGATATGGAAAATTTTGTGTGTCTTCAAAGGTCTTATGAACCTTTATTATTGGAGGGCAGTGTGCTGCTCTGGGTTCAGATTAATAAGGGACCTTTGTTTTGCAGATGTTGAGCGTAGACCTATCCTCTTGTAAGCTTCAGTGAATGACTTGATAACTTGGAGGTCAGCCTCCAAATGCATGCAAACTCGGTCGTTATCTATATATTGAGCAATAATCATTCTGCTGGAAAAAAAATCAGCAGGTTGAGCTGCATTGTTGAGGAATAGAATTGTTGAAGTTTTGGGCCAAAACCCTGCATCAAGGTTCTGATGAGTCCTGATGCAGAGTTTCAACGCGAAACAGTGACATTTCCCTTCCTCCCACAGATGCTGCTCAACCCATTGAGTTCCTCCAGTAGATTGATTGTTGCTCCGAATTCCAGCATCTGCAGTCTTCTGTATCTTTGTCATCCATATATTACAACTTAACTCCTGAGGTTTGAGTGACCTTGTGTCCAGAGTGCAGTCAAAGTAGATTAAATGGTTTCTGATTAGTTCAGATCAGCTGAACTCCCACAGGAAGCTTGTTGGAGGTGAGTTGCAACATTACAAGACAGATTGAGAAAACTGGAAAGAGAAGCACTCAATATTTGGGGTCTATGACCCTTTGTCAGAACTAGAAAAGAGAGAAACCCAAATGGGTTTTCATAAGAAGGAAGATGCAGGAGGGATGTGTAGAATATAGGAGTGTCTGTGATTGGATTAATGGTTAAGCTACTAGGCCTGTGTAATGATTTGTTAATGGTAAGGTGGCAGGACTTGCCCAGCAGGCTAGACTTATGAGTGTAGGTTAAGGAAAAAAAATGGAAAATGCTGGAAAAACTAAACAGGTGAGGCAGCATTTGTGACAAGAGAAACAAATAATGATTTGGAAGAGGAGCCCTTCATCAGACCTGAGAGAGTAATAAGTTTGGTTAGCAGCAAAATGTGGGTGAAACTGAGGGAATTTCTCTCATAGAATGAACACGTGGCAGGTGGAATAAGATGCTATGGTTTGTAATTTGTGGCTGATGTAGTTCTGGCAAACTGGGACATGTTCAGCAAACCAGTGTATACACAGAGAGGAAAAGACAAAAAGGTGACAGTAGTTTTGATATAGACAGGAAGAAAAAATGTTATCTAAAGTTAGAGAATTTAATGCTAAGTCCTGAAGAGTGCAGTGTTCCAGATGAAATATGAGGTGTTGTTCCTTAAGCTTGCTTTGGGTCTTGTTGTGACAATGTAGGAGGCCATAAAGAGTAGGATGGTGAATTAAAATAGCAGGCAACTGGAAGCTCAGGTTGTTCACAAAGTGATCATCCACTTTGTCCTTGGTTGCTCCAGTGGAAAGGAGGCCACATTGTGAACACAGAATGCTGTGCAGTAGATTGAAAGAAATGCAAATGAATCACTGCTTCACCTGTTCACCTGTCATCCAGGGATCCTGCTGTCCAGGTTCCCTGGATGGTGGGAAGGGAAGAAGTGGAAGGATAGGCATTGAACTTCCTGTAGTTGCATGGAAAAGTGCTGTAGAATAGGGAGTGGTGGGAAAGTACAGAAGAGCAGACAAGGGAGTCACAAAGGGAGCTATCCCTATGAAATGCCAGAGGAATGAGCTGCCAGAAGAAGTGGTTGAGGCAGGTACAATGGTATCATTTAGGAAGCACTTGCATAGGTACATGGAGGGGTGGGGCTTAGAGGGATGTGGACTGAATGCAGGAAATTGGGACTAGCAGGGTGGACACCATGGTCGGCATGGACTCGCTGACCCAAAGGGCCTGTATCTGTGCAACATTGGTCTATGGCTCTATGCTGAAAGGGGAGAAGGATATATGTCTGGTCGTGGAATCTTGACGGAGGCAGAAGAAATTGTGAAGGATGATATATTGACTGCTGAGGCTGATGGGTTCAAAGACAAGAACTAGGGTGAGCTCTGTTCTTGTTCTGTTCAGGGGAAGAATTGATGAGAGCAAAGGTGCAGAAAAATAGATGAGATGCGGTCAAGGGCTGGGTCCACCGTGGTAGAGGGGAAGAAATGTTCCTAGAAGAGAATGGCCGTGGTTACTATTATAATTCATTTAATACTGCAATGTGTTACAAAAAACTATGCAGGTCCTCCCCAGGTTATGAACATCCGACTTACCAGCCCATACATAACAAACAAGGTTTAGGGAGACCAGCAGGGATGAATTTGCCAGCCGCTGCAGGCCTGCACACATCTTATCTTGGGTGGGAACAGAACATTTCTTTATCCCAAATCTCACCCTAAGCTTCAACAGTTGGGGGCTGGGTCAAGCCAAGCAGATCTGGGAGCGCTGAGCGGACTCGCTCACTCACTCACTGAATCAGTGAGGCCGGTTGGCGGCCAGTCTCCCCACGCCTGCTCGCTCTCCCCACGTCTGCTTGCTCCCCCATCATGGCTGTGTCTGTGATCCTCTCCCACACGCTGTTTCTATTCATTTCCAAATTATGAACAGTTCAGGTTACAAACAGTTCTCGGTCATAACCTGGGGACTGCATGTAATCTCTTATTTATTCTTCATTTATAATTTAGTTTATGATTTGTTCTAAGTAAAAGCTCTTGTAAGGTTATTCAGTTTCCTAAATTACATATCCTTAAATGGCAGTAATGATTATTTTTCATGCAGAGCCATGTTACCAAATAGTTTTAATGAGGTAATCCTATTGTGTGTTCTTGTTTGAGTACTCAGTATAAGTTTCAGTCTGTAGAGGGCACACTCATGTTTCTGATTCTTTAACATTGGGAAAAACAATAAAGTCCAAGGCATTATTGGGAACTGAAATCTGCTAAGCACCTAATAGTGATAATTTTTCCTGGATCTTCATCTCGTGTGTACCTTAACTGCTGGGAAGTCAGATTAGTTGGCATCATGTCTGTGAAGGAGCACTTCTGATTTCCTTTCATTAACTTAAGTGAAGGAAAGTCATATAGGTTTCCTTCTAATCTGCTAATTTTCCATAGTATGTTCAGGAAATCAGTATATCTGAGCACAGACTCAGGATATTCCTTTCTCATGTACCCAGTACTCCAGAGTGCAGTACACTTGTGCTGAATCTGCACATTCCCATGCCTCACTGCACATTGAACTTTCACTGGGACTGTAGATACTTAATGCTGTTTGCAATTTTCACAGCAAGAAAAGCTGGCAAAAAGACGGCAAAAACTCCTCCTTTGTCACAGCACTTTGGCCTCCATTGTTCACACCTCAAATTCAGCCTGCTTGCTGCAAGTTATTCAAAAATATAGAGCAGTCGCGGCATATCTATTAAGGGAGGCATTTCCTTTACTAGTTGNNNNATGTCTGATATATCAGTCCATGGCCTCCACATTCTTCCTGGCACTTTGTTCTATGTTGTGAATTTATTTGTGATGTTTACATTTCCATGACACTGACAAATGCCCAAACATCTACCCTTGTTCATAATGCATTAGTCAATCTCTTCTCCCTAATGCAATCTTATTGGTCCGAGTTTGTCTTTTTCATAGCCACCAGAAATTTCAAGCTCAACAAATTAATTTTGCGCTTCAGAATTTTGATTACTCTGGAAATTTTAACCACGGAGATGTCTAAATATACGGACACATGAATAAATCACATTAAAGTATGAGATTTTAAGACTAATTGAGTGGTTGTCTTCCAACCCAGAACCTGGCTTCTCTCACTGTTGACCATAAGAGACTGTTGAACTAAGCTGGATGTGCTTAATGGGATTCTTAGATGACATGAGTACAAATAAAAATAATGTATCTCTCTCACTGAATTTGCTAGCTTACTGAGAGGCTGCATGAAAGTTTTTGTGGAAAAATAGAGCATGTTGTTTGGAGGCTGGAGAAAAATATATCGTTGGGGTTTGGTAATGGAAGCAATGCTGTACTAAATCTAGCAGAGCTATATGCTGATACTGTGGAGCCCCAAAATGGTATATTACTCCATTACCCAAAACTAATGCGGCTGAGGAGTACCATGATGAGATGGAAAAGCATTAATGAAATATTTGTGTCTATCCACAAGCCTTGTAATGAGTACGAGGCATAGTCCTAGTACAATCTGGAGTCACAAGATCATTAAAAATGTGCGAAAGACAGCAGTTTTTAAAGGGAGCCTTAATTACAGTAGCAGTTCATTCGCAATGCAGGACACAAACAGCCTAATAAAATGACTGCTGCTTTTATGCCACTGCTATTAAAGCTGAGTAATTGATTGTGCGTTGTGCACATTAAGAAATTGTGTTGGTGCTGAGTGAGGCTTACATTGAAGATAAATCAATTTGCTTCATAACATTGGTAGTGAGGCTCCCAATTCCAATTTTATTCATCAGAAATTTTCTTTTCTTAAGAAGATATTCTAGCAGCTTTTTACAATGAAAGTATTACATTTATGGGTTGCACAAAAACCAAAGCAAAGTTTGTCATCAATGAGTACTTTTTATTTACCATATTCATTCTCAGGATGTGCATGTTGTTGGCATCAGTCATTTATTGCCTCTTTAATTGTCTTGAGAAGGGGATCATCATCTGAAATCACTGCAATTGTTTAATCATTTTAAACATCTCATTAACTTGCCACGTGACTGCTAAGGGCAACTTCAAGAGTCATCCAGTTTGCTTTTGAGATGCGTGTCCTGTGTATTGTAAAACTCTGATAATCCGCCACCTGATTATTGCTCAATGGTTTGGCATTTGGCTCATGTGATTCCATTTCCTGTGCTCCCTTGATGCTCACTGAACCCCTTTTCTCTTGCTCCCTTGAAACTTGCTGGGCCCCACTTCTCTTGCTTGCAACTCAGCAGAGCCACGTTTCCTGTGCTCCCTTGAAACTTACTGGGTCACTATGAATTAAAAGTGTTTTGAGGTATTAGTAGGAATCGCATCCAGTAATCTGGGCAGTCCACCTGTCCATCACCCATCACCAGGAAAATCCCAAGTGTGCCGGATTAAGAGTTTCGCTGTAATCCATACTGGGTGAGGCTGACCATTCCTTGTATGATCATTGAATTCCACCTGGGTTTTAACAACCGTCTGACTTCTTGGTCGCTTTTAAAAGTACCAGCTTTTTGTTGCCAGAATCACCTTTTCAACTGACAAAGCTGGACTGATGTTATCTGGGTTTTCCATGCAGAGATCTTGATTGCTAATGCCTTTGCATAATCATTACAGCATCCCACTGAAAATAGTAAAGATCTATTCCATATAGATCGTCACCAACAGAAGTAGCCAGGAATTTGTCCTCGTTAAATGACTCTGGATGTGGAACAATAGCTGTTTTTGACTTTGCCATCCTAATGGCAGCACTATAAACTGGCATAAAATGAATGCACAGACATCTTCCTGAAAATGAAATTAGCTCAGAGTTTTGTGTTCCAGTTAGTGTAATTTTATTCATCTTTCCCTTCTTTTGATATGACAGGCCTGTGATGGACCTTGAGTTTGGTGTAGGGTTAGCCCCGTGGCGTGGCATACTGCCTTTGTGACATGACAAGTATTTGCCACGGTCACTTTCAGGTTTCAGCTATCTGCTGGTATTGCTTTCGGTCTTGTGTTCTTTGTAAACATTTACCTGTTTGTGTTGTGCATTCCCTTGTGATCACATCCCATTGAACTTTAGTGGCAAACTAGCCTTAACAGTCAGTCCAATATGTAATATTCAGTATAGTATTTATAATGAGTGCTACAAAATATCAACACTTCAACAATTGTTAGATGAGAACTTTCTTAATGCAGACTCAATGCAGGAAACATGTAAGATGTGGGTTAGTGTTAGCTTTCTAGCATCTGTTGTGTGGAAAAAAGGGGCTTTTTTGTGATTTTCTGAATCATTATCTGATTAGTGGAAAGACATGTTCCTTCAGAAGATATATTGACAGCAGGTGATTTGCTGCCAAGCCTACAGATATAGTTGCTGAAAGAGTCAGGAAATCAGACTTTTTCCAAAAATTATTGTTACTTCTGTTTAATTGTTAATTTTGGTTAAAATACAAATAGTTGTTCAAGAATTTATGTCTTTGTTATGAGTAGCGAGCTATCTTAATGTTTGGTGCGGAGAAATATTCTTGCAGCCTCTTCAGGTTGTGCTGCCTGTTTTTCAGGTTGAGGCAACACTTCAAAGCTGATAGATTTCTCAACATTTTGTTTTAGGAAAGAACTTCATAATTGATATCCAATTAACTTATTTGCTTAATATGTATACTTAACATCTACAGGGGCAACTGCAGAGGATTACTTCCCTTTGCATTCATTTTATGCACTTAATTGGCATTCGTGAGGACACGATCTATGTGAAAGCTCTGAATATTTTGCTGATATGTGGGGTGGGCTATGGTAGGGGTAGTGGCAGCAAATACTGAGGCTACAGAGCCTGGGAGCCCTTTATCTTGGTAAGTGGAGAACATTCCTCCTTCCCCAGGTGGAAATCCGCTAAAGTAATACTCAAAACTTTTCTGTCTAGTCGGTATTATCCACATGATTTTGCTGTGTAAGTGTAGGCATTGTAGAACTTAGCTTTGGCTTAATGTACTATCAGCACCATAAAGTAACTGCACTACTGCCTTTAGCAGGAGTGTGATTTGCCATCATAAAAATTACATGAGCCATGTACATCAGAATCAGGTTTATTATCATTGGCATATGTCGTGAAATTTATTGTTTTGCGGCAGCAGTACTGTGCAAGACATTAAAAGCTGCTGTAAATTACAAAAATAAACAGTGCAAAAGAGGAATAACAAGGTAGTTTTCATGGACTGTTCAGAAATCTGATGGCAGAGAGAAAGAAGCTGTTCCTGAAACGTTGAATGTGGTTCTTCGGCTCCTGTACCTCCTCCCCAATGGTAGTAATGCGAAGAGGACATGTCCCGGATGGTGAGGATCATTA
>JARFYF010000118.1:23412059-23423730 GCA_030265395.1 Rhina ancylostomus | reverse complement strand
AATAACGCTGACCACTGGTTGGTGTTACTTGTTTATTGTGCTACAGCAATAATGACCAGAAATGACCATACAGGCATGAGTGCAGCAGTTTAAATTTGAATGCTCTTAGAAGGACACGTTAAGTAAAACATGTTGTTCACATATCCACACGTCCGTAATGTGCTTGATGGTTATTAGGGATGGCCCATTAGCTATTGCCCCACTCAAAAGCATGCTGCTGATGATCTACCTGATTACTACTGCCAACACAGAATATGCTTCCATGTATTTGGGTTGTTGTGACTCCTTTGTCATTTTTAGTGGAGATTGCTTCTGCACTGTGGAATGGCAATGAAGAAGGCAAATAAAACACAAACTCCAAAACATGTTCGTCTGAGGAAATTACGGGTAGGCTACGTTGTATTCAGAACAGGCTCATCTTGAGTACCATGCCAATGTCTGCTCACTGCAGCACACAGTAAAGATCATTCTATTTGTTCTCCTTCATCTTGAAGTTTCACATTGATGAGGAACTTATGAGAAGAAAAACTAAAATTGGTCTAAAATATTTAACAATCGGCGATTTTTGAAGCAGTATTTTAAATAAACCTCCTGCTGTTTGTTTAGAAATTCGTCCCTGGTCAGCAAGTTGTACTCTGTCACCAAAATTTAGTTTCATTGATGCCAATAGATGTTGATACATTTCACTCTAGCCTGGCTGGCTAGGAATGAGTTTCTAGGCAATTATTTTTCCAGGACATATTTGTTGTCTTCCACCGAAATGTAACTGTACAACACATTTTTCTCCCCCAGAGTTAAATGCAAGTAGCAATCTTTTCTGGATCATTTGAATGGGCATTTCCAGTTTGACTCACCCTGCTACCACTGATACTATTTCTGTCACTCCTAATACAATTAATTATTTTCATCCATTTGGGTCTGCCCCCCTTCCCCACACCTTCACAAACTGTAACGACTGTCCTTCCCATCCCCTCGCCATCCTGACCATAATCCTGTCTTTCCAATCACCCAATTCCCAGGCCCTGACCTAACCCCACCAAACTGAACCTGACAGGATTTCCTGTACAGTCCCTGTCTCTTGATCTGACAAACCTTGATATATTCCCCCAAACCAACATCCAACATGTTGGCCCTCGACCCATTTCCCCTGCTAACATCCTCTTTGAAGTCTCCTGATCCATTACCCCGTCCATCCTTGAATTTGCTGGCCCATCATGCTGAATGTCCCTAGTCCATACCCACATCTAAATTTCATTTCTTCACCCCCTCACATCTAAATTGCAGAATTCAAGGTGCACCCTCTCCCCTGGCTATTGGCCTTACCTAATCATGTTTTTGGCTGCCAACAGACTAAATCTGGCCTCCCAAAAAAATGGCAGGTGGAAAGTTTTTGGTATTGGAAGTGTGCAACTGAAGTTTTTAGCAGAGGGCTAACAACTGAAATGGTCTTTGGCTTCATTCTGCTGTGACCATCTAACAATCATAATGCAAGGCCGGTCAGTCTTACTTCTGCAGTAGAAAAGTTATTGGAAAAAAATTCTAAGGAACAGGATTTATGTTCACTTGGAAAGGCAAGGACTGATTTGGGGAGTCAGCATGGATTTGTGTATGGGAAATCCTGTCTCACAAATCTAATTGAGTTTTGTAAGGAAGTAACTTAGAAAATTGATGAAGACAGGGTAGTAGGTGTGGCATATAATGGACTTTGGTAAGACTTTTGACAAGTTTCTGCATGGTAGACTGATCCAGAAGGTTAAAGCACATGGTATCTAAGGTGCTTTGGCAAACTAGATCCAAAATTGGCTTGGTGATAGGAGGCAGAGGGTAGTGGTGGAGATTTCTTTTTCTGACTGGAGGTCTGTAATCAGTGGTGTACCACAGGGATCAGCACTGGGACCTTTGTTGTTTGTCATACATGTAAATGACATGTGTTAGAATGCACATAGAACATAGAACAGTACAGCACAGGAACAGGCCCTTTGGCCCACGATGCCTGTGATGACCATGATGCCAAATTAAACTAATCTATTCTACCTGCACTTGATCCATATCCCTCCATTCCCTGCATTTTCATGTGTCTGTCTAAAAGCCTCTTAAACGCCATGATCGTACCTGCTTCCACCACCACCCCTGGTAATTATTGTCACATTTACTGAGATACAGTGAAAGCTTTAGTTTGTGTGTTGTCCAGACAGATCATTCCATATATAAGTACATCAGGGTAATACAAAAGGGGAAGAAAAACACAGAATGCAGTTGGACTGTTTGGTAAGTTTGCTGGTGACGAGAAAATTCATGGCATCGTAGATGGCGAAGAAGGATGTCTAAGGATATAGAGGGAAAGCTGGGCAAAGGGAAGGCAGATGGAATTTAATCCAGACCAGTGTGAGATAGTGCAATTCAGGACATCAACCACTGGCACGACATATACAGTAAATTGCAGGGACCGATCGAGCATTGATGTAGAGAGAGATTTTAGGATGGAAATTTATAGTTCCCTGAAAGTGGTGACACAGGTGGGTAGTGAAGTGAAGAAGACATTTGGCATGCTCGCCTTCATAGGCTGAGGCATTGAGTGTAAGACTCTGGGTGTCATGTTGCAGCTGTATAAAACATTAGTTAAGCCACATTTGGAGTATTGTGTACAGTTCTGGTTGCCACACTGCAGGAAGGATGTTGCAGTGTTGGAAAGAATTCAGAAGAGATACATCAGGATGTTGCGTGGAATGGAGGGCTATAGTTGGAAGGAGAAATTGGATAGGTTGTGTTTATTCTCAATGAAACACAGGAGGCTCTCATAATCTTATAACCCCCTTATAGAGGTTTATTATGTTACGAGAAGCATAGATAGAGTAAATAGTCAGAGTCCTTTTCCCAGGGAAATAGAGTCTAAAACATAGGTCATAGGTTTAAGGTGCAAGGGAAGAAATTTAAAAGATAAGATATCTTTATTAGTTGCATGTACATCAAAACACACAGTGAAATGCATCTTTTTGCGTAGAGTGTTCTGGGGCAACCTGCAAGTATCGCCATGCTTCTGGCACCAACATAGCATGCTCACAACTTCCTAACCCGTGCATCTTTGGAACGTGGGAGGAAACTGGAGCACCCAGAGGAAACCCACGCGGACACACGGGGAGAATGTACAAACTCCTTAGACAGCAGCCGGAATTGAACCTGGGTCACTGGTGCTGTAGGTCTGAGGGGTGAGTTTCCAACACAGAGGATTGTGGTTACCTGGAACAAGCTGCCAGGGGAGGTTGTAGAGGCATATCAATTACAATGTTTAAGGGGCATTTGGGCAAGTTCTTGGATAGAAAGGAGCAGAGGGATATAGCTTAATGTAAGAAAATGAGATTAGCATAGATAGGCATCACGGTCAGTATGGCTGAGATGGGCTGAAGGGTTTTTTCTGTGCTCTACAGCTCTATGAGTCTATGAATCTAATCGTTAGGTTGCAGTGGCATTTCTACAAATGCAACATAAAAAACTACATGCTACACTGATTTTTCATGCCATTCTGAGATCTATTTGTAAGTACGCTCTGACTAAAGTGTTGTATAAACTTGGCATTCCATCCTTATTTATACTCCTCACAGCTATTAATAAAACACTTGCTTTTGGACTTTTATAGTTTTGTCTAGCCATACCCAACTTCCTGAAGTTTTACGAATAGGGATTATTTGGATCAGACACGTGCAGAAAAAACGAAGATCCTTGTGTGGGTTTCCACGTTAATTCTGTCAATGGGAAATTAGAACCAAGTTTGCTGGAAATCATATTAACAAGTGCCAGTGTATAGAGCAAGAAAAAAATAATGAAAATAGTAATGGTCCGAGAATAGCAAGATACATACACTACTGTTTGTCTTTAAACCTCTCTTTATCTTCTTGATATTATGAAAATTACTGTTTGGAACTATCAAACCTTCATTTGGCCCGGAGCTTCCTCTCACATATCTAGATCTTTTTCAATACAGATCACACAAGACAACAAACCAACACAAAAGATTGTGGCATTTTAAACATTAATTGGGACTAAATGTAGAGCAAGTTTCTGTATCTTCTTTGTTAATTTTAAAAAATACTAGCCTCACCCACAAATCTGGCTGGACCCCTAAAATAGAATAACCATTTGTCACTTTCTGCTAATTGCACTTATTTACAGTGCTTCGGGAAGATCTAAAAAAATCAATGGTTCGCTGAGTGCAAGGACATAAATAGGGCATTGTTTAGAATTCTACAGGAGTATATATTTTTTTAATATGGAGAGAAATAGGTTGTTCTTCTAAGTTGTTCTGTTTATACTTTTAAATTAATTTTCAATTCAGTAAAATAGTTAATTCACAGGCAGTATACAAGGTCCTCTGATCAGATTTTGTGATAAACCATTTTCAGTTGCATTGTTCAAACAAAATTACCACAGTTCTGCTGCCATATTTCCACTTTTAGGTCTATATTATTGAAGAAAAAAATTAAATTACTTTTTAAAATGTATTTGATGATATGCAAATAAGCTTGAGTAGAAACTTGAAAGACTAGAAACTTCTCAAAATGGGTGCAATTTTTGCACCAGTTTGTTTCTGGATTACTGATGGTACATCAGAGCAGGAACTCCAGGTCAAGGAAAAAATCAGCTGTAGGAGCTTTTCTTCTTTTAGTTTCACAGATTCTGACATCAGAAACAAATCAGAGGTAAAGAAAAATAGTTGTACATCTTGCTAAGGAAAAATATTTTTAAAAGTATTTGTTTAGCATCCCCTTGAACCATTGTAAAAATCCAGTCACCAAACTGATGAATGCATTGGGAGCCAACATTTAATTGTCAATTAACCTCATTTAGGCAGCAAGATCCATGGCTGGCTTTAAAGTGGTGAATGATATTGATGGGGAGCAACCGTATGATGTGAGTAAGGTCAGCCCGATCTTAACTTCTCCCTTGCTTCAGCCTCACTGGGTAATGGATTAAGAACAACCTCAAGACTCCCTGATTTTTCTTTGATGATGTAGAGCACTAAAGAAATAAACTGCCTCATGGAGGTTATGTCCATTTTCCCTTTAGATTATCCTACAGAAAATCAGAAGATGGACCATGCACCCAATCAAGTAGAAATTAAGAGAAGTGTGAATTTAAATGGGGCAGGACTCAGTTGCTGGCTATATTCCTGACTCAGCTCTTTCACAGCTAGGTGGATGTGTGAAGGGAATGACAAAACTTATTTTGGTATCATATCACGTACCAGAGATAAACACGGATCAATGACAGACAATCATCCTCATATTAATAGAGAGCAGCCACACAATCCTCCAAATCATATTCTGTTCACTTGTCCTGAGTAAAACTACACCCTCTGCAGCACCTGGCCTGAGAGCATATGGCAGAGTTCATATCTTGTTCATCCCAAGTGAGCTACACTCATCAATGAATCATGCACTCAACATTTTTCATTTATGTATTTTCTTTTTAATTATTTATTAGATGGTTACTGAGACTTAAGACAAAGCAAACAGCCATTATTCTCAGTTCAAATGTATTCATTTAAAGGGACCACTAAGGAAGTTTAGGGACAGGAAAAGGTGATTAAACTCAAGCAGCTCCATCCTTTTTCAAAAACCATCTAGCCATTTTTGCTATCACATTCTTGAACCTGTTCTCCTTCAAGAAACACATCTGCTAAACACCAAGGCAGTGCCTGTTTCTGTTATATTGCCTGTAAGCCAATATGTTAGTGCTCTGGCTTAAAATTTGGATCAACCATCCTTTCTTTTTCATCTGTTTTGAGCTATATCCTTGAGAATCTGAACCTTTCACTTAAGAAGTAATTTGCCCGGAACATTTCCTGGTTTTCTTTTGGAAACTGTAATAGTGTCATCTCAACATTTTCTTTGTCAAAGAGAAACACGATCACTTATCCTAATTTTTCCTCATATGTTATATTCCAAAATCACTTTTGTTGACCCTTCTTTAGCTAGTGGCTCATGATTGAGTGTTGAGGCCCATTTCTGTCCAATCAAAATTAAAGAAGGAAATTTGTCCACAGGAATGAGCTGCATTGGTAAATGATCTGCTCATTATAGAAGAAATAGGTAATTAAGGACAATCATATGTTTGGCTAAAAAAGGTGATTTTGAAAACAATAGCCTGCACTTGTAATCAAGCCATTCCATTAAAGTTCAACAGTACCAGGCAATTATTATTCTTGAGGTGATGAATCTGATTAACTGCTGTCTTTGAGGTAAGGATGAACAGTTGAGTTTGGTAGCCTCAGACTCTGGATGTGTTGTAGACACCCTGCTCCCAGCTCTAAATCAAGTAGAGATTCTTTGTCATATCAGACAATGTAGTTCATGTTTGAATTCACAATATTCTGACTGAGAAGTAAGAATGCCACCATAAACCATATTGATTGTTAATAAATAGAACACTTCTTCAAAGAATTCTCCTGAACTAATGGCCACAATGCTATTTTTGTGGAACACCAAACCTGCAATCATGAAATATTTGCAGATGTTGCTCCTCGCAGACTGGAATGTTTCAATAGTGTTAGGAGCTTGAATCATTCTCTTTTCTTTGTTACTGATTACCAAACTGACTACTGATAGCAACATTAGTTAAATGTAGAATTTCTAACCAAGCAAAGAGATGTACTGTGAAACATCTCAATCATTTGGATAACCTTCACTCCCAGTGAGTTGTGTATAATAAAAAGCCTCTAATCAAAGTGATAAACTCCTCCTTGTCAATTTTATCTGGGTGGAGGACTAATTAATTTCCACTGATGTAATTTAAAAGAAAATAAATTGGTGTTTACAGGAAACCCTGCTTCTCTGAATTATGTTTACCAGCCTTGTGAATTTTATGAATTGAAGCTGTGGGAAGTTTTTTTTGCCTTGGGGCTATTGTATTGGGAAGCTTTAACAATCAGGTTAAACCTCTGGGAATGTTTCTGGAGAAAAGTGCAGCTCCTACATGGTTACAGTGGTACCAATTGGCAAAGCTGTATTGCAGCAGATACACCACAAAATAATGATTGATTAAATGTGTTCTAATTCTGCACCTTGAAAGTGAGCAAAATGCCATATCAGAGAGAACGTTCCATTTGGAGTTTGAAGCATCAGAACCAAAGGCCGCTGGAAAGCCCAGCAATACCTCGGGCATTTCCATTTATAATTCTGAAAATAAGCCCTATTCTCTTTTCTCATTACTGATTTTCCTGACCACAAGCCAGATGTGGTTTTAAAAAGTTGAAAATGCTGATCTTAAATTTCCTTCAATGCCCATGGTGATAGAACTAATTACATGGGTAAACTGACAAATGATGTGGATGGTTCTAAATGTGGCCGTAGGAACAGCGGGCTGAATGGCTTCCTCTTTAATTCCAAACACATAAAGCAGCAATTGCTCTAGTTGGCAGTCTTTTGGAGTTGAAGATGATTTGCTTCCTCTACGGTCCTGTGGATTCTGATGTGGCTGATTATTCTAATGATAGACTTGCAGATTCTGCCAGAAGTGAGGCAGAAGGTGCTTAATGGTGTGGGTAAATAAGTAGTTTGGTTGTGATGCACTCCCCCTGCTTTTTGCATTGGGATTCTGTGTGCTCCTGAGACATGACTTGAGGTTTTTAATGCCAAGCTGAATGTTCCTTTTCCATTCCGAGTGGTCATGGAACAGCAATTCCCAGGAGGGGGTATAGGTGCGGTAATTTTCAAGGAAGCTTTGAGACCACCCATCAGACTTTTTTCTTTTCACCTAGTCTTATACCGTGGAGCCAATTTAGTGTAATTAGTGTTGAAGATATTGGCCTGAGAGAGGATGTTATATTGGTTTGATTCCCCTTCCAGTGGATTTGGAAGATTTTTGTGGATTACCTTTTGTGATTTTTAAGCGGTGCTTTGAGGTATCTGCTGTGAGTAGTCTAAGTCTCAGAAATGTACCACAGCAATCACTGTAACCCAGTAGTTTTGTGACAGATTTGAGCTCTGATCTTCAAACATTGTTTCCTTCAGATACACAAGGGCTGTGCTGTTGCATTGAAGGCAGTGGTGAATTTCTTCATTGATGTCTGCCTTTACTGAGAGTTGGATTTAGAGTTGTGAGAAGCTGTCCACATTTTCCAGAGTCTCTTTGAGCTAAGAGAGAGCAAGTTGGTAGAGGACATTTTGTGTTGTGGATGTTAAGTCTAAGGTCCAACGTTTTGTATCCTTCAGTGGATGAGTAGATGACAAATTTGAGCTTGATCTTCAAATATGCACATACAGCAGTTTGATAACTGAAGTTGGGATGACCTTGGTTTTGGAGTGGCGGTGACACAAATTGAACAATTTCCTATTTGTCCTGTAGATTAGCTCCATTCTAGCAAGCTTGTTGGAGGTGAGCACTGAGCCAGTAAAGCAGTCTTGCTTTATGCCATTCTGCACAGAGCTTGGGACAGGTGTAGATCTGTTGGGCAAGATCACAGCTTGCATGCCATCACATAGCAGATATAAGATGGAGACAAATTTTTGTGAACATCTAAACTTGAAAAAATAATACATAATTCCTCTTAAATGGCAGAGTCACTAGAATTTGTGAGATCAGCAAAGGCCATGTTTATTGATGTAACTCTCCACATTTCTCTTACAGTGATACATTGAAGAATCATGTTTTTTGTGCCTGTAAGTGAATGTGTCATTCGGGAAGAGACTGTTGGGCCACTTGGAGGAGGCAATGAAGGATGAATCTGGTAAAGGCTTTCCCTGTGGCAGAAACCTGCAGACCTCTAATAGCTAGCACAGTTGGATTTGTCTCCTTTCATGAAGGTGGTCATGATTATGGTGTCTCTGAGAGCCCCTCACATGTCCTCCTCTTCTCCAGATGTAGAGGATGAGGCTATTAATTTAATGGCTGAAGTTCCTCATTACCAAGTTTTAGCAGGGATATGGTCTACTCCTGAAGCATGGTTGTTTTTCAGTTGGCAAGTGACCTATTCCACTTTCTGTTGGTGAGAGTTGGTGGTGAGGTTGGACTGAGTAGTTTGCTGTGAGATGGAATCAAAGCCACTTACTCAAAAGTGGAAACAAAAGCTTGCACTTATACAGCCCAACACATGCAACAAAATGTCCCTACCACTTTAACAATAAGTAGTGTTACTATGCAATTTAATCAAGCATTTAAAATATGAACAAAAAAATGTAAACTTTAAAAAAGCTTTTAAAAGTAAGGGGAGAGAATTCCTAAGTATAGCGAACAGATCTGTCACTTGTGGCTGAGAAGACCTCTGTAACCAGAGCTGGTAGGCATTTTTTTTTGTACATGGGAAGCAGTGATTGAGAAATTGGGGGGTATTTAGAACATAGAACATGCGCATATATGGGTTAGGATACAGGCTCCAGAGTGATATTTTCCCATTCTTATATTTTGGAAAATGTTTTGACTACATTCCACTGAAAAGATTTGGAAATAGAATTACTTTTAATTGTTGGGATTTTATGGTGAATCATATTCATTGGATGGTTAAAGTGAAAAAAGAAAAGATGTGTAATAATTGATTTTTTTCTTGTTCCATGAAATACAAAAAGAAAAAGCTATGTTGACAACTTGCACTCACCATAACAGGGATCTTCTTTTTCTTCCTAGTTCAGTTCAGAGAAAACAGAGATAGTCACCCAGGTCAAGCAGAAAGCTGCGAGGACAGACTTTTGTCTGACTTGGATGAAGAGTTTAAGACCCCAAACATGGGGAAGCAACATGTTTTCATATGTTGCATTGTTTTGCAACACAAACTATATTGATTGTGAAAAGCGAATCAATTGATAACTGTTTCTCTTCATGCTTATGTGGTTTAAAATAAAAATGCTTAATGATCTATATTGACTTTGTTCTATCAGGTATTTTCTGGGTTGACTATTACCATTACACCTAGAAGGACATGTTTACGTATTCAGAGATAAGACCGTGTAGTCAGACCTGCCAGGAAGTTTTTCAGACTGCCACATGGGTATCCAGTACTGATGCATTTAAAGAAATATCTAAATTGGATGAAAAAAATACTTTAACATTCATGCAAACTTTAGCATTAGAATATTAAGGGCAACAATGGACCCTTCAGTCAATGAAGTTCATTCCTCTGGTATTTTAGTTCCAGTAAGTGATATCCAACTCCCATTTTCACGAATCTAATACTTTTGTATCCATCAGAATACTCCTTAAGTTTATTATTCTTAAATTGAAGTTTTTAGTTTATATCTACTTTACACAAATTAAATTGATGTGTTACATCCTATTTTAATGATTTGCCTTCTCACCAATGAAATACTGCAAAAAAAGTATACTTAGAAGCCATAATGGCTGGATTCTACTTTACTTCCTTCAATTTCAAAGAGCATTCTTAGAAAACACAACCAGAATCCTGGTGCCCACAGGGAATTAGTGCCTGGTGGCCAGGCAGTCAGAATGCATAAAATGGATAATCCATTTACTCATGAGACTATACACCAGCATGGAAACCTTAACCTTTGCAGTTCCAGGCCATGGAGAACTCTGAATTTGGAGTGATATAAGCTCATTAAAGTATTAGATAGCCATCCAAATATCTTGGTTTAAGCCATCTCCTTATGATTTGATGACCAGCCTTCCCTGTCTACACTTTTCACTGCCTCAATAAAGCAGCCAACATAATAAAAGACCCCTCCAACCCTGGAAATTCTCTCTTCTCCCCCTCCTTTGGGCAGAAGATACAAAAGCCTGAAAGCACATACTACCAGGCTCAAGGACAGCTTCTATCCCACTTTTATAACTCTACTGAATGGACCTCTTGTACAATCTATCTTGTTATGGCCCTGCCCTGCAGTTTCTGTAACTGTAACACTATATTCTACAGTCTACTATTGCTTTTCCCTTGTACTACTTCGATGTACTGATGTGATGAAATGATCTGTATGGATGGCATGCAAAGCAAAACTTGTCATTGTATCTTGGTACATTTGACAACAATAAACCAATTTATGAGAACAGTGTTGGACCTCAAAGTTCATCTATTGGTAGAAAACTGGAATAAAGGAAATTGATATGGAGTTGTTGGAAGTGTGCAATTTTTGTTGATTACCTTTTAGGGGATGAAGAATAATTTATGCTTTTAAGATTGAAAGAGTTAGATAGTGGCCTCAATAATCTGGGGTTTAAGTGATTTGTGGAAGGAAGCAGATTGGGCCTTAATTCTCATTTTGCTAATCTAAATGTCAGTTATCTCCGTTACAGGATTGTCTAACCCAAGTCCTTGGGCTCCTGGATCCCTGTAAATTTGATTTGTTTAGACGAATTAGTGATTTACTTTGTTTTTTTTTCTTTGAATGTTGAAATTTCTGGTTTGTGGCACAAGGCTATTTTGCTTAGGAAAGTATATTGATAGAGGGGTGACACAGTAGCCTAGCGGTTAGCGTGACGCTATTACAGCACCAGCGATTGGGGTTCGATTCCTGTCACTGTCTGTAAGGAGTTTGTACATTCTCCTGTGTCTGCGTGGGTTTCCTCCGGGTGCTTCAGTTTCCTCCCACGTTCCAAAGATGTACAAGTAGGTTAACATGGGTTTAAAATGAGCGGCGTGGACTCATTGGGCCAGAAGGGCCTGTTACCACGCTATAAATAAAATAAAAACAAAATTAAAAAAGATATGTTAGTATAAGTAACTTGAGAT
>JARFYF010000118.1:23320836-23330955 GCA_030265395.1 Rhina ancylostomus | reverse complement strand
GCTGCCTTGGTGAAGCAGCCAGCATAATCAAAGACCCCACCCACCCAGGTCATTCTCTCTCCTCTCCTCTCCCATCAGGCAGAAGATACAGGAGCCTCGGCACATACCTCCAGGCTCGAGTACAGTTTCTATCCCACTGTCATGAGACTATTGAATGGTTCCCTTATGATGAGATGGACTCTTGACCTCATAATCTACCTTGTTTGACCTTGCACCTTACTGCCTACATTCAATGCACTTCCCTGTAGCTGTGACACTTACTTTGTATTCTGTTATTGTTTTTACCCTGTACTACCTCAATGCACTGTGAAATGAATTGATCTGTACAAACAGTATGCAAGACAAGTTTTTCACTGTACCTTGGAACAAATGACAATAATAAACCAATGCCATTGCAGGTAAGTACATTCTATAGCCAATGGAACTCACTTTGCACTCTTACTTTCACCTCATTTCATCTAATTTCTTTTAATGATCTTATCCTATTCATATGGTTTTTATTTCATTAAACTGTAGGTGTCTGAATTCCATAACCTTTCGTACACTTCTTCAGTACCAGTGACTTTGTAAAGATGCCTAGAACCAAAATCTTCCCGTCTGGCTTCCAATGTTCCAATAATAATAAACTAATGTTTTGGCTTAGCAATGTGCAGAATACATTAATATTTACAGATAAATGAATCAATTATAAATGTGTACTGTAGCTGAGAAAGTTGGCTGTTTTGACCTCTATTTTCATTGTTAATTTGTAATCTTTAGCTATATAACTAAAATAAAATGGAATCCTGTACAAAATGTGAGGTGTGGTAGTCTGTGCAACCCTTGCTCATGCAGGTATGCAGTGTAGATAGTTGGTGACATCATTTCTTGTTGAGGACTGATTTAACATAAGCCCTGTCAAAATGCACTACTACAATCCAATTCATGCAAAGTGTCAATTAGATATGGGGGGGGGAAATGGAGTTGAGAAGGAAGAACATCCTCCCACCCACTCTTGCCTTCAACCCCAACTCTGCTATTGAAAGGAATCCTCAATAGATTACAGGTTTGTGGTGATTGAATTGGAGATTAACATTTTGGAGACTACTGCAAGATAAAGAATTGAATGATTTTTTTTGGCTGGGCACTCTTCAATTAAACTAGGGTCTTTAGTGGTTACCCTGCTGGGATTACAGCATGACAGGCAGGAGGAAGAAGTATCACTTAACTCTACAGCTGATGCTACAGTTGGGCTTGGGGTTACATTCCCAAGTTGTACTTTTAACCATTTCACTTTTCTAGCAGAAATGGGTACATTTGATGTCTGGCTTTTACTATTGACAGGAAAAAGAAAAGAACCACAGACCTGGGCTTGTTTCCTACAAGTCTGCTGTTGTAAGCTAAACGACTTCCCCTTTGAGGTGAGAAATGGCTTAAATCAGCACTAGTTGCCTTCAGCCACTGCCAGTTTGTGTGCTGAGGCAATAAGCTGTGCTATTCACACTGTCTACATTCTGAAATCTTCACAATCATGTTGGAGAACAGATCTGTGATAAATGGGTGCAGGATAATGCTAACATGTTTTCCTGTGCTACCCAATTTAACTTAATCTCAATCAAGGACTACAGAATAGAATGAGCAAAAAGATAGCATTAGGACATAAAGATAATAAGAATAGGGTTAGGCTATTTGTCCTTTCAAGCTTGCTGAAGGGGCATTTAGCTGCAGTTGTGGCTAATCTTCAACCACTAGATCCAGAAATCCATCAGTCTTTATTTTGAATGATCTCAGTAGTTGAGTCTCCATGGACATCTGCGGTAGAGAATTCCAAAGACTCCCCAATCTCTGAGTGAAGAAATTTCTCCTCATTTCAGTCCTAAATGGCCTCCCACTTATTCTAAGACTGTCCTATAGTTCTAGATTGCTTGGGAAAGGGAAACGTCCTCCATCCATCTAGTAAGAATTTTGTAAATTAATCTATCTTTCAAAGAGATGTCATTCTTCTATAATCTGGAATATACAAGTATAATCTGCCAAATGTCTCCACATGCTGCAAACTCTCTATACCTGACCAAAACTACACATAATACTCTAGGTATAGTTTTGTGAAGTCTAAGTTTAATTACAGATCGACATCTTTACACTCGTACACAAATTATCTCATAATAAAAGGCAACAAACTATTTGCCTTCCTAATTGTTTGCTGCACTTGCATATTGCTTTTCAGTGATTTATGCACAAGGACATCTAGGTTGTTTTGTACATCAATATAACCTGATCTTTCACCACACTAAATACTCTGCTTTTATGTTTATTGTGTCAAAGTGAATAACTTCACAATCACTCAATGTGTCTATATTCCCTTGAAGCATCCTTGCATCCTCCTTCATACTTACGATCCCACTTGATTTTGTGTCATCAGTAAACTTGGAAATATGACATTTAGTGGTTTGCCCCCAGCTATTTACAATCTGTATCAAACTTCATTGATATAGATTGTGAATAGCTGGAACACTGCACCAATTCCTGCAGTACTACATAGTCAAAACCTGCCAATCTGCTGAAGGTCCATTTATTCCAACCATTAAAAGGTACTTGGACAGGTACATGGATAGAAAAAGTTTAGAGGGATATGGGCCAAACACTGTCAAATAGGACTAGCTTAGATGGGCATCTAGGTTGGCATGGAATAGTTGGGCAGAAGGGCCTGTTCCCATACTGTATGACTCTAATTTGCTTCCTGTCTTATAAGCAATTTTCAGTCTATAGCTGTATATTACTCAATGTTGAAACACACACAGTACTTAATTCTGTGTGCTCCAACCCTGTTGACCATCCCCCTGTGCTGACCCTTATTGAAAACTGACTGAAAATCCAAAAAACACAATATCCATTGGTCACTTCTTATCTATTTTGGTTGTCAGATCCAAAAAGAACTCTAATAGGATAGTCAAATATAAATTTCTTTTCATGACACCATGCTGACTCTGCTGAAACCTGTTATAACAGAGGAGTGGGACTGATTAGGTAATTCTTACAAAGAGCATAAGAATGAAAACCCTCTTCTCGTACTGTATAATTGCCTTGGCTATAGGGCACCACAGACAGTAACAAATCTACACAGCTTGATTTTCCGCTTTTTAAAGTTAACAGAAGTCTCAAGCAAGCTACTGATTTTTTTTTTTAACCAGCTTCAGTTTTATGCCACCAAATAGTGAAAAGGTCATGTGGATGATGTGTGCAAAATCAGAGTACATGTTGAGTTTGTGTGATAGGATAAAATGGCTGACGAGGAAAGATCTAAAGTAGCCTTCCACTTCACTATCGGTTGTCATATACTGTTGCACAAGGTCAAGATCCATCCCAGTGCTTGTAAGGTGTGTGCTGGTGAGAGTGAAAAAGGGCACACACAAAGGCTGAGGGAGAGCTTGAAATTACACAAGTGCACATATACTCTCAATTTCTGTTCTTTTCAAATCTAGCTATGTACTGAATCCCTCCTGTTGAAAAATCCTGAGCAGTCCATTGAATTGATTTTCCATGCAGTAAGCAGTTTATTGTTCATTAAAGAGCATAAGGGCAAGATTAGTGGGGTTCGGGTCAATCATTTTGTTAGTGGTTTTGCCTATGGACTACAAGCTTTGGTTTTAAATACCTGTGCATTTTTGGAGGGAGGCAAAGCTGAGGAAGGTAGTGTTTTGAAGTCCAAATTAAAGTTGGAGTAGGAGTATAATGAGTTCTGCTTTCAATACTGTAAGGATGCAGGAAAAGAAAGAAAAAACATGATGGACAGAGTAGCTGGAGGCTAGGAGCAGAAAGAGAAAAACTTCAGAAGCAATATCGATAAAATAAGGTTTTTCCTACTGGAAGTGCATGTCAAGAACTCTGACAGGCAGATCCAATGATTTTCTGCCCATTTATTTTAAACTGCCCAGTGCAGAATAACATTCTTGAAAAATTTCCAATTTGTGTTGCATTTATGAGGCTCAGTGTGAAGAATGAAAATCTGTATAATTTGTCCAACAATTTTCTTTCACATAAAATTTAGACACTATATTCATCTGGGATCTTTACACCCCTGGATCCAAATGGGATATGGTATCTTAACCTAGATAATTTGAAAAGATGACACTCTTGGCAGATAACTATTGTGACCTCAACATAACAATCAGAGCACCTAAATGGCATATACCAGTCGAGCCACCTCAATACCACAAAATGCATTGTAATAAATTGGATTTCACAATAATTCTGATTTTTTTAAAATATAGAATTACTAATAATGAAAGAGCTTCATGTGAATTTCAATTTGGATTCTTGACAAACACTTTTTCTTGCATTAATAGGTATCATTCCAAGCTGTGAGGTATCTACCACATTACCCAAGCTCCGAAGTCTGCTGGATTATGTAGGTTGCAGGTGCTGTGCATTGCTTTGGAAAACAAAGCAATGAGGTTTTTCCTGGTATTGTGTGCCAGGATGTCTTAAAGTCCAGGGTAGCATTGATATCAATCATATGATTGAATATGCCCTTAACTCCAATATTATTCTATAATCCACTGAAAAGGTGCTGTTCATAAATGTGCAGTCAGCCTGTGACGACAGAAACTAATTGTAGATGATGCCCATATTCCCAATGGATTCCCTTATACCATCATTATTTGAAGATTACTATATTGGGTTCTCAGTTATCAAGGATATTGAAACTCTATTAATGATGTCAAATCAACTCCATAATCCATAAAATCTACCAGGCAGGAAATTTGGTGTGATGTACACTTCCAACCAGGTCCTAGTCAAGAACCTTGTCTGCATTTTAAAATTAATGTGAATAGATTAGGAATTAGGAGTGTTACAACACAAAAGGACATTGCCATTGAATGTTATTTCTGCATTTCTCTGTGTAGTTGCTGCCTGATCTGTTGAGAATTTCCCAGATTTTTATTTCAGCATACATCTCGGCAGTCTGCCATCTTCCAGTGAGCTTATTTCCATAACAGCTCCCAGATTTGGGTCTCAATTCAATGAGTATTTACTTGTTCTGTCAGCTCCATCCAAGCTGCAGTTGCACATTTCCAAAATGACAACCTTCTCTTCAGGACCTCTTAGAGAATAGCTTCCAAAAATATTTTAACCTCTGCCTTGCCCTAAGCCATCTCAAAGGAAACTTGAGGTGTGACCATGTGCCCCTTCACTAGTATTGGTTGCACTCTTGTCTAGCACATCATGTACTATATGCCAGGAGTACTGAAGGTTTATTATCAGGGGGCAGACTATATACTGCTCCTGGATCACCCACTATCTGCTCTTGGGCTATATGTTTTCTTCCTGCATGGGCCCAAGTGCAATCTTTTGTAGTGCTGCATTCTCCTAATATAGTGTTAGTGAAAATTAATGAGGAAAAACTTAAAACAATAGAGCCCTTGAAAACAATTGTATACAATTAGATATATTTAACCAACCATATTAAACAAAATAAGGTCTGTTTAGTGCTCTTTTGGTAGCCATTTTTTGCCATTGATTAAAAAAGGCATGCAGCAGCTGCACCAGATTTACCCTCGTGCAGTCTCCTGGGTTGATTTACCAGTTTGAGAGCCAGAAGATCTGTGAGTTTTCTCTGCCCCATTTGATACAGAGGGACCTGAGAGGCAGGTGCTGGATTAAATCTTGCAAAACACTGGACTTTGGGACTTCTGCAAAGCAACATAGGTAAGTCAATCAAAAGTGTAGGTACCCCAACACATCGGGGTATATTATCAGAAACAACACCAGTGTAGACAGAAATTCAAGACAGCCAGTCATCTTATTGCAACAGTAAAGCTGTAAAAGCAGCTCCGTTACTATTCTATATATAAAACATTCTTTCTAAGCTGAAATTTACTCCAATAGTATCTAGAGGATGTGTAGGTATCAAATCCACTAAAGCCCTCAATTAGATTACAGCCTGTAACTTACTTCAGCATGTCCATCATTCACTGTTTAATTTTAATTGTTTTTATTTTTGTACCAAATTAGATGGTATTTAGGATAATGAATCTTTGATTCCATCAATTCTGAGGTGATTGTAGATCTGGCACTGTGTCAGAATAAATGTTAACCGATTACATTTGGCAGCAGTCCTGATTAAATCAGGGGAATAGGCTGAAGCTGCAGGAGGTTTTCTTCCTATTCATTCATGGTATGTGGATGTTGCTGGCAAAGCTGCTATTTATCACCCTTCTCTAACTGCTTTTGACTAAGTGGTTTGCTCAGCCATTTCAGGGGGCCAGGGGCATAATCATGGTCACCATTATTAACACTAGATTATTTTTATTCCTGTTTTCATTTGTCTAAATTTTAATTCCCCTGCTGCTGTAAACTTGAATTTAGGACAGAGAAACAAACCACAAATGCTGGAATCTGGAACTAAAAACAAACTGCAGGAGGAACTCAGCAGGTCAGGCAGCATCTTTTGAGGGAAATGGGCAGCGGATATTTCAGGTCAAGATCCTTCACCCATCCTGATGCAGGGTTCCAACCCAAAATGTCGACAATTCCTTTCCTCCCACAGATGCTGCTCAATGCACTGAGTTCCTCCAGCAGATTTTTTTTTGCTTGAGATTTCAGCATCTGCTGTCTCTTGTCTTTGTTGCTCATTTTCAACCTCTTTGCTCTGGCTTGGGCCACTTTTGTACATCCCATCATGTGATCTCTCATGATTGAATCCTGCAGTTTACTGTCTCTAGGTACATGTCTACATGTTATCTCTTTATTCCCCAGGCCAATGTATTGGTTTCCTCATTATAACTGACCTGTGTTAATATTGTGCTCGTGAGTCCTCATAAAGTCAGATAGCAGTACTGTGCTCTGCATTAACAATGATCCAGTGTTGGATTTCAACCCTGGCTTGATTACCTCCTGTTCCTAGATGTCAAACTGTGGTTTCCAATATTTTTATTTTTATTTTAAAACCAAGTCACATTTTAACCTGAATTTTACCTTTTGTACACAAAGGATTGTTGAGCTGTTCTTGATGCTGTACTTGTGATATTCAGATAGTTAAGCTCATCAATGAAATGGATTGAACTGGATATATGGTCTAAGTTTATCCACCTTCGCTCATACCACTTTGAACTTTGATTTAACAAGATTTTGTTTCAAATCCCACTCCAGAGAATTGAGCACCAGATTCATTGGTTTGGGGAGTTTGGAGTGCAGCATTTTTTTGATGCACTGACTTTAAAGCAGGTTCCCACTGCACATTCAGGGATCTCTTGGAACTCTTTGGCCAATATTAATCTCTCACTTAACATTACCAAAGGACAAATGATGGAATCATTACCATGCTTATTTTCTTCAGATCAGAGCTCACAATGTGTAAATTGACATTCATTTCTTGCATCACAACACCAACCAAACTCCAATGTACTCTATTGGTTTTAGATTGACTTGGGCACTCTGAAGTTGTGAAAAGTATTATGTAAATACAAACCTTTCTCTCAATTTTTATGCATTGGCAAAGTTATACCAAAAGCTAGGCGTTCATGATGCATTAGGAGAAGCTTGATTTGGATACCTCAGAATACTTCTGTACAGTTAAAACTGCATTATAAATGGTGATAACTGACCTGCAGTCATAAGTGGGTATTTGACTGTACCTATATTTAGCATGTCATATTGTTCCCTGGACAATCTTTATTCCTTCAATGATTGCTTAAGGTGACTGACCCATGGCTGGCTATCATTGCAACTCAAGGTGGTCCACAGTGAATTGATAAGGCAGTAAGCAATTGTGACTATGCTGGCTGGCTCTGTAAACTATTTTATGAATAAAACACTTCTGTTGCTTGTTGAAATAACAAACTATTTCCATTGTCTTAAAGTATAAATGAGGAAGATAGCAAGGCAATAATAATGATATCAGAAATGCCATCTGAAGAAATTATGGGATTTGGGTGCTGTGCCTGAATCAGAATGGTGAATGCCTGGTGTTATCCCATCCAATTGAGATAACATGGATGTTCATCAACAGACAGTATGCCCTGTCATTCAATTGAAAGTATGCAATTGAACAAACATAGGCACTTGAGCTGATGGATTTCCAGGGAACTAATCAGTCTAGAGTATGGAGAAAGTGGAACGGAAACCTCACACTTCTGGCTCTGGTAGATAAACCAGAGCAGACAAGGATAAAGCTGTTCTTGTACTGCTTTCATCACAAGGGGTAAGAGTCTTACCATAATGTCCAGCCCTCAAATGAGACCAGAGGATATACATTGCCACATGCCTATAATTGAAACAATTAACTGGTACTGGTTACTGCTACACACAGCCAGGTACAGAGAAAATCCATAGATACCTACTTAGCAGCTAAGATTGTTAGCAGATAATTTCAATTTTGTAAATTTGAAGGACTCACTCAACTTAGATTGGAATCTGGGTGTTCAGCCAAAGAGAACAACTACTATGTGAGACAGAGTTAACTTCAGAAACATTATACAGACTAACAGAGTAATCCAGAGCCAGATGAGAAACATTGGATAGCCAACGGAAGGAAATAGATATGGTGAAGTGTGAGGCAAAAAGCAGAAAAGAGAGAAGATTGCTTGTATGTTGAAAGTATTTTGCACAGCAACCTGCTGGACTGAGAAAGGAATGCTTTGTGTTAAGGAAAGTGTGCACAATATGGATTGAAAAATGATTTCCTCAACAGTGCGTAATGAAGAGGACATTGACAGTCCATGTAATGAATGGACAAAACCATTCATAGTTCTAGTTAAAAGTAATGTACCTCATGCAAAACAAGGTCAATTCAGTGAACACAACACCCCAATGTATCTATAACTAGTTGTTGAAGTGAGAGCTCTGGAGAAGTGTAATATCCTCCCAGACCAGGCCCTCTTGAAGCAGTGCAGTTGAAACCAGTGAGTCATGCATTATTGATGACAAGACCACAGTGAAGGCTGCTGGGAGAAGCTCCGTTGAGATGGTGCATCCAAATAATCAAGAGCAATGTAATGTTAATTTCATGGTAGTAGATCGGAAAGATCCTACAGCTTTACTTGGATGTAGTACTGCACAACAGATAGGACTGATAAAGGTATACCATAACAGGATCAGAAAAAAATCAATTCAACACAGGCAATTATTTGAGCCAGTAAGATTTATTGACTGAACAAAGTCAGGCAGTTAGTAGCATATATTTCAGGGACAAGAGACATCAATGATACTGAGCTTGAGATAATAAAATGGCAAATCATATGCCAATTTGTCAGCTGTTGATGCAGGGGAATGAGAATGCTAACAGACAAGATGATACAATGTAGTGGCTGAAGTCAAATAGAGATTTGACAGTAGTGAGTTAACCTTCTTCAGCAGTTCCTTGTCCAGCTTCTCAGCCTCCTTTGTCTTTCCATTCATCTGTAGAAAGTGAGTTAACATTGTTTGGTGAGCAGATATCTCAAAGCCCTTCACTACTTCTGAAGCAGAATGAATGTTGTCATGTGGGCAAATGCAACAGCCAGTTACCATACACCAAGATGCCACAAACAACAGATATCTCATTCATGCAGTTTGGTGATGCTGGTTGAGGGATGAATGTTGACCATGACTACAGAAGGACAGTCCTCCAGATTAGGCAGGTGTTCCCAAGAATTGAAGATTAATTGCTCTGTCATAGTTTTGAGCAACTAAAAACAATGGGGCATTAATGCAATGTGCATTTCATCTTTTTCAAACACCTTTTTATTATTTGTTAAGATACCAGAGATGGGAATAAAACAGCTGTTTGAAAATAGTTGAGGAAAAGTGGGTTGCTGTGATGATAATGATGAGAAATAATGGGAACCTGGGGCAGGGTAATAGGAGGCAGTAGGATCAACAACAGAAACACCGTTTAATTTGTATAGTGGCTTTAAAATAGTAAAGCACTCCATTTTGAAGGAGAGATATCAAACACAATGAAGCATTGAGCCACATAAGTACCAAAAATATATTAGGATAATTAGAAAAAAGCTTGCTTCAAGAAGTTTGTTTTAGGGATCTGTCTTGGTAGAACTAGAGGTTTAAGACATGAAGTCCATCAGAATCAGGTTTATTATTGCTGATGTGTTGTGAAATTTGTTGTTTTGTGGCAGCAGTACAGTGCAAAACATAAAGACA
>JARFYF010000118.1:23195361-23206861 GCA_030265395.1 Rhina ancylostomus | reverse complement strand
CCAGCATGGAATCCATGTGCTGGACAACAAGGCATTAATGGAGCCAAATGAGGGCCAGAACTCAGAACCATGACAGCCACTCTCTTTCCAGACAAAATATGTCAGGGTAACAACTTGCATTAGGTCCTCTCTGGACAGGGTGTTAAAAAACTTCATGCAACCTGTCAGTCCACAAGAAGACTCTTCACTCAGGCTTTCCAGTTTGCCCAAGATAAAGTGAAATACAAAGGAAGAAATAAAACATTTCAAACAATGTACAAATATCTCATCTAACTGGGAGTTAAGGTAGTCGGGTCATAATACCAAAGCAACAATGGGTTTAATGTCGAAGGAAAAAGAAGGTGAAGATGATTCTGACATTAAGCCACCCTGACACTGCAGCTAGCATTAATCGCCTCCCCACTCAGGAAGTACCTCATCAATATATACATCAAGTCAACCAGATAGAAAATTAATAGCAGGGTAAGGGCCTACAGTGCTCTTAAGTGGTTGTCTGAAAGATTTACCACTTGAGGTAAGGAAGAATGCGTCCATTTTGTCCCCTCCCATTTCCTAAAAACCTATAATGTGTCTAAAACTGGAAGATTTCATGTCATATTGCTTTCAACAGAAGCAAAGTTGATCTGAAGCCTGCCACACTGGTGCAAAGCATTTGAAAACCAGCATGTCACAATGTTTTATGGATTGTTACTTAAAATGCTTTTATTTCAGGTCTTGCTCGGTCCAGCGGAGGATACCCTGCCATTAAAATGACACTGAATGTATAAAAAAATCATGTTTTTCAAAAATTGGATGACCTGTCCCTGTCAAAAAAGTCCAAGTGAATTTGATTTAGAAGTTATACCAGTGTCAATTTTTTGTAAAAGCAAGTTGGAGAATTTGGGAAGTAAAAGAAGTGAGGAGAGCTTTGGCTGATAGTGTTTGTTTTGCTTTCCATTTCAGATGATAAGCAAACTCTTTTGCAAAAGATCATCAGCCATTGATTGGGAAAAGATTTTGTCTCACCCCTACTTCCCTTGAGCAGTGGCTTGGGAGAGGTGCTGAGTGTAAGGCAGATACAAAACAGCATTGAGGCAAAAGGAGTAAAGGGTTTGATTGGGAAGGTAAAGAAAAGCAGTTTTCTTCTTCTGATGAAATCTGGAGACTACAGAAATAATCTAATAATTAAACTCAGGCTTTTTTGAAGTGAAGCCTGAAAGCAGTTCTTCACTCACTCTGGAAAAAAACTGAATGATGGCTCAAATGAAACTTCTAAGACTGTATTTTTAAGACTATATTTATATGAAGAGGGTGCATTAAAGGAAATAGAGCCAAATATGTCAAACAGAAATTAGGTACAGATTAGTCACAATCTAACCGAATAGTGTAATTAGAGTTCTGGGGAAGGGTTAGGGTGAGGCTGAACGGCTTCTCCCATTCCCATATTCCAGTGGTTTGGGAAGAAAAATTGATTGTGGCTGGAATGGTCAAAGTCACATTTAAACAAAATCAGAGCTGAGGTTAGTTTCATTCCTGCCCTGGATCTCCAGCCCTACAAACATGTGCAGGTATCTTTTAAACATATTCATGTCCTAAAAAATATAATTTACCGAGAAATTCAACAGCATTCCCCAAAATGCTAATGAATGTTTCAGTACACTTTTTAGGTAATTTTCAGTGATATAAAATCAGTTTACCCACAGATAGACATCTAAATACTCTTATTTAAAATGCTTTCTTTGGTAAACCCATTTTATAGCTTTAATAAAACCTCACCAATACAATTCTCAGAAACATTAATGACAATTTGCAAATGCAAAGGAAATAAAATGAACAACATTCTATTAGGCTGAGTGATTATATTGGTTTTTGGAAGGTTTTACGATTGTGATTATGCAGATGTGTTTGTGTGAAAACCCAATACATAACTTTGCTTCAGAAAAGCAGTGCTATATATGGACAGATTGCTAATTGTGCCCAAAAGAGAAACTCTATCCCCGTGCTAATTATTTCAAAATTATAACAAAGAATTAGTTTAGTCCAGGGAGGTAGTTTCAAATATTGATGTTACTTTTGCTAAAATGGAAGATTAAGAAAGATAAGAAAGAATAGTGTTTTATGATCGAAGGATATTCCAAAGTGCTTCCCAGCCTATGAAGTACTTTTGAAGTGTAGCTTCCATTGTAATATGGGAAGTGCAGCAACCAACTTGGTCACAGAGAACTTGCACTAACAACACTATTCCAAAGACCAGAACAATTATGTTTATGGAGGCTGATTGACATAACCTGTGACAGCATGCTGAAAATAATTGTCTTTTTCATCAGATGTTCAACTGAGCAAGGAGATGAAATCTCAGTTTAATGTCTCATCCTTAAAGGGTAGTTTGTTTTAAATTACAAACGAACAGGAAAAAAAGTAAAATTGGTCTTCAGAGGTCCTGGAAACCCATTTGCAAGATCCAAAAAAGTACAAAAATTATATGATAAAAAAAGTACAAAAAGATTCAGCTAGCCATAGTGAGTGAAGATTATTGTCGATATTAATATGAGACTGTTATCTTAATCAGAAGATCCTTCTGTTATTTGGACAATTGAATAAAGCTGGACTCAGGTATTCTGGGACTTAAAACCCATGATTTTTTGCAACTTAATAACTAGGCATTCTTAATTAGACAATTAGATTTACAATGCTGCTAAGGTTTACAAGGATGCTGCCATGTCTCAGGAGCCCGAGATATAGGAAGAGGTTGGACAGGCTAGGACTTTACTCCTTGGAGCATTGGAGATCGAGGGGTGACCTTAAAGATGTGTATAAAAGCATGAGGGGTATAGAGAGGGTGAATGTACATAGTCTTTTTTCCCAGGGAAGGGGAATTAAAAAATGGAGGGCATAGGTTTAAGGTGAGAGTGAAAGATTTAAAAGGGACCTGAGGGGGCAACTTCTTCATGTGGAGGGTGGTGTTTATTGAGGTGGGTAGAATAACAACACTTAAAAGACATTTGGATAAGTATGTGGACAGGAGGAGTAACGGGCAAATGGGTTGGGTGGGCACCATGGTCAGCACCCAGCTGGGTGGGCACCATGATCGGCATGGATGAGTTGGGCTGAAGGGCCTTTTTCCATGCTGTGTTACTCCGTGACTCTATGATGTCACTTATGGAAATAACAAAAGCCACTTTAACAGCCATTTGGGTGAAATTTCCACCACAGGCACTATATCTGCAGACTCTGACAGATTTTAATGTTCTCAGTCTTGCATTACATCCATTGGACGACCTGCCTGAAGGTTATAGTTGTTAACACTAGTTGAATGTAATCCTACAGGTTTTCTCACTGTGTTCAGACCTTGTCATCATCACTCACCCAGTATCCCAATCCACATGGCTCATTGCATTTTCAAGCCATGTGAAAAGCAATAATTCTTTGATCACACTAATGGATGATGCATGACTGTCAGTCAAAAAGTCTTTTATTCTCATCTTCAATATTTCTATAATAAACAGGAGTGTTCACAGACAATAAAAACGCAGTAACCTTGAAATCCTGGCACACCCTAGAGGTTGAGATTCATGGTCATGGTGGTCGAGCTGAAATAGACTCGAGCTAATTTCTAGACAGCAATGCTTTTTTGTCACAATGATTTTATCCTGGATTTTCATGACTGTGTCCTGGAGATTAATGTTCAATTCCTAGAGACAGTGGTTTTGCAGGTTAATTTTAATCTGCTGCGCAGGTTAAATTCCTCTGAGAATGTGAGCTTCTGTCAAGTAAAGTGGAACAAGCAGTACAGTCAGGGAAAGGTAGGTCTAGAAACTGCACTTGTATCATTTCCATATTGAAATAAAGCATAATGACAGTCTGTGATCTGGTCCACCGTTTTTTTCCTATTTTCCATTATCAGCAACAATTATGAATTATAAGGTGACTTTATTACAGCAATATATCCTGAGTTTTATAGGGATCTTACTAAAAGAAAACATGGCCACCAAGGGTGGAACATCTTTGAGATGCAGATATTTTGGAGAGCTGCAGGCCTGGTGGAGATAACAGAGGTGGAGGAATTTAAAGATGAGGACGAGAGTTTTAAAATAACTGTGCTACTGGAGCTCATTTCTAGACCACTGTTTTATTGCCTCTGCGATTTCTGCTTAATCATGAGCCAATATAGGTCACTATGCACAGGAGTAATGAGTCAAAGGGACTGAGCAATTTTGGGCCTGTCAGCAAACTTTGGATGACCTCATTTTTGTTGCCAGGAGTCACTGAAATAGCCATGTCTGGAGATAACAAAGGCAGGGATGAGAATCTGATTGCATCATCGTGACACTGAAGTCCTTTCAAACTATCACCAGCACATGGCTTTCTCTTCCAGCCAACAGTGTACTCAACTCCTTTGAATCAAGCTGTGTCTAATGTTGCAAATAATATGAGTCTGGAAATTTGACGTTACCACAAAAAAGGAATTCATAGCATTCTTAATTTTTAAAAATAACTCCACTGGCTGAGGAAAACCAATCCCACTCAGCACTGAATCTTTTGAACATAATGAAGTCAATAACTTAGACTGAGAGATGAGACTGAGTGGCATATGAGAGATCAATATGAACAGACTGACCAACATGCTCATTAGACTAAATGAACAGTGAGTTAAAATATTGTCAACAGACTGAATCCCATTCCTTACATAAACAATGTGATGAGAGTTTTAATCAGACAGCTTTTTATTTCTGTTGACTTCAAGGGAAATGAAAATCCAGTGAAACGTAAAATGGAGCTGCTGTTACCTGATTTACACTACTGTATAAAGCAAAGATCTGCCCAGTAGGTGAACAGTGCTTTCATCAAAGTGATGATGAAGACTCAATCAGCAATGAATATTTTAATTGAACTGGGTAACAGATATTTTAATTAATCTGACAATGAATTTTCAAATGGACTGAGTGAGAAACAGACTGAGAGATGAGCTTATTAAACAGTCTAACTGAGAGCTACTTAATCGAACAAAGTGACAAGTATTTTAAACAGAGTAATGAGTTTTTGAAACAGTGAGTGGTAAATATTTTTTTAAAAGAGTGTGTAATGTTATTTAAACAGGCAGAAGGAGTTTAAAAAGATTCAATGACAAGTACTTTGAAAGAATGAGAAGTATTTTAAACACTGGGTATGAATACTTTGAAATGATTGAGCAAATGACAAGTATGTGCAGCAAAACTCACTGGAAGAGTAGGGCTAACTCTGCCTACATTAATTGGTCTGGGTGGCTGTATGGGTGTCAGAGCCGGTGGCTGTATAGGAGACAGTTAGTGGTCTAACAATCCCAGAAAGTGACAAAAGGTGTAGTATGCCAGCATGCCCTGAGACAAACAAGGCTGTGTGTAACGTGCAATCTATGGGAATGGAGAGAGAGATAGACAGTGACAGAAAGAGAAAGAGAGAGAAAGTTAAATAGAGAGAGAGAGAAAGGGAGTGAGATTTGCTAGTTTAAACCACATCTTTTTTCTCTGACACCCTGTGTTTATTGATTGATTATAAAGCCATAATATTCACCATCCCATCATAAAATATGGCCCTCATGTTTGAGTTCTCAGAGCCTTTGGAAACGCTAATAGACAATAACTATAGAATCAGTTAAAAGTGTTTAAAAAGACAACAGCATAACTTGTTTTTGTGCCTATTGCTTTTGATGCCAATATGAGGTTCATTTAATTTGAACAGTTAGCAGGTGCTAGGAAATTTTTAATGCTTGTAATCCCCACCTAAATTATACCCAACTGTGAAATTCTGTTGATGTGATTTGGAACACATTGTAACTATTGAAATTGTATTTGACCACATGAAATATAATTCAGAATTATAACTCTGTAACATTAAAAATTGTATCAAAAAGCAGACACAGATACCAGTGAGTCAGTAGTGGGGACTGTTTGCTCAGGGCATTTGGGGGTTGTGAGGTTAGAATAGGTAAAAGTGTAAAACTTGTCTTAGGTTGAAGTGGAAGCTGTAGGGATTTATCTTTGGGAAGGTAAGACCTCTCAGTCACCAGTGATATTGCAGTCAAGAACAGTGACCTAGTTGGTCATTAGCAGGATATTGACAGGTCAGCTAATGAAATATGCTGCAGTAACACTGGATTGTCAGTGGATTGATCCTTGGAATGTTGCTGAGTTTTTATTGGGTTCAGTTTGTGGCATAGAGAGGTAGAGACAAAGATTAGGGTATCCTCATCTCAGGTGTTACATCAAAGGTTTCTGTAATCACTTAACCTCAAGTAAAAGAATTCTGTTTTTTTGTTATTTATTAAGATCCCTAATCAGAGCTTCTGCACAGCTGACAGTAATTCAATTACCAAGCCACTGTAAACATAAGTAGGCAACAGAAAACACAGTACTACAAATTTTAAATAGACTGAAAGATGGATATTTCACAAAGAGTGAAGGAAGTATTTTAAATGGACTGAGGTTAAAGTAGATAGCTTTCAAAAATGGAATGAGGATTAAAGAATGATTAAACAATGCCTGGTGCTTCCATTGTCAGCAGCATGTCTCTGTGTTGACTGTAATTTACATTATTGCCATACACAGTCATTAATAACCACCATGTTCAGCAGTCAGAGGTCTCAGCAAAGGTCCAGTTTTATGAATGACTCGTGATAAATATTGTGAGAATAAATAAAGAACTATGTTGTTAAACATATGTAAACCACATTGTACTTGTTGTACCACATCGCTCACTGTGTGCCACATTCTGTGTAAAGAACGCTTTAAATCATTTGCCAGTCACATGGCATGAGTCTGGTAGATTCACAAATTGCTGAGTCACAGACCCCAGTCTCAATGTTTAATCAACAAAGAGTGGTCTGGAAAACAAAGATGACATAATGTGATGGCACCAATAAAGAAAAAAAGATCTAGGTTCCACAAAGATATTAATGCTAAATTTGAAATAAAAGCACTAGTTTGTGGTAAAATGCCTGTGTCTATGTGTGAAAATACTATAATCCCTGTACAGTTTCAGCCGCCAATATACTAGGAAGTCCTTCAGAAAATTCAAACAAAATGCTAAACTAACTTTCAGTACTTTTCTGAAAAGCATTAGTGATGAAGAGTACATCAGCTATATCCTTTTATAGACATGAGGGAACGTATTAGATCTCTTCAGGAGCAAGGGAATAAGTGGGAACAAAAGTAAATATTCAGATGTGATCTTTGAAATATTTGGCACACAAGCCGTATTGGGCCAGCTGATTCGCAAATATGAACTACATATTGTAAGACAAGAAGCACGTAAGGATGCTGGTGATTTCTTAATAGATTCAGCACGCACAAATATACAGAAAGCTTTGATCAAGACCAGGCTCAAGAACAGCTTCTATCCCACTGTTCTAAGATTCTTGAATGGACCCATGTACAATAAAGACAAACACTAAAAATAGACAGATGAAAATGCTAAATAATCAAGCAGAAAGCATCCAGATCAATTGTGGGAGAGAGAACAGTGTCAATGCAATTCTGCAACAAGCAACAAAAGAAGATGAAAATCAAAATCTGCAGATGCTGAAAATCTGAAACAAAAGCAGAAAATGCTGGAAAAACCCAGCAGGTCAGACAGCATCCATGGAGAGAGAAATCAACTCAATGTTTATGGTCAGAGACCCTTTTTCAGTCTCCCCCCTGCAATGTAGACTTATTTATCTTTACAGCTGAATGTTTCCAACATTTCCTGCTTTTGTCAGTGAAAGCAGACAAGGTTAGTCTTCAATTTACACATCATGTTTCAATCCAAGGCTGGTGTAAAGTTGGGGGATGCAAAGTACGTCCAGCCTTCCGGTCCTTCCAGTTCTATGCAGCTGGACTTTATAGTGAATCCAGCATTAGAGGGAGAGGTCCAATGTGTTATCATCTGACCTCCAGATCATCTTTGACTTCTGTGTTTCAATGTGCCGTGTGAAAGTCAGAAAGGAACTAATCTACAAGGATAGCATTCTCAGGAAGGAAGTATGATTCACCCCCTTGTTGAAGCAAGCTGGAGATTGTGTAGACTTATGAATACTCACCCCTTGTCCACAAAATACAACCTTTCTGCTTTTCTGTTAATTATCCAAGAACTGACTGCAACCCGACAAACCATTGGTGGGGAACGAACCAATATAAGAGTTGGTAAAGATGAAGATCAGTCATGAGATTTAACATTTGCAGATACCTGTTAAATACTGACACTGTAAGTAATTTAGTGGTTACCTTAGAGATGAGATGTGCACATAGTGTGATCCCAGACATGACTGGCACAGATTGGGTACTAGGTCTCTTTAGCACTAGGATGTACGTGATTCCTTCTACAAAGGATTCAGCTGATGACTTTAATGGAAGAGTGTGCAGAAAGTGATCAATGAGAATCTATAACATGCCTTTCAGAGCTCACATGCAAGGTCAAAGAGCATATAGAATGTCAAACTGATCCTTCTTAGCATGTAAACATTGGGAAACTCCACCAGTAAACTTGTTGGCTTAAGCACGATGCCAGCCTTGATGGCTGATGTCTCATTATTCACTTGCAGCACAAACGGAAACCATCCACCTCTCAATATTACAGTGGAAGCTTGGACTTCTGTTGTGCAAGCTGGGCTGTAATCATCATGGCTATGGATGCCAATGTCAAAAGGAGTTTGCAGATGGCACTACAGTCCAGCAAACAGACCTCAGACAGATTACTAAAGTCCACAGAGAGCCACCCAGGAGAAACAGCAGTGGCACAGTGGAATGTGAAGCTGACATCATCTCTGAAAAAGACAACGTTCATCCTCCAATCACTGCCACTTCCCCCTACCCATCGGTCAGCCAGCCTTGATAACCACTGCACATACTGAGCTGACAAACAGGCCGTCTAGATCCAGAATTCTCCAAGATCCTCCTCACCTGGATCTTCCTATCCCTCCACCTTTTTATACTGGCTGTCTCCCTTCTATCTTTCAGTTCAGATGAAGAGTCTCGACCCGAAATGTTGACTGTCCACTTCCCTCCATAGATGCTGCCTGACATGCTGAGTTTCTCCAGTATCTTGTGTGTTTCCCCTAGATCATCCTTCAAGATTACCTGCAGTCCCACCCACTAAACGTCAGCATCAACCCACCAGCCATATCATGATGTAAAAGCTTCAGGTCTGGCAAGGACATATGAAAGACAGACCCATGAAAACTAAGCACCAAGGAAATCTACAAATGTATTAGTTGTATGCTTTGATTTATAATGTTCATTTTGTGTTGCTTTGGAATTAATGGTCAAGCAAGTGCTGTGATTGTCAGTGATAGAGGAAAGGGAGATCTGTGCAACAACTGGTGAATGGGGAATTGGGGTTGCCTGTGCCAGTATTGGCTGCTCAAAGTGGAGAAGGAGCACTGGGGATGGTATTGAGAATCCCAAGGCCATACATTGGGAGCACACAGAAGCCCTGTATAAACAGCAGAAGAAACACACCACCTCACAAACAGCCTACCTGCCTTCCCTGTCAGGCACCTCCTGCCCCATCTGTGGATGGGTGTGCAGTTCCCAAGCTGACTTCACCAACCACCTCAGAACCTCGAATGGAAGTAAGTCATCCTCAATCCTGAGGGACTGCCTAAGAAGAAGAAGATTGGTAGTAGGATAAGTTCTTGGACAGTTTGGCTGGAAAGACAGTGTCAATGTTGTTCCTAATATTCCTCACCTTATTCCTCTTACGCCTGATTGTCCTACCAGTTCTTCAATTGTTCACCACTTACCTGCTGTCGCAAACTAGATTTCAATGAAGGCGAGGCTATGCAGCACAGAGCAGCCCATCATAGAACTTACAATTGCCAAATACTGTAAGACTTCTTCAGCACTTCTCAGGGAACAGACTTGTTGGTTCAGTGGTTTTTCAGGGATACTTAGTGTAATGCATGAAAATAATTTTTGACAATGTAATTAGCAATGTAGATAAAGGGAGCCACTGAATGCAACATATTTAGGAACAGAAACAATACCCGTGGCACTCAAATAACATGAGATATGTATTGAATTTTCCCCTCACTGAGTGACAAGTATCTTATATGACTGGCCTAGGGAAATATTGTAATTTGTATTTTCAACAGATTGTTTTTTATGCAGGCTGAGGACAAAGTGGCTTTAAGCATTGAAGCCAATTGAATTACTAGTATTTTGAACACACAGAGTAATTGACAGTTTTAGTGCCAAGTAGTGTAAGAGATTGACAGGTCATTTAAACAAATGGAAGGACATGACATTTATGTAGATTCTATGACAATATTTTAAATAGACTGAGTAATTGCTTTATAAAAATAGATTTAGTTTGTATATTTAAAACTGACAGGGACTGATATTTATAAAAATAGATAGGTGGACAAATAAATGAGTAACTGGTATTTCAAAGTCTTCTTCCAAAATTGATCTTCATTGACTGAAGCAACATACAAGGCATACAACATACACCACATTATTTTACATGCAGCATGTGAATTCAAGGATGTATATTTACACGATGGATGCCTCTTAATGGGAACCTATATCCACGGGTCAATAAATAGCTCTGAGTTAAATCTAACACCTCTTAGCACCATGATAGTTAACATTGATCCCATGGTCTCTGATAGTTTCTCTACAACTGCTGTTAGAGGGAGCCTTAAGTATTCAATTGACCCAGCTTCCACCATCCTTTGCGCTGTAAATGCCCTTCAAAGCACAGACTGATTATTGGAACCTAGGGCAGCACTACCAAGGCAGACATGCTATGGGTAAACTGGAAAGCATTCAGTCTCCTAGGATTGTCCCATGCAAAGGTAGGAAGTGCAATAGGTTTCCATCTACTTCTTCCCACACCACTGTCCAGACCACTCCATGTCTCTTCCTTCTGATCCACAACGTGATACACTGCTACTCCCCAGTTACTGGGGAGTGTTGATACTGAACAAAAGTGTGCAGCAACAATGAGGACAGTGGAGGGCCAGGGGATATGAGTGGTAATGCTGTGTTCGAGGAATTTGGACAGGCTGGCAAAGAACATTCTGCAAGTAAGGTTTGATCTTTGTGTGGGGGGGAGGAGTGGGTGGGCACAGATCCTTCAGGATGTTGGTTGCTGGCGGAAGGTTTTCAATAAGGCAAAATGACATGACTGATCTACCCACATCTTTGGTCTAAAGAAAAGGTAGGTGATGCCATTCTCCTTGAGCATGGAGTTTGGGTCTCCTCCATAACACAACAGTTAGTAGCAAACTGAGATGTGGCAGGGATCAGCAGCATGATCCTCAAGCCAGGGGGCTGGCAGCGGCCACAACCTTGATATCCACAGCAAAGCATTCCAGGCATACAGAAGAGGTGCCAGCTCTCAGGTAGCGCAATGAAGTGTGAATATTGGCCCTTTAATTAGCATGATTTCAGTGGAAATAGTATTAGCAAAACCTGGTACTAAGAAAGAATTGTCAGCTTAAAAATTTATCACATTCGAAGATAGTGACGTAAGCTTGAAAATCACATTATCATGGAGTGAA
>JARFYF010000118.1:23164946-23176526 GCA_030265395.1 Rhina ancylostomus | reverse complement strand
GGTTCAAACTCCACTGATTTATTTATGTACAGTATCTAGGCTGAGACCTCAGCTCTGGATTCTGAGCAAGTTTTTTTTTGGAGCTGCTGCTTTCAGATGAGGTGGTAACTATGTGCCTGTTTAGGCAAATGTAAGATATCCTAAGACATAATGTGAAGAAGAGTGAAGAGATCCCCTGGTATCCTAAGCAATCTGTATCCCTCTGGAAACACCAGCAGAATAGATTGTTTCATTGCTGTTTTCGGCACCATGTGTGCAAACCTACTTTTCTGTTTATCCACAAAAGCGATGACTGCATTTCTAAGACAATGCATTAGCAATAAAGCAGTTTGGCATGCCCTGACAATGAGAGAGGTGGTTTACAAATTATTTTATTTTTCAGCATGTTTGCATTTTTTGGCAAGAAGGCAAGTACTCAGCACTTTCTCAAGGGCGTTTATTCCCCATCCCTAATGCCCTTCTTGAATAGCTGTGAATACAATACAACCAAATGGTTTGCAGGGCCACTTCAGAAGGCAGTTAAAAGTCAACTGTATTATTTTGGGTCTGAAGTGTAACCTAGGTAGTGTCAGTCCAGCAGATTTCCTTCTATGACGGGCATTAAGTGCAAAATAAAAAACTGCAGATGCTGGAACTCTATTAATAAAACCAAAATGCTGGTAGTAGTTTGAAGGTCAGGCAGTATTAGTGCAGAGAAGAAAGGTTGCTGACCTCTCAGGAGAGTAACAGTCATTGACCTGAAATGTTAATACTTACCCTATCTGCAGATGCTTTCTAACCTGCCGAACATCTCCATTTTGTCAGATTTACAGCATCTGCAGTGTTTTACACTTCCATGAACAGTGATGAAAAATTAAACACAAACAGGAGGACAACTCCTCAATATTGGTCGAATTCAGCATGTGCCAAAAGCAAGGCTGAAGCACAGTCTTCAATCAACAGTGTTCAGTCATTTTGGGTTTTGCCAGGACTACTCAAATCTAGACCTCAAAACAAGTTTGATCCAAACATGGACATAGGAACAGATAAGGTAAGAGTGATAATCTTTGACATCAGAACATCAGTTCTGACAAAAGGTCATTGACCCGAAATGTTAATTCAGTTTGTTTCTACAAATGCGACCTGATCCATTGGCTGTTTTCAGCATTCTAGGGTTTCCTTTTACATTAAAAGTAAGTTCATTGTTCCTGCTAGGTGATCAATATTACAGGAATATTATCATCAGTTGAGCCATTATTTTTCCAGTTCTAACATAACAATATTTTCAGAAATTGCATTACTCTAAATTGAGACTTCTTTTGATGTTATTACTGAGAAACTGCCTAAGATAGGGTCAGCACCCACCTGCAAAGATGCATTAAACAGTTGTGAGCCATTAGTTATACATGAGGAAGTCTTGCATGTGCACATACCACCACTGCACAGTGTACAAAGAATGTTGAATGTCCTCTTGTATGCTTCAGTGAAAGACTCAAGGTTGACTTGGAGCCCAGCCTTCAAACATACACAAAAGCAAGTGTTGTCTGTATGCAGCTCCAGCTCAGAGAGTGGAAATTGAAAGCTCAGCTCAAAAACTGAAAGCTGGATTAAATTTAACCACTACTGTGCAGTTTTCTCCGAGTTTGAGGGTCTGGTGATGTGCCTTAGGATTTATGTTGTGCAGCAATCCTTTCAATCCAGGTGGAGCAGAGGTTCTGTTCAGCACCTGAAAGCAGGCTTGGATCTTGCTTCTGCTGGTCGTAGCCTCCAACCCTATCTGTCATGATTGCAGACTTCCCCTCGCTATGTATCCCTATTCTCTTGTACCCTTCCTCCCAAAGGTCAACCTCCCAAGTGACAATCTCCAGCCAGCTCCCTGCTCCAAGGTGCTAGAACCCATCTCTAAGAGTTCCAGGCCAAGTTCTCCTTCCACTGGATTTAATGCCAATGGCCAGCCAGCAGGCCAGCCTGTTAATGCATTGAGTGGCCAGGCAAGCAAAGAATAACTTAAAATGAGATACCGATATTCAATTTAGCAAGTCTTCACATCATCAGACTTGTGGTGTTTACCCCAAGCTTCCTCACACTCTGACCAGCAATGATCACAATCTTCCCAGAACCCCCTCCCTGCCTGTAAATATCAGTGCGACAAGCTCCAGAGAAAGACCAGTCAATACTGCGATGAAAACATTTAATAATTCTGATTTCTTTTTCGATTGACAAGTATCACTCCCTTCTTGTGCACCTTGGAGAGATTTATTTCAATGACATTTGTCTTTGAGAATCTAAACAGTGAAAATATGACAGTCAATAAAGCCACAATTAGCTGGATCAAGCCCTGTCTGCCAAAGGGTGATTCCAGGTTCTGCAATCAATATTCACTCTCCTGTAAAATGAAAGTACAATTTGTTGCTGTAGGGAGAGAGGCCTTGGAAGTGCCTTCCACTTGTGAACTATAGATCCTGCCCTCAGCACTTCCTGTGCTGCTGCTTCTACCATTATACTCTTATATATGAGGTCTTGAACCTATCACTCACACTAAGCTTGCTCACACAACTCATGTCTGTTCTGGTTCTGTAGCTTCCTGTTGAATTTGTACAGGAAAATATAGAAGAGGAAAGAAGTACTTAAATGTCTGTGGAGGAAAGAGAGAAACATCTAATTGCATTGGGTAGGAAGCCATAATGATGGGTAGTGAATGCCTAAGCTTTCAAAGTAGATGAAGTAGGTAGAAAGTAGGAATGTGAGTCTTTTTTTGGTGGGGGTGGGGTGTGGGGGTGGCAGGACAGAACTGCTGGGTTTGTTGAAGGCGTGGGCTATTCATAATGTTTCAATAGTTTTGATAGGGAAATGAATGTCGTATTTCTAAATTTGTCAGTGGCACAAACTGTGTGAGATTGTGATTTGTGAGAAGATGCAAAACAGCTTCAAGACAATTTAGACAAGTTAAGTGGCCACTGTACCTCAAACACAAAGTCAATTGAACAATTCCCCACTAACCCGATCGGCACCATCACCACCACGTCTTCTGTCACAAGAATAAGAACTTTTATTTGCTGTACCAAGCATCCTTGTAGCTTCTAAATTAAACTTACAATTTAGGTATTTATGGACTCACAAGTACCAAGGAACTGAATTGTGACTGCCCAAATTTTATTTTAGGCAGGATTCTTAAAGCTAGATCCCAATTGTGAAAGAACAATGCACACTCTCTGTCTTATAGCATTGTAAGCTTTTGTTATCAGCTCAGCATAGATCAATGAGAGAGAATCAGAATCAGAATCAGTTTATTGTCACTACCATATACACTTACAACATGCATGGGAGCGAAATACCGTACTCCACAGATCAAGGTGTTGTTCACATTAAAGACAATTGGAGACACAAAGAGACAAAGACATTAACGACATTGGACCCGCATTAAAAGAAACTCGAATAATAAAAAAAGGGAATTTGCTCAGAAAGTTAAGAAGTAGAATCAGTTTGGGCTGTGCTCAGAAACAGTACGTGGCAGGGAACGTTGTTGGAATTGTCTATAGGCCCCTGAACAATGGTGGTAATGAAAGGCATAGAAAGATCAAGAGATTAGAGACATGATTCCTTTCATTGGATTGCTGAGAACCAGGAGCACGGTTTCAAAACAAGGTATCAGCTGTGCATGACAGAGGTGAGAAGAGATTTCTCCCAGGAGCTGGTGAATCTTGGAATTCTCTACCCAAGAGGTCTTTGGAGGTTTGGTCGTTGAGTATATTCAAGACAAAGATCAAAAGATAATTGCACATAAAACCAATTGTGGGTTATAGGGTTTAGCAGGAAAGTTGTGCTGAGGTAAAAGATGATCTTATTGAATGGCAGAGCAGATACAAAGGGCCAATGGCCTACTTCTGCTTCATTTTCTTAGTTCTTTTATTCAGTCTCCAACTGAGCATATTTGGTCCATTGAGTACTAGTGGTAATTTAGGCACTGTTTCGATATCATATATATTGGCAGTGACATCATCACTACAAAAAATAGTTGTGCACGTCCATTTGGTTAACTATTGCACAAATTTATACCAGTATCATGAACTCTTATATAAAGTTAGTATGTTCTTCACATGCTATATGGGAAATGGAAAGCACAAAATATCTATTTCTAATAACAACTGATTGTCATGTTGCTGTTGAAATGAATGGCAATTCAACAGCAAACAGAAAGTTGCTATTTTAAATATTAAAGTCAAAAAATCCAACACCTCCTCTTTCACCTCTTTATTCCTCATCATTCGAGACTCAAGTACTCTTTCTAGGTGAAAAAGTGATTCATTTGTACTTCTTTCAATCTAGTGTACTGCTTTCATTGTTCATGTTGTGATCTCCTCAATTGTGGAGAAACCAAACACACTTTGAGAACCAGTCTATTCCGTGTGTCCTGAGTTTTCAATTGCCTGTCATTTTAATTCTCCATCCCACTGACCTACACTGTTTCAACAAAGATTGAGAAGAAGCTTCTCATCTTCCAGCTACATATCCCACCACCTTCAAGACTCAACAATGAATTCAACAACTTCAGATAACCAACCTTTCTAGTTTGTGTCTGAGCTGGCCAGTTCTAATGAAAGCCAGTAACTTGAACTCAGTTTTTGTCTCTCCACAGATTTGGCTGATGTGCTGTGTATTCCCTTTCACCTCCAATTCTCAGCAACTATAATTTCAGCAATTTTTAAAAAATCTTTTTCTTATTCCTCAGTGATCATTCATCTCCTTCCATTTACATCTCCTCCACACAGATTAACCATTTAACAAGCCTTCACTACTTGCTCTTAATTGGCCCTATCACCTTTTGCAGCATTCAGCCTCTCTTGGTCTCTATCCCCTCACCTCCTCCTGTTCTCTGCAATTTCAAGCATATTTTTCCCAGTTCTAATAAAAGGTCATGATAAAAGGTAGGACGGTCCAGAACTAAAGGGCATGGGGTTTAAAGAGAGGGGGGATCAATTTAAAAGGACCACAGGGGTACCTTTTTCCCACAGAGGGTGATGGGTAGTGGAATGAGCTGCCAGGGAAAGTTGTAGAAGCAGGTATTATTATAACATTTAAATGACACTTGGACAGGTACATGGATGGGAAAGGTTTAGAGGAATATGGGCCAAACATAGGCAAATAGACTTAGGTTAATTTGGCAACAATCGGCAAGGATGAGTTGAGCCAAGGGTCATATTTACTGTGTTGTTTTGCTCTATGACTCTATAACCAGAAAAATTAACTGTTATTCTCTTTCCACAGATGTTGCCTGATCTGTGGAATATTTCCAGCATTTTCTGTCTTTATATCAGATTTCTACCATCTGTATTATTTACTTTTCGGTTGCTTATCTCCATCTCTCTGTGTCTCTCTCCCTCCCTCTCCTATCTGTGTGGCTGACTCAGGGGATCTTTAAATCTCATTACATATTTCACCAAACATACTGTTTGGAGAAAGGTGTATCAAATCAATGAGTTACATGAATGTGTGATTTAGAACATATACCATTTCATCTTTCATTATCTCACTTTTTTGTGCAATGCTTTAACAATGAGACTTCCTTAAATCAAGGATTATTGTGAGTAATGTAAAGTAAAATAAGTAGATATTCCAATGAATACAAACAGACTGGGAGTTGAGAAGACATAAATTCATGGTTAATTAGTGCACTCTGTATTAAATAAACTTCCTCCTGCTCTGGCTGCCAAACCATTTCATCATTTAGATGTTATAAATCTTTGGTGTTATTGAACAGTAGTCAGAGCATTGGGGCATCTCTATCAGTTTTTCGATAAGCCTCACTAGAATCCCCGTCCATCATGAGAAAGCTTGAGCTGATAGTTGTTCCTTTCTCTTCAATCAACTCCATTCCCATCAGCCCATCAAAGCTCAGAATCATGGTACTGACCCTTGGATGTCACCTCAGACATACATTCACTTCAGCCCAATTCTCCAAGGATTAATTTTGGACTGCAAGAGAAGAATATCATTGGGAGCACATATCAGGGGCCTGTTTTTTCAGGGTGGGTAAATCCGTCATCATTAATATTAGGAAGACGAATGAGAGCAAAGTGGATCTCTGGCATTTGTAAAAGAGAAATTTAAATTACCTTTCCCTTTACTTTTCAAAATCTATGTTAGTTTAATGAAGAAGCTCTTAATGTTTTATTTATTGCTCAACTAACTTGCTTTCAAAGTAAAAGAACAAAAACGAAAGACCTGCATTTGCTTAGCACTTTATCACATCGTTCAGAACTTAATCAAAGTGCTTCATGTGATATTAACTACTTTAAGGAGAAATCCCCTTTGTTAGAAAATGTGGCAGTCAATTTGGATACCATAAGATCACACATTTCAAGAAAAGCTTCAGTGAGATAATCAAAATTCTATTCTTTATTCTTTGTTGGTTGAAGCTATTAGCTAGGACACTGAGAAAGGTGCCCGATTTTCCTTAAATGGTGCTGTACATATTTTCCTGGACCAGATTTCCATCTGGTCCAGGAAAATATTTGCAGTATCCAATAGAACAGAATAAGAACAGAAAATGCTGGAAACACTCAGCAGGTCATACAGTATCTATGGAAAAGGAAACAGTTAACATTTCATATCCAGGACTCTTCACAGATCTGGGAAAGAGAGGAAAACATGTTAGTTTTCAAAAGCAGAGAAGGTCGGGGAGGGATGGGTGGAACAAAGGGAATATTTCTGATAGGGTGAGTCTAAATGGGTTATTGGGGGACAGTTAGAAAAGCAATGAAGCACATTATGCCTCTTAGTCTGTGTAATGTAATGTTTATGTCAAGGAAAGAGATGTGGATGTGGAAGCACATTTTGGTCACCATCTTATCGAAGACTAAAAATGAAGGAGAAACCAATGAGGTTGAACAAGGGGACAGACAAAAGTCGAGCCAGACTTTTACCACATCATTTCAATGACATCAATGTAGTATTCCTTCAATAACGAATTCCTCCAAGGTACACTATTTAAACCCCTCATTTCCCTTTATCTACATGACTTTCTTTATCACTAATATCCTCTTTTCTTGACTCCTCCATTGTTTGAGTTGTCAGATTGTTTGTTCAACATCCAACAACAGATGAATAGGAACTTCCTTTAACCCATTGCCTTTGTTCAGTGTTGCAGACTCCGTGCTCTGGCCCCTTTACACTCTCCCTGTCCAATGTCTGAAAGTTAAACAGATTGTTCACATCCTCGGTGTTATATTTGACCTGAGATAAGCTTTAGACTATGCAATTGTGCCATTACTAGAGCTGCTTATTTCCACCTCCACATATCACTTGCCTCAGCCCATACCATAGCTCATCCGCAGTTGAAACCCTCTTCCACACCCTTGTTACCTCTAAACTTGACTATTCCAGTTAGAGTAGCAGTGAAGCACATTATACTTATTAATCTGCGTAATGTGTTGTTTGTGCTAAGGAAAGAGATATGGATGAGGAAGCAAGCTTTAACCCTGTCATCTCCTTTAAACTATTCCGTATTATACCACCACCCATGTCCTAGTTTAAACATTTCATGCACTCACCCTATGCTCAATGAGGTTTTCTGACTCTGTTTAAACAATGCATCAATTTTAAAATTCTCATCCTTGCTATCAAGTCTTTCCATAGCATCTCCCCTCTTTATCTCCGAAAGCTTCTTTAACTTTCTGAGGGACATCTATTCTAAGATAAGAGGCATAGATCACGTGGGCAGTCAGAGACTTTCTCCTAGAGTGAAAATGGCTAACACGAGGGGACATAATTTTAAGGTGATTGGAGGAAGGTAAAGGGGGATGTCAGAGGGAAGGTTTTTACACAGAGGGTGGTGGGTGCGTGGAACACACTGTCTGCAGAGGTGGTGGAGGCAGATGCATTAGGGACAGTTAAGAGACTCTTAGGCACATGAATGACAGAAAAATGGAGGGTGATGTGTGAGGGAAAGGTTATCTAAAGATTTATCTAGATCTTAGAGCAGGATAAAATATCGGCGCAAGCTCATGGGCCAGGGGCCTATACTGTGCTGTAATTTTCTATGTTCTATGTTCTAAAACAAAGCAAATGGTCACTCTAAGTTAAATATATCATTGGAACTGTCAAGTTGAAAGATTTCAAAGCAAATTACTTTGTGTAATATCTGTGGTAATGTGAGAAAACATACCACCAACTGGACCCTGCAATTATTCGTCAATGATAGAGTTATAGCATGGAAACAAGCATTTGGCCCACCACCTCCATACCAATCTGTGGACATCCATCCATCTTAATCCCATCTTCCAACACCCGGCCCTTCTCTGATGTTGGAGTTCAGGCTTCACCCAGTTGTCAGATTACAGTGATGATCTCCTTATTGAAATAGAGCTGTAGATCATTGCTGAGGCTCATGCTGGAAACTTGTGCCATGAACAGCCTAAGCAGAAAAGGCCTACTACTCTTTGCTCTTTGAAAAGCATGACCCTCTCTATGGGTTTCTCTTCATTTTCTTTGTCTTTCCAATTCCAAGAGAACTTGTTACTAAACTACCCATTTCTGGAAGCAATGGATTTCCGCACCACCTTTACAATACACAAAAGATACTTCACAATTTACACTCCCTGTTAACTGCTTAGACTTTCATGTTTACAGAAAGTCTCCCCAAACACAAATTACAGCAACAGCCAGAAGAAGCAATTCAGGAAATAACCATTAAGTGGTTGACAATTCCTTTAAATAGCACTGGTGGTGGTGTTCTTCATGTCATTGAATTCATTTTCAGTTGTGGGAGGTAAGAGACCTAACCATTAGAATATGCTTTCATTTGTCAAGCTTTTAATTTTGATCAAGCTGTATAACTTTACACCTTTCTCTGTCTGTCACCTATTCCCAGCTTGTTCATGTTTCTACGTAGGCAGCCATGGTAGTGTAGCGGTTAGCGTAACGCTATTACAGTGCCAGAGACCCGGGTTCAATTCCAGCTGCTGTCTGAAAGGAGTTTGTACATTCTTCCTGTGACTGCATGGGTTTCCTCTGGGTGCTGTGGTTTCCTCCCACATTCCAAAAGATGTACGGGTTAGGAAGCTGTGGACACGCTATGTTGGCGCTGGAAGCATAGCGACACTTGCGGGCTGACCCCCTGAACACTCAATGCAGAGATGCATTTCACTGTGTGATTTCATGTACATGTGACTAATAAAGATATCTTCTCTTTTCTTACCCATGTCCACTTGCAATCTCCAGCATTGTTCTATCTGGTTTACCACCTATAATTTCGTATTGTCAGCAAGTTTCATGTCACTCCTTCTGTGCTTATGTTCAAATTATTCATATAAATGGAAAAACAAAAGAAGTTGCCTGATCAGTTTTCCAGGAGAGGCCAGCGGCAGGTAATTAAGTCTCCTTCCTTTCCATCCGACTCTGCAGTGGGAGGCAGGAATAGCAGAATGGCAGAATCCAATAGGATTCCCATTACTTCTGCTTTCATTGCCACATACCTGCAAGAAACAAACCCACAGTATCCACTTTTGAAAGCAATCAGGGCATTTCATTCAAAATGTGCCTGGAATTGCACTGGATAACTTAGGTTTACATTTTCTGTAAAAATTAATTTGCAGAATCACACACGTAAAATCATGCAGGAAGCAGCAAACTTAAGCAAGGGAACAGAAGATAGTCATTCTTTTCCATTCAAAAGAGCACTGTGTGATGTATCATGGAAGGTTAACCTGCTACATTTTCAATAATACATTTGAAAATGGATTTATCAATAAAAAATAAGCAACCTTACCATGAGTTTCAAGTTTTCCATTTGTGAGTGGGAACTGTTTCCAATGTACTGACATTTGAACCGATGTAAAACATGGCAGAAGACAAAAAATGGAACAGTCTAGAAACTCATTCCCTGTTGGTGGAATTGAACAAAATAGTATTGACATTTCTATATGCACAGTTAGCCCCACCAATAGGGGATGAGTTTCTCCGTAAAGTGGCTTTGGACATGTTTCAAATATCAGCCCTGATGCAGGGTCTTGACCTAAAATGTTGACTATTCCTTTGCCATCACAGATGCTGCCTGACCTACTGCATTCCTCCAGCAGCTTGTTTTTTTGCTTTCAAATTGCCCAGCTTTCTGAGGTGGTTTGGCCAATTCAAATCAGCTGCAACCAAAGGAAAAACAATGCCCATTAATTTAAGACATCTGGAGGTGTGCACCACTTGATGGCTGCAACCAAAGGAAAAACAATGCCCATTAATTTAAGACATCTGGAGGTGTACACCACTTGATGGTCTAAGGGCAAGTACCTCACATCGGTTTTCATAATAAACTTCACAATCTTCACAGGAGCGGAGGAGCTTTTGTCTTTAATTATACTTGATCAAATTCCCACTCCAGGTGGGTGAGAGGCTAACTTACATAGGAAAAGTTGTGGGAAGCACAATGATACCTTCAGTGCAACGACATGATTTTGGCCCATGTTAAATCTGGCCAAGTAAGCCATCCAACTCTGAGCTCCCACGCACGGTTAATGGGCTTCCACTTAAAATCAGGAGTTGATTATTCGGGTGCTGCTTGACTGCAGAAGGCACTGTAACCAAACTGTCCTCAGGAATTATCATGAAACAAGGAGGAGATGTCCATGTCAATTTTAATTACTGCCCTCCCCCCTCAGGTACTGAGATCAACTAAAGCAGCATCTTAGCTGCTGACGACTAATTTAAGACAAGCTAGAGAAGGAATTGGGGACCTTCTGACTCATACAACCCAGTTCTACAATGAGCATCTAGCTCAAATGGAGGCTGTTTTAATGTGAACTTTGGATGTTAATTATCTCAACAAACAACCTCCTCCCTCCAATAAAAATAACAAAATAGAATTTCCTTAGTTGACATAACTATAATTCCCTTGGTGACATAGGAACTGCTTTTTAAATGGTACAGCAAAAAAAAACTTAAAGTCAGTGAATTGTGGTCATTCTAATACAATTACTGCTGTCATGTTATTAGGTTACCAGCCCCTTCGAGACAGGCCATGCAGTCGACAGGCTGAAAGGGAACTCAAACCAAATTACATTTCATCCCAATTTGGCTGCAAATTTATGATTTTGTCGGGTGGGAAGCATCTCAGTGACATTGCTCTAATTTGTACCGTTGTGGATTATTAATCACAAGTGTCAAACGCTTTAGGGTACGATGCATGGAACAATCGCAGGAAACATAATGAGGGAGTCTCGTCATCAACTCCTCATTTGAGCAAGGAGCCTTTCTGTCAGCATCCTCTCCAAAGGCTCACATCTGCAAGCATTTTCAAGAGGGAGTTTAACCATCAAGAGTCCATTTAAAGCCATCGCCACACATTTTCAAGTGGGAATCTCTCCATAATGATTCCCTTCTAAAGAAGGAATCATCAAGAGCGGAAGCCTTGTTAGAACCCCTTTAAAGAAAATTAAAGAGAGGAAGTATCAGCAGAATGACTCTTTTTAACATTGAGAGCTGTCGTCACCAAGATAGCCTTCAACACACAGGATACCCAGAATGGTATCATTGGTATGAATATATTGTATTATATTTCAGAATCAAGGTTGATTATGCTTGTAATGTACTGTGCTGATGCTGCAAAAAGCT
>JARFYF010000118.1:23148213-23160982 GCA_030265395.1 Rhina ancylostomus | reverse complement strand
TTTATATTAGAACATTTGAATGTATGAAGTAGCAGCATATAAATTAGAAGTAGACACATGGCCCCTTGAACATCTCTGACACTTGTTAAGATCATGGCTGATTTGATCATTATCTCAAGTCCAAATTCCCACCTACTCCTGGTAACCTTCCACCTTGCTTATCAAGTATCTATCTACCTCCATCTTAAAGATATTCAAAGACTCAGCTTCCACTGCCTTTTGAAGAAGAGAATTCTCCTGGTCTTTGGAAAGAGGGAATAAAATTATTTACCTCTCTGGGAAGAATGACCCACGTTAGTGGCTCCCTGACGTGACAGTGGACAACAAAATACAAGATGTTGCAAATATCTTCATTCCAGCCTGAAAGCACCAAACAGATAAAACTCCTTTGCTATGGTTAAAAGTCAAAGTCGAGTTTATTATCACATGCACAAGTACATGTAAGCACAGGTGCAATGAAAAACTTATATGCCACAGTATCACAGGCACATAACATCAATATAAGCAGCATTCACAAAAAGAATATAAACTAAACATAAATTATACACATTGTTTTCTTTTTGTTCTAATTGTGTTTTTACTTGTAAAAAAAAAGTCCATTTTAGTGCAAAGTGATCATGCTGTTGCCAAACTGTAGTGATTAGGGTTTTGCCAGTTCGTTCAAGAACTGAATGGTTGAAGGGAAGTAGCTGGTTTTGAACCTGGTGGTGTGGGACTTCAGGCTTCTGTACCTCCTGCCCAATGGTAGCTGAGAGAAGATGGCATGGCCTCGGTGGTGGGGATCTTTGATGATAGATGTTGCTTTCATGAGGCAGTGCCTCATCTAGATCCTGTGATCACATTGTTACTCACCACCAATGTGGTCCTAGTCCTGCACTGAAGGTGCAATTGTGATTGCAGCTGATGCAGAATTTATTGAAATTATCCTGACTGAAGGTCATTCTCCATGCACAGTATTCCTGGCTGAGGTTAAGTGAAGGAAATTATTCTTTTAACATCTGGTTTGATGAACTATCATGGTTTCCATCTCCTTCTCCTCCCCCTTCTTTAAGCAGTTTGTTCAAAGGTGGCTCTCCTCTGATCACGAGAATACAAAACAGCGTTAGGAGCAGAGTAGACTGCAGGCCCTGTAGCTTGCCTTGCTATTCAGTTTGATTGTGTTTGATCTTGACAAATATACTTTCACTCCAGTTCCCCACATTCTCTCAGCAGAGTGTAACAAAATCTATTCTCAGCTTTGTATCACAGCTTTCCGAGGTAGAGAATTTCAAATATTCACTTTGCTCTGAGTAAATACATTTCTTAGCCTTAAAGGATACTCATAATCACTTCGACTTTGCTCCTAGGTTCTGGCCTCTCCAACCAAAGAAAACAACCTCTCAGAGTCCACCTTCTCCAGCATTCTCAGAACCTTACATGTTTTAATCAGATTACTTCAGTGATCATAGGTTTATCCTATCCAGTCTATATCCAAGAGGACTGCATGCCAAAGAGGCCAATCCAGGTGTTCCCCAACTGAAAACCATTAAAGCACTGGGAGATCCACCCCCTACTGAAGTCCAGCACTGCAGCGTTCAAATAGGGTGACACTAACCTATACAGGAAATCTAGGTATGGCCTTCACAAAGCTATCAGGGACAATACCAGTCCTAGACCAGCTGTCAGGTGTGGCATGGTTTGCATGCTGTACTGGGCCACAAAACAAAGCTGGCCAGCAGCGCTGACAACAATGCATCCCTGCCCGATGAGCTCAATGCATTCTGTGCATTTTTTGAACAGAAGGGCAACGAAGTGTCATCACCCGCCATGACAGCCTTGGGATGCACCTGTACCCACAGCCAATGTGGCCGACGTCAGATCAGTCTTCCTGAGAGTGAAACTGTGGAAAGTGTCTGGCCCAATCGGAGTCCCTGGCCGCATCCTCAGATCCTGCGCAGATCAGCTGGCAGGGGTATCTGCAGATAATTTTAACCTCCCCCTACTCCAATCTGAGGTTCCCACCTGCTTTAAGAAACCACTATCAAAGAAAAATAAGGTAACGTGCCTTAATGGCTATTGCCTGGTTGCTCTGACCTCAGACTCCTACTTATTGATTATATCTCCGCCTTCAATACCATAACTTCAAATAAACTCATCCGCAAATTCCTAGACCTGGGACTCAGCACCTCCCTCTGCAAATGGATCTTTGACTTCCTGAACAACAGACCGCAATCAGGAAGGATAGGCAGCAACACCTCAATCACAGTTATCTTAACACTGGTGCCCCACAAGGCTAGGCTACATCCTCAACCCCTTACTTTATTCCCTGTACAGTCACGACTGTGTGGCCAGATTCTGCTCTAACTCCATCTACAAGTTTGCAGATGACACCACTGTAGTGGGCCAAATCTCAAATAATGGTGAGTTGGAGTACAGGAAGGAGATAGAGAGCCTAGTATCATGGTGTCATAACAACAACCTTTCCCTCAATGTCAGTAAAACAAACAAACTGGTCATTGATTTCAAGAAGCAGTTGAAGCACCTGTATGTATCAATGGTGCTGAGGTGGACATGGTTCAAGTTCCTAGGTGTAAATATCACCAATAGTTTGTCCTAGTTCAACCATGTAGACACTATGGCCAAGAAAGTGCACAAGTGCCTCAACTTCCTCAGAAGGCTCAGAAAATTCGGCATGTCCCCGTTGAACCTGGTTGCATTTGTCCATCACCCACACACTATACCTACTGGGTTTCCCACAACTGGTTCCATCTGTCCATCATTCCTTCCTTATGTGATTCCATTTATCACCTTCCTTACCCCAGATTCCAGCATCTGCAGCCTCTTGTGTCTCCACTTATCACCTTCCTGCATCTGCATCTGCCTCCACCTCCATCCACCCCTCCCTGCATCTGGGTCCATCTGTCCTCAACCCCCTTTTTTGTGCTCTCTCTTCATCTGTCTCTATCTTTTACCTACTAGCTGCTGTTTCCTACTCCAGTCCTCCACCTCCCCCGCCTGGCTCCATCTGCCCATCACTCTCCTCCTCGCCTGGTTCCACATCACCTGCCACCCCCTGCCTCACCCCTCCCTCTCACCTCTTTATACTGGCCATCTCCCCTCTATAGTCTCAGACCTGATGCAGCGCCTCAGCGTCATGTATCCCCTTGCCTCTTCAGATGCTGTTCAAACCGTTGATTTCCTCTGGCAGTTTGTATTTTGCTCCTAAGGGTCCCCCATTTATTGTATACTTTCCTCTTACACTTGGCCTCTTAAAGTGCAACACCTCATTCTTGTCCAGATTAAAACCCATCTGCCATTTCTCTGCCCGTATTTCCAACTGACCTCTATCCTGCTGAATCCTCTGACAGCCTTCCTCACTATCCACAACTCCACCGATTTTTGTGTCATTTGCAAACTTACTAATCAGCCCACCTACATTTTTGGTGAGATAATTTTTGGTGAGGTCACAAATAATAGATGCCCCAGCGCTGATCCCTGCTGAGCACCCTGCTGGTGTTATTGTGACCAGATCACAGACCTCCGGTCACAATAACACCCCTCCACCACTACCCCCTGTCTTCTATGACCGAGCTAATTTTGAATGCAATCCAAGTCATCATGGATGCCTTGTGCCTTAATCTTCTGGATCAGCCTACCATGAGGGACCTTATCAAATGCTTTTTTAAAGTCCATGTGGACAACATCCATTGCCCCACCATCATCAATCATCTTTGATGTCTCCTCAGAAAACTCAGTCAAGTTCATAAGACTTGACTGCCCCCACCGTGCTGACTATCCCTAATAAATCCAAGCTTTTCCAAATGTGAGTAAATCCTATCCCTAAGAATCTTTTAGGTAATAGTTGCAAGAGGTCAGCACCCCCTGCAGAATGAAGTAATGCCAGGGGCAATCGTGGATGTAAAATGAACCCAAGTTAAACTAATTCCCTAATATCCTTCACTAGCATAGCTTCCATTTGATTTTTATTCCTAACACCCTCAGCTGACTGTACGTTCATCGTGAATCAAAACAGGTCTGTAGCAATTCAGAAGTGAGACTCACTAATCCTTGCAGCAACAATGAATAAATAATATTGTGACCATATAAGTATCGTCCACAACCTGAGGAGAAATAAGAATAACCTCCTCATCTATTCTGTCCGAGTCAATGTTTTCAGCTTTGCTAAGTTTAGTGGATTCAAAGCAAATCTTTCATTGTAACCTCAGTTTTCTGCATGACCATTTAATTTAGGTCATTGATTAGTTTCTTGAAGCCTTCTGGGAATCTTGTAAAATTAGCTGAAACAACACTTCTGGTTGAAATGTGAAGACTATAAAAGACTGACCCCACCCTGGTCTTAGAGACTGAAAATCTATAGATTTTCATCTAATTACTTCATTGGCACCAATGTAGTCAAGTAAATCAAGAGAAATTAGCAACCGAAGGCAAGTTAAACATAATTCTTTGCAACTGTTTAACTCTGAAAGGAAATCTTGAACTGATAGAGAATGGAAAGGCTTTAGGTTCAATCCACAATTGATAGTGTATTAGCTGATCTCAGGCAGAGTAGTGGATCGGAACACAATCAACGGTCTCTAATCAGTGTTCTGATTAGAGAGGGAAAAGTATGGCAAAATTTTTGAGCCACAGAATCATAGTCATAGAGTTACATAGCACGGAAACAGGCCCTTCGGCCCTACTTATCCATGCCAACTAAGACGTCTATCCAAGCTAGTCTATCCAGCCATTTGCCTGACTTTGGCCCATATCGCTCCAAACCTTTTCTATCCATGTACCAATGGAGTCCTTGATTGATACTCAGCAACTCTAGAGAGCACTGTGCATGGGGCAACATAAAATGCAGGCAAGATCAGATCCAATTTTAAGGTTCTCCCAATGTAGAATATCCAATCAATACTTATGGCCAAGGCTCACAGAAGATTAACAGTTACAAGGTGACCAGTGCCTGCAAAACTGTTTGCCAGGAAGGAGTACCCTACAGGAAGAGAGGGAGGAGAAATTTCATGCTGAAAGAGATTTTGATCAGCTGGTCACACTGACCCTGACACAAGGAGAGTATGGTGAGGCTAACTCAACGTCAAGGCTTTATTAATGTTTCTTTGTCTCATTTCCTCTCTAGAGTCCAGGCCATTGGACAATTCTCTGGGAGGCTGGGGGACAAGTATTATAGGAAACTGTAGCAAGGTCCCTCGGGTGTGGATAATCTGGAGAGAGAAGGGGGAACTAAGTCCACAATTGGGATGAGTATTGCCTAGGCCTGAGAGAGCCTGCTGACTGGGGGATGGAGGAAGCCCATGATTTGGAAGGTGAATGGTGCCTGCAGTCAGGAGAGTGGAGAGGAATATGATCAGGTGGGCTGACAGAAATTACCATCAGAAGGGTGGAGAGGAAAGAATCTGGAATGGGAACTGAAGCCTTAGTCTAGGCAGGAATAGAGACTGTTATCAAGAGCTGAGAAAAAGCACATAAGTAGGAAGGAGCAGAGATTTACAATTAGGAGAGAGCCTGTGGGTGGGAGAGGCAAGGAGCACAATCGGCCAGGCAGGAACCATCATAGATAGTGGAGGCTACGCCGGGGAATATTTTCCCTTAAGTGATAGGTGGATGATGAAATGAGCATTATGTGTCTTTGACAGCCAATGGGACATTATACCATTAGAGGTAACATTAAGGATTAGGATCCCAAAAGCAAATAAGGAGAACTTACCTGAGAAATGGATAACATTGGGGCAATTCTTAAAGATTCTACGCGTCATTTCACTATTGGGTTCCATGACAGCAGCTCAAACAGCTAGGAGAATGCTCCAACATCCAGTGTTGGGCTACACTGACATTCAAGCCTCATGCAGTCTGTCAAGCATATATTCCTGCTGGAATATCATCATGCATTATACATTGATTGATGCCACTGCTGAGCATCCAGTAGCCTCTACACATGTCCTGTGCAAAAATGACTGTTACAATTTCTCAAAGTATGCTCTACACAGGCAGAATTACTGAAAGCTTTCAGCAAACAGTTTTCAGTTTTAAAAGAAACTATCACTTGTTGCATAAGAATGTTGTACTATATTAGAGAATTACTAGCCCACGTGCTTTTAGAGGCATGCTTGCCATCATTTCAGTAGCATTTCCCAGGTTCTATTTCCCCTGAGGCTACTACATGAAAAAGTCCCTTGTCCTTTCTCCCACATTTCTCTGAATAATAAAGAATATCTCTGATACATTGCAATGCTGCAGATTTACACTGAGCTCATGTGTAAATCAGGAAAAACTCAGGCATAGAATTCAGACCTCAGACCTCACTTGGAGGTGTAAAATAGCAACCAATACAGGCATTATTCAGTGCCAGATCTTTGCCTGGGGAAGGAACACTGCCAAATCACCACCAGTATCTGCAAATGGTAATAAGAGTTCAGGTGATGCCTGAACAAAGTTCGTAAGGGAAGAGTGAAGGATCCGTTCTGTTTGTATTCGTTACATCTCCCAACAAAAATTGAACTTTTAATAAAATGAGTGCTCCCTCTTGCTTCATGGCATTCCCAAAGGCTGCTGTCAACCTGCACTGGGTTCCAAATTTACTGAAATATTAAGCAACTAAGGTCAGGGGCCTCTCCCATGCTAACATACCTAATATTGAGGCCCTAATAACACTCAGACATGGCTCTATCAGGCCACATCATTCTTATGCCTGACACTAGATTCATGAAATAAATACACTATTCTGAGCTCTGTCATGAGATTATCAGATTGAAAAAATTCAAGGATGTGTTCAAAGCCTCCTTGACAAAATGCAACATCTTGATGATCAGAATTCCTAGCCTATGACTGCTCAAAGTGGAGAAGTGTATTCGGGATATTATTGAGAAAATCAAGTCCATGAATCAGGAGCACACAGAAGCCCAGCATAAACAGCAAAGGAGCACCATCGCACCAGCTCGCTGCCACCACATCCCATCATCATCTTCTACCCCATCTATGGTTTGGAAGATTCTGCGCTTCCCACATTGGTCTCATTGATAACTTCAAAACACACAAAACCAGAGTAGAAGCAAGTTATCCTCAATCCCGAGGGACTGCCCAAGAAGAAGAAGATGGCCTCCCCTTCCATTTGCCTTTCACCACTTCTGTTGTTCTACTACTTAGCAATCGCCTGCTGTCAGTGTGTTTAGTGACGCAAAACTGAAATAACAGCAATAAGTATACTGACACAGGAGCCTTGGCAGGCAATGGAAGCTTGCCCAGTTTACTTGAAATCAGTCCTGAGGTTCATTTTTAGGATAGCTCGTCTCCCCAATTTTGTACACCTAATACATTAGGCCATACTCCATTTCTATATCTTTGCGTGAAAATTGTCCGATGTGTATTTGGGAAAATATGAAAAGAGTCAGAAAAGGGAAAGAATTTACCAGAGGTCAAAGGATAATAATTAGAAGCATTGGGAAAGTTTGCAAAAATCAGTCCATACAGAGCAATTTATTCAGCTCTTTTTAATTTAACCTGACAGCTCTATTGAGTAACTATCAAAAAATCATATTTGCAGTGTGATGTGTTTTATCCAGCTCAGCATTCCCAGCTTTATAATCTAATATTTAAAGACACTGTAGCTTCTGCTGTGATCTGAGTAACCAGAGTAATCATGGCAATGTGACACTTCCTCCAATGAGCCATAAAGTATAGGCAGCACCCCACAAGAGTAAAATTAAGGTTACTCATTGGAACTGCAACTTCTGATGCATTTTAAGGGATCAGTTCACCACTTGTCACCAAATGCCACTCGTGGAAAGGGGTTTGATGAGGCATGGGGAAGCGCGTGAAGGTCTTGTCCAGATTTTACACTCAATTCAAAGAATAAATATTCCTACCACTTCCCTGTCATCCTTGCCACAACATCCGGCATATGAATGGAGGGTGCAGTAGGTTAAAATGTCTGCAGCAGCCTGCTCTCGCTATCTTTGATGGACTTATATGTTTCAACAGCAAGCAACAATTACCTTGTACAAGGCAGGCAACACTATAGTCCAAGAGTCGGGGTCCAGTATTTTGTGCTGAGAGCCATGCTAATTCCTGAGGCAAAATAGCTGTGGATCCAGAAAAGCAAAAGAGGGCTATAGGAAATAAGCTGCATTTACTTAGATACTCATCAGACTTTCACTCAACAGCCTGATGTCATTGATTGAGGTTTAATTTGGACCTGAGCGATAAAATTACTTGGATTTTGCAATGCCCTAGCAGTTCCCATTCTTAGTTTAAATCAAGGCTCTATGGTTAACATTGCATGGCAATTTCTCTGCACATTGATTAAGATTTGTGGAAATGCCTTTACTTGTTTCTATAAGGGTTTCTGCATGACTTACAATGCATTTACTATGGACTGTTGAAGAAGCCCCAAAAAGAATTCTTCTATAATTTTTTTCATTTCTTGGGATCTGGGATTTGTTGAAAAGGCCAACATATTTTGCCCATCTCTAACTGTCGAGGGAAGGTTGTATACAGCCACCTTCTTTGATGCCTACAGTCCTTCTGGCAAAGGTACATCCACAATGCTGTTTGGGAATGCAGTTCCCAGCAACAAGGAAAGATAAGTGATATATTTCCAATTCAGGATAGTGTGAGCTTGGAGAGTAACATGCAAGTGATGGTGTTTCCATACTCCTGAAGTGTTGTCCTTCTTGACGGTAGAATTCACAGATTTGTTTGGTACTGTCAGAATGGTCTGGGCAAACTACTATGGTGCATTTTGTTGATGAAAGCTACTGCATCCACTGCAGCCACTGCATGAATGAATGTGTAGAGTGATGAATGGAGTTCTAAACAAGTGGGCTGCTTTGCCCTGGAGTACATTGATATTTCTGAGTGTAATTAGAAATAATAGAGAGTTCATCACACCCTGGGCTTGTGCCTTGCAGGTAGTGAAAAGGCTTTGACATGTCAGGAGGTGAATCTCTCATGGCAGGATACCTGGCCTCTTTCCTGCACTTTTTGCGACAGTATATGGCTGGTCCAAATGAATTTCCAATCAAAGGTGACCCTGGGATGTTGATGATAGGGGATATAGCGATGGTAATGCCAATGAAAAGTATCAGTAACTGTTTTGACTCTTTCTTGTAAGAAGTGACCAATGTCCATACTGTGTAGTTTGAATATGACTTCCCACTTATCAGCTAGCCCCTTAAAGTTATCCTGGTCTTGCTACATGCAGGCATGAACCATTTCATTTGTTGAGGTGTTGTGAATGAAATTGTACACTGTACCATCATTAGCAAACATTCCCGCTACTGACCTTATAATGGACGGAAAGCCATTGACAAAATTACTAAGAGTAGTTGGGCCTAGGACATTGCCCTGGGGAACCCCTGCAGTAATATCTCAGGCTGGGATGATTGATTTGCAACAGCCACAACAATCTACTTTTTTTTTGCGAGACATTACTCCAGTCAATGGAGCGTTTTTCCCTCAATGCCCATTAATTTCAGTGTTACCAGTTGAAGCTAAGAAAACTCAGTTGTGTAAACGTTATACCTGTGCTGAAAGTGGAAGCCTCCTGTACTGATTTTTCCTGGTATTGTACTAATTGCCTTGCAGCCTCTCTAGAATCTATTCTTGACCCCTCCTTATTTCCTATCTACATATTGTCTCTCAACAACAGCGACCTGAAACACTTCATGACACCAACCCATCTCTGATCCATGGGATTTACACAGAGCCTTAAAAATATTTTTCCAAATGTTTATCCACTTTAAAAAGCCATTATAGATTCTGCTCCATCCATTGTTTCTTGATATTTTTCAAATTTCTGGGTAAAAGAATTTTCTGAACTTTATCCATTTATTTGGTGAGGTTCTAAATTTAATACACTTTGCTTATCAATTTAGCAACCTATGGAAATATTTTTTTCCAGATTTAGCTTATCATATTCCCATAATGTTTTATAACTCTGTCAGAATTCCTCTTCACATTTTCTCTCTATTATTTGTTTCATTGGTCTCTCCTCATATTTGTCTAATTCTGGGAATTGGGCAGATTTCCATCTGAGCTATTAGTTTCCGTATTAATTGCACTCTACAATTTTTGTTTAGATACAGGGAAGAGTCCCCTATATGACCCATCAAATGTTGGAATATTCACCATTCACCTGGATGGGTGCAAGGTCAAAAAGTCTTGAGAGGAGGCAATCCAGGTGAGGTAAGGGGAAACTACTAATATCCCACGATTTTGTTGTGGAAAAGAAAGAAATGTAACATTACAGATATTCTAAAATTTTGGAGTGATTTTTGTGTGGCTCCCAACAGTCCCCTGAAGAACTGCAGGTTCCAAAAAGAGTAAGCCACTAAGCCCGAGATGGAGTAGCTTCATTTGAAATAAGGTCTGCAGTCATTTAAACAGGCTGCTGAAGAAAGGTCCTTTCCAATTCAATAGTGGCACAAACTCCTGGGCAAAATTCCTGAGTGGTGCTGCGTCAAAGCTACTAGAACTGCTGCCTTACAGCTTCAGTAACACGGGTTAATCCTGATCTCTACTGCTGTCTGTGTAGAATTTGCTCGTTCTCATTGTGACTGTGTGGGCTTCTTCCGGGGTCTCTCGTTTTCTCCCATGTCCCAAAGACCTGTGGCTGATAAGTTAATTAGCCACTAGAATGTTGTTGAGTGGTAGAATTTGGAGGGAGTTGATGGGTTGGTATGGCGATTAGTGTAGAAGTAGTGCAAGTGGGTGATTGATAGTGCAGAACTGGTGACCTAAAGGGCCTGCAGCCATGTCGTATGACTCAATGATAAACTGATATTCTTTGGCTCCAGCTGAGGTCCATGAAATGACCACAGCAATGTTAAATTTAAATCCATATTTAAGTCAGCAGCTTGGAGAAGATAAAGCAACTTCCATCAGGTGAATAATAAGACTTTAAAAATCTTTCTTTCTCTCTCTCTCTCTCTCTCTCTTCCCATTTCTTTTCTGTTCATTTTTATATTTCTTGCCAGCAATGGAGAGGAAAGTGTTAAACCTTGAACTGTGACCATTGTACCAGTGAAGTGCTGACTCATGGTGATTTGAAGTGGGGGTGGGGGGGGCGGGGAGGGAAATAAATAAAAAAAATAATTGCCACTGCTTTTGAGTCCTGGGAGTTTCCATCAGATCAGCCAGGCTGGATTGGGAATAGTGTTGAACAAATGGTATTTGGCTGGAACAGTTTCAAGTGTGCCTTCAGGCTAAGCAAGGTTAATAACTGAACATGCTATTGCAGCACTGGGGGAGTGAGAGTGAGGATGAGAGAGGGTAAAATATCACCACAGTTCATCCTATAATGATAAATGATCAGGGATTTGCCTGTAGCTGTAACCGTTTAAATGAATGAAACACAGGAAACTAGGGTATGAGCTGAATAAACTTGCCCAGTGAGTGAATCACACCATTACAGCACCCGATGCTATCTTTAGTCATACTGGGAGTCATTTTTATCAGTGAGGTTAATAGGAATTCCCTCTTTCTTTACACTTTACTTCCAAACAAATCAGAAGTTGACCCAAGGGTAGTGAATGAGCTCAGGGTGTGTGCTATTTGATGATTATGCAAATTCTTTGAATCCTTTTTATGTTCAGGAATGAATGAATCTGCACCATTGGACTCAATGAGACTGTAATTCAATGGTCTGTACTTAGGCAGTGTGAGTGTAGCAAGACTGGGCTGCCTATGCTTTAGGATGCTGACCTCCAACAAAGTCAAAGAAACATCTGCTCCTTTAAGTAATGTTAACAGTGATGTGGATTCTGTCTGAAAGTGGCAAGTGTTGCCCAGTAAACGTGAGGAAGGAGGAGAGGTCTTTTGTGTTAAGTGAGGTGGAAGCATACAGGGCCAGGCCTGGAAGAGGATTTGAAGTCTATGTCTGGAGGAGAGAAATAGATCTGACTTCCCACAGCTTGTAGAGTGAGAAAGAGTGATAGAGAGACAATACAAACCTATTAAAAATGTAAATGACAAACCAGAAAAGATTAGTTGGCCCATCAAGACTGCTCTACATTTGGGATAGGCAATCTCCGAATCCCTTTGACATCTCCAACCTTTCTCCAACCCCTTCCTTGCACCATTCATCCTCGGGCCTGTCATGTGTCCTACCCAGCTCTCCCAGGCAGTAGTCAGGTAATATTTTGGAACAGGCAAAAAAAATAAGGGTATGTCAGAGTTGAAAAGAAAAGTTACTTTTAAAAATTCCTCTCCAGATTTCTAAGACAACTAAAATCAGCCCAAGACATAGCAGAGATCATTTGTTATCTGCAAAGCCATTTACTTAATATAAGATTCAATTCTTGCCCTGTCAAGAGTTAGTCCAGATCCCTCCTGAAGGCATGAAGCCAATTGGTATCCATTATTCCAGTCAGCAATGGATTTCAGACACTTTTGGCTCTCTAGAACAGACCAAATGTCCAGTCTTTCATGCACTTGTATGGTTTAAACATTAACCACTGGACTTCCTGGTCTGACAAGCTGGAATAATCTATCAGTAGATACACCACCCAACCTTTTTGATTTTTCAAAATGTTGTCGGATCACCTCCAAGTCTGCACTGCTTTGAAAAGAAATTGAGGTTCAAGAAGCAAAAACTCACCCACTGAACTAATTGATGTTATTTCAAAAAAGATAATAAAAGCAATGTCTGACATCTCTAGAGCACCAAGCAACACTATTAAAAATCACAGAATCATATATAGAATCATATACAGTATAGGAGGCCACTTAGACCATCATGTCTGCACTGACTCTTTGAAAGAGTTTCCCATTA
>JARFYF010000118.1:23103173-23115854 GCA_030265395.1 Rhina ancylostomus | reverse complement strand
ATTGTTTCTCATCCATCGATAGAGAAAACAAGCAGGCTGGTGTCTCTCTCTCTCTTGTTCTTCTGTCTCTCTCTCTCCTTCAGACTGACTCCCACTGGTTGTTTCAACAACAACGTCATGATGTTTTTTATCTTCTGTTGACGTAAGCATGCCACACACACACACAATCTGAAAGGGACATTCACTAATAGTCCTAGTCCGTGACACATTTCATATCATGGTCAGCACATTGTAGGTCAAAGGTCCCGTTCCTGTGGTGTACTGTTCTGCATTCTATTTTATATCCCTGATAAATGCTTGTCCACCAAATGCAAACTAATCCTGTTCCTCAGATGCTTTTTTGCCAATAATTTCCCTACCTTTGGTGTTAGACCCACCAGCCTGTAAGGACCTGGCTTAACTCATCTCTGTTGTCCCTCTTGAATAAAGGTACTACATTTGCTGTCCTCCAGTCATCTGGCACCTCTTCTGTGAGCTAAGAAGACTGGAAGAATTCTGTTCAGAGTCCCAGCAGTCTTCTTCCTTGCCTTCCATCTCAACGGGTACAAGTCACCAGGCACGTGGATTTATTCACCTTTAAGCTCACTAAATCATCTAACACATTCTCCTTTTCGATGGTAATTTGTTCTAGAATTCCACTGTTCCCGTCCCTGAATCTTCAATTACAATGTCCTTTTCCACAGTTAATACATATGAGAAGTATTACCTAGCTCCACACACATTGCCACTTTGGTCCCTAATGGGTCCTCCTCTTTTTCTGGTTAATATATTTAGAAAATGCTTTCAGATTCTAGCCCACTAGAGTCATTTTATTCCCACTCTTTGCCCTCTTCATTTTTTTAAGTATCTCTCCTCCACAATCTATACTCCTGTAGGACCTCATCTGTTTGCAATTCTCTAATCCTTCCATAAACTATCTTTTTCTTCTTTATCCAATCCTCCATGCCCTTGATGCTCTTCACCATTACAAAATGGCCTTGAACTCTCATCATTCTTGATCAAAGAAGTAGCCATGCGCACTTGCATGGGCCCTAGCTACATCTGTCTTTTTGTTGGCTACGTGGAACAGTCCTTGTTCCAGGCCTATTCTGGCACACCCCCCCAAATCTAACACTGCTACATCGATAACTGTATCACTTCTGCAGAGCTCATCAATTTCATCACCTTCACCATCAACCTCCACAGTAATCCGCAAATTCACCCGGACTATCTCAGACACTTCCCTCCCTTTACTAGATCTCTTGGTCTCCATCTCAGGAGATAGACTTTTCTATAAATCCACCAACCCCCCACGGCTACCTTCACTGTACCTCCTCCCACCCTGCTTCCTATAACGATGCCATCCCTTATTATCAATCTGTCCATCTCCGGTCCATCCATTCTCAAGATGAGACCTTCTGCTCTCGGCTTCTGAAATATCCTCTTCTTCCTGAAATGTAGATCCCCCTCTGCCCTAGCTGATGGAGCCTTCACACATATTTCTTCCTTTTCCTGTATGTCTGCTCTTACAAACCCGTCTCCCCAGATAGAATAGCAATAGAGTTTCCTTGGTCCTCACCTTTCGCCCCATAGCCTTCCTATCCAACATATTATCCTTCACCATTTCTGCCAATTCCAGCAGAATTCCATCACCAGTCACATCCTCCCCTCTCCCCCCTGTTCTGTTCTCCACTGGGACTACTCTCTGACTCCCCAGTCCACTCATCTCTTTCCACTGACCTCTCCCCATCCCTTGGCAGTTTCCCTAGCAACCCTTCAACACTTGTTCCTCATGATGTGGCCTGCTCTACATTGGAGAAACCCAGCGTAGATTTGGCGACTGTTTCGTGAAGTACCCTGTGCTCTGCCTGCAACAGCCATCTCGAGCTTCCAATTGGATGTTATTTCAACTCTCCTTCCAACTCCCATACCAACCTATCTGTCCTCGGCCTTCTCCATTGCTACAATGAGAACAAATGCAAATTGAAAGAGCAACATCTAATATTCTGCTTGGGTAGCTTACAGCCCAATTACATGAACATTGAATTTTCCAACTTCAGGTAACCCGCACCATTTGTGTTCTTCGCACCACACATACTCACCTGTCCACTGTTCTCTCTTTGTTCACCTTTCTCATCCCCTCCCGGGGGTTCATGGACAGGATAAGTGAATGGCTAAAGATATGCCAGTTGGAAGGTCGAATAAATAGTAAGGCAGCGTATTTTTTTGCGTGAGAAATTTTAAAATGTTGCTGTACAGAAGGATCTGGTGTCCTTGCACATAAGTCACTGAAAGTTAATATGCATTTTAGGCAAACAGTTATGAAGGAAAGTGGTATGTTGGAAAGGATTTGAGTACAAGACATCTTGCTTCAATAACAGAGGGCCCTGGTGAGATTTCAATTGGAACGTTGTGCATGGGTTTGGCCACTCTACCTATTGAAGAATGTACTTGCGGTAGAGTAAGTGAGGGAAAGGTTCACCATATTGATTCCTAGTATGGTGGGTTTGTCACATAAAGAGCAATTAGGCTTGTGCTCTTTGAATATGGAAGAATGACAGGTGATCCCATTGAAATGCACAAAATTCTGATGATTTTCAGGGTAGGTGCAGAGTTGATTCTCCCCTGGCTAAAGTATTTAGGGACACAGCCTTAAAATAAGAGGTTCTGCACTCAGGAAAGAGGTGAAAAGAAATTTCTTCACATGGAGGGTATATACATGAGTATATTCAAGATGTAGATACCAATAGGTTTTTAGATATTAAGAGAATCAAGGGATCTGGAGTTAGTGACGGATCAGCTGTGATCTAATTGGATGGCAAGCAGACACAACAGCCTGAATGGTCCACTCTTGCTTTTATTCCTTACGTTCTTATGTTCCATTTGCAGCATAGCTTTCCCTATGACACTGCAACCAATTCATTCAGTTGATGATGCTATGCTCCTGCATGCAAACTAACACCAAACCATGCACATAGCAACAGGTAATAATATTAACCTCTCAGTGTGAAACACGTATGAACTACAGTACAGAAGCAAAAGAAGCTAAGGTTGTCTGCTTTGAACTACAGCTGAATCAAAAACATGGTTAATTTCAGCATAATTCTCCAGCAGAGGTAGGATGAAATAAAAAGAAACTCTTGGCTTGGTTGAATACACCATAGGACAGCAATAAAATGGAAAGTCCCATGCTGGGATTAGACTCCCAGGGGCCCCTCCCCTCAATGTGCCTCGTTCATCAGCGAATTCATCTCTTTGTCTGCCCTCCCACTCTGACAGCTCAAGAATGCGCTCAATGCCGACAGTGATAAATAAACTTCCCTAAGTAGTCCGTCGAGGGGTAGTCTTACTATGTTTTATTTATTTTCTCCTGAGCTATATTTTCCTCTTTGATGCATCCGTGCGAGTGAGCAGTCCTTTTAATCCATATTTTATGCTGCTTACTTGACTGGCCCTCTGCAGAAAGTTCAAAGCAATAGCAAGTGTCTCTTCTGTTTCAATCCTCTGTATATTCTCTACTCAAATCAAGTTCCTTCACCTTATGATATTACCCTATCTATTGATGGTCGATAATTTCCATCACACATCTGTGGAAAGGAAGGAAGTAAAGATCAGTGAAGTGAAAGAAGCTGTTTAGACTGGGTTGTGACGTGTCAGGGAACAAAGGGAGAACAGGGAGACAGCTGCAGAGGTGAGGGAGTGAAAAGAAGAGTCATAGAATCAGAGTTATACAGCATGGAAACAGGCCTTTCGGCCCAACTCCTCCATGCTGACCAAGCTCCTACCTGAGCTAATCCCAGTTGCCTTCATTTGGCCTATATCCCTCTAAACCTTTCCTATCCAGGTACCTGTCTAAATGTCTTTTAAATGTAGTAATTATACCCACCTCTATTACTTCCTCTGCAAATTGTTCCATATACCCACCACCTTCTGTGTGAAAAACTTTCCCCTCAGGTCCCATTTTAAATCTTTCCCCTCTCACCTTAAACCTATGCCCTCTGGTTTTATTCCCCTACTCTGAGAAAAAGACTGTGACCATTTACCTTTTCTATGCTATTCATGGTTTTATAAACTCTCTATAATGTCATTCCTTAGTCTCCCAGCCCCAGCTTATCCAGTCTCTCCTTATAAGTCAAACCGTCCAGTACCAGTAACATCTTTGTGAATCTTTTCTGCACCCTTTCCAGTTTAATGACATCCTTCCTATAGCTGGGCAACCAGAACTACACACAATAGTCCAATTGCAGTCTCACCAATGTCTTGTACAGCATGACGTCCCAACTCTTGTACTCAGTGCCCTGACTGATGAAGGCAAGCATGCAATATGCCTTCTTCACCATGCTGCTACCTGCGTCGCCACCTTCAGGGAACTATGTATTAGTACCCCTAGGTCTCTATTCTACAGCACTCCCCAGAGCCCTGTCATTTACTGTGTAAGTTCTGCCCTTGTTTAACTTGCCAAAATACAGAACTTTGCACTTATCCAAGTTAAATTCTATCTGCCATTCCTTGGCCCACTTTCCCAGTTGATCTAGATCCTATTGTAATTTTAGAAAATCTCATTCACTGCTAACTGTACCACCAATTTTGGTGTCATCCACAAACTTACTAACCACCTACATTCTCATCCAACTTTCTGCAGAACTTGAAAATCTGAAACAAGAAATACTAGAAGCACCAACTTACATCTTTCTATAATGTGGTAAAATACCCATTGTATTCCATGGGACCATAACAAAAAGATGATATCAGGCTAGTCATTCCATGAGGGAATGTGAGAAGAGAATGGAATGTGTAGGAGCCAGCAGTTATTGCCCATCCTAAGAAGCTCATGAGAAGCTGCTGTGAGCCTTGTGCTTGATGCATTGAATTCCCTGTAATGAATATATTCCCACAATCTAGTGAATCAAAGCAAAGAATCTCAAAGTACACTGACAAAGTTGAAATGACTGCACATGCTCAAGCAAGAGTATTTGGAGGTACTTTTGTCCTTATGGGCCTTCTGCCTTGGCCTTTCTATGGGATGTAACAGGCTGTCAAATAAAGCTGGAGACTTGCTGCAGATGCTGCACTTCTAGTAGGACTGTCATGTCAATTGGACACAATGTCGCCAGGAAAGATGATGAGGGACTCTGGCTCAGTGAATAATTGATACGATATGATTTAGTGGACATGACTATGTCAGACTGATTGACCTGTGGGGTTGCTCTCCCATCCCCCAATTTATCAGTCCATAAAGCCCAGCACCTGGTCATTTGATACCATTCCCACTAAACTGCTAATCACTCTACATTTCTTTGAAATGTACTTCCTTGTTTCAAAGAATTTAAAATACTAGTGGCACAGAGAATATCAGAATAAGAACATAGAATATTTTATAGAGCTTTGTTTGATCCAAGAACTGTAAAATGAAAAGTTTTTGAAATTGAATCACTGTTTTAATTGAGGGAAATGCAGCCACCAGTTTGCACACAGCCAGATAACACAATTATCAATGAGATACTCTGTTTTTAGTAAACTTGATGAAAGAACAACCTCCATTGTTGTTAATTGTTTCATGGAAGGTTTTACAATTGCCTGAAAGGGCAATCCTTTCATCACCTCATCTGATGTATGGAAATCTTGGCAATCCAGCACTTCATCAGTTCTCCACTGGAATGCCAAATTGGATTAGGTAAAGCCAGTTTCTCTCTTGATTTTCCAACATCAAGTTCATTTTTAATAAATTCATCAGGGCTTTCGCAAAGTTCCTACCGTTGTTGATGAGCCCAATATTATTTCAAGCAGTGCATTCAAAATCTCTCCTCATCTTTCCCCTAATTCCTTTATCAAACACTTCAAATCCATGAAGTTTGGTTACCAATCTTACTGCCAATGGAAACCAGTTTCTTATTTTTCATTTTATTGAAGTCCTTCAGAATTTGAACTACCTGTCTTAAATCTCTCCTTAAACTCTGCTGCTGAAAGGGTGCCATTCCTTTGTTCTCTAATTTCTCAATGTAATTCTGCCTGCACTCCATTACCATTCTGGTAAATAGGCTTTTTGCAGTTTTTGTAGGGTTTGTTTTCCCCACACAAAAATGCACAGGAAAGTGAAAACAAAAGGCTTTTAAGGCAACGGTTACTCAGTGAAGTACCTCTTCTCTTGCCTGATGTCATCTTTTTTTCTTGATTATGGTCCCATGGAATACATTGGGTATTTTGTTACATTATAGAAAGATGTAATTTGGTGCTTCTCGTGTTTACTTTCATTTGTGTCAGATTTTCAAGTTCTGCAGTTTTGGTCTTTGGTTATGGTTAAAGATTACAGTCAGCAATGTTATTGTAGGAAAGTAAAGAGGTTAAAATAGCAAAAGGAGGAGATTTTATTACCCCAATGTATTTGAATATTCTTCAGTCAGACAAAGGAAGAGTGAGAGAAAATGAGGCTTATTTCCTGACCAGCATTTCTCTTCTATGAAAACTTAATTGATTCAAAATAACCTCTCTGATAACCTGTTTAAAATAAACAAACTGAGGCCAATGCTTAAAAAGCACACTAAGAGAAAGATCTAATACAAGTACATAAAATATCCAGATAAGGAAATTGCCCATCAGAAATTGTATCCCAGGGAGCACAAGGAAGAAAGAGAGCAAGAGAATGGATGTTATGAGTGAAACAAGAGAAAAGGTGTGAGTAAGGACATATAAAAAACCATTTGAAAAAATTGACAAAAGTATGCAAAATACTGAAAGAAATTCAGGAACCAAAAAAGTTAAACATTCAATGAAAATGAGAACAAGAAACTGCTAACAAAGCAATATAAAGAGAACCATCTTCAATTTATTCTCTGCATGATTTTGAGGCAGATTCACTGATATTCACCTTTTATCCAAAATGTTCTTTAAAAGGAAAGCCATATTTCTCCTAGTGACTTTGTACATATCACTGAGGCCGGAGTTTGCTTACACTCACTCTCACATGCACTATTGCTCGTCCTTATTTTCCAGAAAATTCAAAAGTTACTAAATTGCTTGGGATGAGGGCTGCTTTCGTGCTTATTGAGCCGGCTGTATGGTTCATTGTGGTGTATTTATGAAGAGCTGTCATGGATGTGACAGGGTGATGAATTGGCCTGTGTGTTTCGTTGGTGCTGTGACTGACTGCAGCATCAGGACCCAGAGGTGCCACAATCCACAATCAATTTCCCCACAAATAAATGCCTGATCCTCACAGGAATCTTGCACTTTCAGAACATTAAGTCAAAAAATATAGTTAATCCTGAATGTCTAAGGAAAGGGTATATTCCCCCCACCAACTGAAATACTAACTTAAAATGCTGGTTCAGAATATCAAAGCCACAATTGTGAATTGTAGTTGAATTATGGAAAATGCATACTGCTAGGACAGCATTACTTTGGGGCAAAATTGTGATATTTTGTGAAGGGAAAGGGTGAAAAATCGCTTCTTCTAAATTCATTTCATGGAATTTTCAAGTGGAAGCAACTGCCCTCAATAAGATCATCCCTTGCAACCTTTACTCAGTGATAAGTCAGTGCAGAAAATTAGCATTATTTTCCCTTTTTATACTGCTTTAGGAAAGTTTAAAGACCTCTCAAACTCATGTTCTTCCCAGAAGTTTCATTGTGTTGAAGACAGGAAGAGATGACAATATCCTATGGATTGAGATAGTGCAGAGTACTGCATAGGAGAATAGATGCACAGATATGGAAATAACTGGTATTTATACAATTTGTTTCTCAACCTCAAACATCACAATTAGTACCTTTTAGGAGTAATCCCTGTGTGAAGGAAGTGAACGCTGTAACAATTTTTCAAAATCATGATTATACAAATAGCTATGTGATATGAGGTGGTCCATTTAAGTGATTTGGCTGAAAAATGTTGGCAAAAAGACCAAGGCCAACTCGTCTGATCTTTTTAATGAGTGTGATAGGAGTTTTACGTCCACTTAAGAAAGAAGTCCAGAATCAGAATCAGGTTTATTATCACTGATGTATGTCATGACATTTGTTGTTTTATGGCAGCAAGACAGTGCAAGACATAAAAATTACTATAAATTGCAAAAATAAATAAATAGTGCAAAAGAGAAGTGCAATCTAATAACTCAATCAAAAACTGCATCTCTATGTACATCACTCATTATAGCACCTTTAACGAAGTAAAACATTCCAAAACACTTCTCTAGAGCTATTATCAAATAATATACCAGTAAATGGCATAGAGATATTAGGACATGTTGGTCTTAGAGGGAGGTTTTAAAGAGCCTCTTAAGGCTAGGGTCAGAGGATTAAAGGATTAGAGAGAGAACTAACTAAAGTTAGTAATCACAGTACTGTTGGAACAACAGGATGTCCAGGATTAGAGTAGTAAATTCTGGAGGGAAGGAAGTTATGGATGAGAGTTTCAGCAGAAGATTGGTTAAGACTAAGGCTAAGGATGATATTACACAAGTGTCAGCCTCGAGATTGTGTTCTAATTTCTGGAGTGGGACTTGAACCTAAAACCAAAAATGTTGCCACTGAACCAAGTTTGCTTATTTTATTGATAATTTAGTGTCTGGTCAGGTATTCCCAATGATGAGAGGGGCACATTAGAAGATCAGCTCTAAATTTCTATGCATTAAAATCAATGGTCAGGAAATCAGATATGACAGTCTTGAAAATATCCAAGCCATTAATCTCTAAAAGTTCCATTTCTCATTGTTAGCATCAAATTGGGGAATCAGCATTATCAGAAATTTCTCTTGGATTTTCAATGTGCCTTGTTTTAATCAGAAAATACCATAGAACCATCAAACAATACAGCACCATACAGGCCCTTCGGCCCACCACGTTGTGCCACCCATCAAACCACACCTCACACTATCTAACCCTTTCCTCCCACATATCCCTCTATCCCACATTCCTCCATTAAAATGGTTTATTATCACTGACATTATGTTGTAAAAGTTGTTATTTTGTGACAGCAGTACAGTGCAAGATATAAAGACATAAAAAATACTATAAATTACAAAAATAGTCCAAGAGAGGAATAATGAGGCAGTGTTCATGGACTATTCAGAAATTAGATGGCGGAGGGGAAAGCTGACTTTCATTTTTGGGTTCTCCTATGTAGCTCCCACTAAACCTGGAGAGCAGATAAGTCCTGATGCAGGGTTTTGACTCAAAACTTTGACCATCCCTTTGCCTCCACAGATAGCTCCAACAGTTTATTTTTTGTTCCAGATTCCAGCACCTGCAGTCTCTCTTGCCTCCAGACCAGATATAACGCCCATCTCAAAAGATGTGTTAAGAATGATCTATCCAGAAGCCATCATAAGTGCTACTCCAATTGTTAGTGGACACATATTGTGGAGTATTAGTTACAAATGATTTAATACATTAACATTAACTTCCGATTTAATCAAAATTTAATCAAAGTGATACTTATCAAAATCAACAGATTAGGAGCCTGGTTAAAATAGGAAACAGGAATTTCATGCACTCACATTTGCCACCAATAAAAAGTGTCCTAGCTGACATTTGTCCATTTAGTTACCAACAAAACAGATTATCTCATATAACATCATTGTGTAGTAGTTAGCGTAACGCTATTACAGCGCCAGCGACCTGGGTTCAATTCTGGCCACTGTCTGCAAGGAGTTTGTGCATTCTCACCATGTTTCATGGGTTTCCCCATGTTCCAATGACATACGTGTTAGGAAGTTGTGGGCATGCTATGTTGGCGAGGGAAGTGGTGACACTTGCGGGCTGCCCCCATGTGACTAATAAAAATACGTTATCTTGTCTTATCATTGTTTGTGGGATATGCCTGTGTGTAATTTAGCTGCTGTGCTTCCTACTTACAACTTCAAAAAGTGCTTCATTTGCTGTAAGGTGCTCTGGGATTTGCTGTTATGGTGTTAGCAACATAAATGCCAGATACATTTTATTTTCTGCCTTAATGTTGCATTGCTTGATTTTAACCCATGTATCTCCTGACTGAACATTCTGTAACAAGAAATTGGAAAGCAAAAAACTGCAGATGTTGGAAATCTGAAATAACAGAATATACTGGAAATACCCTGCTGGTCAGATGATGTCTATAGGAAAACAGTTAACAATTCAGGTTTTATGACCTTTTATCAGGACTAGAAAGTTAGAAATTAAACATGTTTTGAGTTGCAGAGAAGAGGGAGGGGTGGAGAGAACAGAGACATAAGAGACTGCAAATGCTAAAAACAAACTGCTGGGGAACTCAGCAAGTTGAGCAGCATTTGGGGGGGGGGGGGGGGGGGGGGGTTGGAAAGAATTGTCGACGTTAAGAATTAAGATTAGATTCAGTTAGAGGGTGGAGACCAACTGAGAGTCAATCACCCAAGGAGTTGTGCTCCTGGCTGACAGGGGGTGGTGAAACCTTGTTAATTGCAGTTGCTTTGTTTGGCAAAGATGTAAATAGTAGGAGGTGAATGAGGTCAGAGGAGAGAGAAAAATTAGAGCTGGAACTGTGAGATACAGAGCACAGCAATTGCTGGAAATCTGAAATAAAAGAAAATGCTTATTTCCTGTGAGTCCAAAGGTGTCATTGATTGCATCCGGTGCAGCCTCCTGTACATCAGTGAGACCCAGCGCTGACTGGGTGAGCACCTTCGCTCCATCTGCTGCAACTTCAGGGAATCAACATTTTCTTTTTCATAGCATGCACGCTAGATTCCATTGGTAATTTAAGATAATGATTCTGCTCCCATTTACACTTACTTGCAAACCAATTTTTGTTTCTTTACTGGTCTAAAACTTTATTTATACAGCATGGTAACAGGTCCTTCTGGCCCAACAAGCCTATGCCGCCCAATTACACCCATGTTAACCTACTAACCTGCATGTCTTTGGAATGTGGGAGGAAATTGGAGTACCTAGAGGAAACTGTCAGTCATGGGGAGAACATACAAATTTCTTACAGACAGCAGTGGGAATTGAACCCTGATCATTGGTGCTGTAATAGCATTACACTAACCACTATGCTACTGTGCCACCCATAGAATTGCCACCCTCTTTCACTTTGCATCTTTTGTCATTTAATTTCTCCTTTCCTCCACATTACTACAAACCTTTGTTCTTTCCTCTTTTGCTCCTTTCCCTGCATTTTGAACCAAAATAAAAATATTGCAGATGCTGGAAATATGAAATAAAAATGGAAAATGCTGAAACTATGTGAAGCCACATCTGTGGAGAGAGAAATAGAATTAATGATCATTGACCGGCTTCAGAAGTGCCCTGACCTGTTGAGTATTTGCAGCATTTTCTCTTTCTATCTCTGCTTTATAAAACTTGTTTATCTTTTGCTTTTCCCAGTTTGAAATGTTACCTGGTTTTCTCACTCTACAGATGCTATCAAACCTGATGAGTATTTCCAACCTTTCCTGTTCTTATTCCATGCACTGAAATAAAATTTCTTTTCTATAAATAACATACACTACATCACTTATAAATACAAATTCATAATGATGTTTACAACTCCCCCACCAATATCCACACATTCACACACAAGCACTCAAACTCTTAATTGTTTATTGGTATGGAAGCACGTTGGTTATGTAACTGGAGCAAAAGATAAACTGCTGGAAGAACTCAGCAGGTCAAGTGGCATCTGTGGAGGCAAAGGGATGGTTGACATTTTGGGTTGACAAGACCCTACATCTGGACTGAGGGTGGAGAGGGAAGGTGGCCAGTATATAGAAGTGAGAGGGAAGGGTAAGACAGAGGTTGGAAGGTGACCCGTGGAACCAGATAAGGCGGGGATGATGGGCAGATGGAGCCATTGGGGGAGGGAATAGGAAAGGTGAACTGAGGGAGAAGAAACCCAGGTGGATAGGTTGGTGGGTGATGGACAAATGGAAGCAGGCAGGGGAGACTGATGAGTCTATGTAATGGTGGAGGGCAGGAGGGGAGGGATGGAAAAGTGAACAGAGAGAGACCCTGGGTGGACCAGTGGGAGTAGGGAAGGAACACAAGGAGAGTGGGTTACCTGAAACTGGAAAATTCAATGTTCATACCATTGGGTTGTAGGCCACCCAAACAGAATGAGGTACTGATTTCCAGCTTGTGCTTGGCCTCACTGTGGCAGTGGAGAAGGTCAAGGGCAGACAGGTTGGTGTGTGAGTGCGAAGGGGAGATGGAATGACACTCAACCAGAAGCTCAAGGTGGCCTTTGCAGACAAGGTGCAGGTGTTCTGCAAAAGGATCGCCTAGTCCTCACTTGGTTTCACCTATGTAGAGGAGGCCACATTATGAGCACTGAATGCCATAGACCAGGTTGCAGGAGATGCACGTGAATCTCTGCCCCCACCTGTAAGGGATATTTAGGTAATGGAGGAGGTTTAGGGACCAGTGTCACAGCTCCGATGGTTGAAGGGGAAGTGCCAAGAGAGGGGAGGGGTAGGTGAGAAAAGTTTAGTGGACCAGGGAATCAGAAAGGAAAGGGGAAAATATGGATGGTGGTGCAGTCCTGTTGGAGCTGACAGAAGTGGTGAAGGACGATGTGCAGGATGCTGAGTGAAGGGTGAAGACTAAGGGATCTCTATCTCTTCTGTCCAGGCAGAGATGTAGGGGCCATGATATGCAGAAAATGAAGGAAGTCTGTATAAGGGCTCCATCAACTAGGGCAGAGGGAAAGACATGTTTCCTGAAGAGGGTGAACACTTTAGAAGTCCTAGAGCAGCA
>JARFYF010000118.1:23045333-23057348 GCA_030265395.1 Rhina ancylostomus | reverse complement strand
GAGTCATTTGCAGAATTTAAGACAATTGGAAGGTCGAATTTATCCTGCTGACTAGGCTTAGCTCTGCTACTGACGTGAACTCCAGTGTGAGACAGCTGATCACAAGTGGTGGGCCCCACAGTCTTAACCCTTCCCTGTCATGTTACACTGAAACTTAATTGAAATGTATTTGTGATATTTTTAGCTTGGTTTAAGCATGATGCATGTAACATCATGAGAATATTTTTAAAAATAGTTGAATCATGGATATGCAAGGCCACTGTTAACAAGAGACCAGAAAAATTGAAGGTCCTGGAGTAGCACTGCAATTTTTTTTATTCTGACAGGAAAAGTGTGAATGCTAGGAACTGAACTAAAAAAGATGGTGGAAATACACAACAGTCCCAGAGGTTTATTAACATTTCAGATGAAGACCTTTTAGAAAGAGGTCCATCTTTTTCTTAACTTTTTCTCTATTCAGATACTCACAGTCTTGCTGGGTATTTCTAACCCTTCTTGTTTATTCCAATTTCCAATATTATTCCTTTTTCTTTTAGTTGCAGTCTCTAAGCGAGGTGATTTTTCTTCTTGACAACTGGAAAGACAGCGGGGTGGAGGGGGTGGTCAAATAACTTCTAAACAGTCAATTCATCAGGGATCCTTTTTTTTCAATTTTCTACCAATCCTGCATATCTTTTGAAATTGATTTTTTTCATTGCTGTAAACCTTGTCCAAGTTGTCATTCATACTGTGTGGGTGTCAGCAACTGTATGGATGTAGAAAATATACATGCAGTCTCCAGCTAGATTCACTTGATAGTAGATTGGGAACTACAACTGGAAATGGTACTTTTCCCCCAACTTCTTTCCAGAACTTTAGGATTTTAACCACATCCACTTGATTGACCTCCTGTTGTATTTCTGAAAACTCCAATTTTAACGAACTCTCCTGGACAGGTAGAAACGACACCAGATAGAATCAGGCAGCATCTATTTTTAACAGGCATATGAGGATCTGATGATATCTGATGAGGATCTATCCGAACCCTAACCCTATTAGAAGGACATATTAGAGCTAGAAAAAGTTCACAAAGGTATGTTAAATTCCTTTTTACTTCATTTCTCTGCAGGGTCAGGAGCACCAGGATTGCCCTGGAGGGGAAATTAGATCAGTTTCATCCCTGCAAATATGAGGCTCTTCTGAATTTCCGCAGAATGACTTGTTGGACTGTTATGAAGATTTGTTCTCAAATAGATGAGTCTTCTGCTATCCTGATCATGGTCACTGCCCAATTTCAGATGAGCTGTTGGCTAAGTTTACACAAATGATGCTCAGGAGTTAAAATGTTCCTAATATCTCACAGCTGAAGGCAGAACTATTTTATGCCGGCATCAGACCTTCACTGTATGACTCTGCCTGAGTTAAAATCAGGGCTATTGATTTTTGTAATAGTAAAGCAGCATGCTGAAAATATCTTTCTCAGCATATACCAGAGCCTCATTCAGGGACCATCCTAATTAGTTCTTACTAAATGCACCACTGATGAGGGAGCATTTTATAAAGTAGAAGCCTAACAATTGGCATTTCTGTCAAATGTGAAATCTTTCTGCCAGAACCTCTTTTAGTCAAAAACTCCCCTAATGACGCCAACGTCATTGAGGCTGTATAAATTAACTTTCAAAACATGTTTGATAAAGTGCACACAAAATAAACTTGTCAGCAAAATTGAAGCCCATGAAATAAATGGGTCAGTAGCACCATGAATTATCCAACTACAACTAACCCTATGAGCTGACATTTTTAGAGGAAACCTCATTAATACAGATGCAAATCTTACAATTGGGCACCATGATCGTGCAGCAGTTAGTGCTGCTGACTCACAGCTCCAGTGAACCCATGTTCGATCCTGACCTCAGATGCTGTCTGTGTAGAGTTTGCACATTCTCCTGTGATCACACAGGATTCTGCTGGTAGTCTGGCTTCCTCCCACATCCCAAAGATGTGCTTGTGGGTTTATTTGCTACTGTACATTGCACTTTAGTTTAAATAAGTAGCAAAGAAAGAATCAAAGGGAAGTTGATGGGCATGTGAGGGAGAATAAATCACAGCGCTACAGAAAAATAAGGCAGGCAGGTAGGGGAATGAGATGGATGGATTGCTCTGCTGGGAGCTAGCATGGACCTAATGGACTGAATAGTTTTCTTCTCTACTGTAATATGTTAACATTAAGCAGCATTGACCCTGAGATGCATAAGAGTTAATGGAGCACTGCAACAATTCACATCACTTTATTCTTATTGAGTAATACCTTTAAATAGAATGGGTGGAGTTTAAAACCAACTGTTGAAAGATTGGAGTATTATCCAAATTACATCTAAGATGGCTTAGGAATAGGAAACAAGAAGTCACGGTGCACAGTTGTTTATGAGGCTGGAGGAACCCTTGCAATGGTGTTCCCCAGGGAATACTGCTTTTTTGATACATATTTATGACATGGGTTTGGCTATGTAGGGCATATTTAAAATTTGCAGATGATGCTGGATCTGGTAGCATTGTGAAGACTAGGGAGAATAGTGGTAGTTAGCCTAATAAGGTTGGCCAGATGCAAAGCAAATGAAATTTAATATTGAAGAATAAGAAACGTGATACATATTGGTTAAAAAAATGAGAAGAGCCATATAATATAAATGTTAAAGTAGAATTGGTATTGTTTTATTATTGTCACTTGTATCAAGGTACAGTGAAAAACTTGTCTTGCGTACCAATCGTACAGGTCAATTCATTACACAGTGCAGTTATATTGAGTTAGTACAGAGTCCATTGATGTAGTACAAGTAAAAACAATAACAGTACAGAGTAAATTGTCACAGATACAGAGAAAGTGCAGTGCAATAAGATGCAAGGTCACAACAAGGTAGATGGTGAGGTCATAGTCCATCTCATCGTATAAGGGAACCATTCAATAGTCTTATCACAGTGGGGTAGAAGCTGTCCTTCAGTCTGGTGGTACGTGCCCTCATGCTCCTGTATCTTCTACCCGATGGAAGAGAAGAGAAGAATATCCCGGGTGGATGGGGTCTTTGATTATGCTGGCTGCTTCACCAAGACAACGAGAGATAAAGACAGAGTCCAAGGAGGAGAAGCTGGTGTCCGTGATGCTCAGGGCTGTGTCAGAGACAAATTGGTATATGTGCATTCCTTCGAAGGTTGCACAATCTTTGATGCTTGAGAAAGCATTTAAAAAGACAGTAATCAAAAGCACCCTATCACTAATGTTCTTTTTGTTCTCTCCATTGCTTCCCTTCTCTGCAAGTTTAAACATGCCTGTTTTCTAAATTTTCCTCAGTTCTGAAATGTTAACTGTATTTCTCTCCATAAATACTGCCTGATCTGATAAGTGCTTCCATCATTTTCTGTTTTTATGCTAGTTAATAAAGCCATAGAGTTCAAAACCAAGGAAATTGCTTGGAAAGCACTCATTCAACTACAGCCATTTCTGAAGACAGACTGAGAAAAGACTTAGAGAAGGCACAGAACAAAACTAGAACGGTTACAGGAATGGGTAGACTATTCTTCTCTACAACAGAGAAGATTGGCAAGTCAATTTATTGAAGTGTTCAAAATCATGAAGAGTCTAGACAAACTGAATAAAGAGAAGCTATTGCCATTGGTAGGAAGTGTTGAGAACTAGCAAACTCAGATTGAAGGTAAATAGGAGGAGAACCAAAGGTGACAAGAAGAAAACACTTTTTCACAGAGAAAACCTTCATTGCCTGCAAGAAATTTCAGTCATGGTTTTCAAAAAGTAATTGGATAAATACTTGAAGAAAAAAGATGCAGAGTTACAAGGGCACAGAGCTGAGGAATGGATCGAACTTGATTGCTCTTACAGAAGCTTGACACTGGCTGGATGAATTGAATAGTGCCGAAGGTTCTTTGCTGCATGAGATCTTTTGCATCAGGTTGACAGGCTGAAATTGGCCTCAGTTTAAGGCAACATCTCCAGTACAGTCTGTTTCCTCAACACTCAGTTTCTCAGTCTGCACTAATGTGTCAAACCCAATTATATGTTGAAGCTTTGGATGTAGGCTGAGATTCAAAAGCTTCCAAGTTTCCATTTGAGTTAAGCTAACGTGTAAATGAAGTTATGATCAAAATGTTACGTCAGCACATACAGTCAGTTAGTACCTGAAAGGAGAAGATATAGTAACCAATGTTCCAATGGGATTTTCCTGGTATTGGACCAGGAGCCTGGGAGCCAGGAGCCCATTGCCTCTTGACAGCATTCATTTGCAGGGATTCAGATTTTAAAACTTGCTTAAACAGAGTTGCTGTCTCCTTCCCAGGATAGACATGGCTGTCTGTTCCACAGGTGGAACAGGAGAAAGAGCCCAAATGGGGACAATGACCAACCAGGTCAGGCCATGTGTCATTATACTTGGAAGGGGTATTTGAGACAAAATGAATAAAAATAAACCCACAGTTATTAAACTTGGTGATTATTCAAAGGAAAGTTCCAGCGGACAAGTAGCTCATGTTGGGAGTGATGGACTTCATTTAAATAGGAGTGGGAGGGTGACATATAAACAATGGCAACAGTGGATGATGTGCTATTACTTGAGACTGATTGGATAACATAAGAACAGAGCATAAGAACATAAGAGAGTAGCACAGAGACACAAGAGATTCTGCAGATGCTGAAGGGTGATGAAGAGTCTCAGCCCAAAACATCAACGGTGTATTTCCCTCCATAGATGCTGCCTGACCTGTTGAGTTCCTCCAGCATTTTATGTGTGTTGGATAAGAAAGCAGCAGCAGGAGTAAGGCACCTGCCCCCTCAAGTATCCCACCCCATTCAATATGATCATGGCTGATCTGTCCTAGGCCTCTGCTTCTGCGCCACTTCCCCATAGCTCTTAATTCCCCATTTTTCAAAAATGTACCTCCCTCCTCTTTAAATAACTCCAGTGATTTAGCCTTCACAACCCTCCGGGGTAGAGAATTCCAGAAATTCACCACCTGATATGAGAAGAAATTTCAGCTTTAAATGACTGCCTCCTTATCTTGCAACAGTGTCCCCTTGTTCAAGACTCTCCCACTGATGAAAACATTTCAACATCTACCTTTTCATATGCTCAGAGGATGTTTATCTATTTAAATGAGAACATCCCTCATCTAAATTCAAAAAATACAGGTTTAACATTTTTAATTGTTCTTTATATGACAACCCTTTCATCTCAGGAATTAACCCAGTGAATCTCTTTTGGACTGCCTCCAATGCAGGTATAACGTCTCTTACCTAAGGGGTCCAAATCTGTACAAGTACTCCTGGTGCAGTCTCACCAATATCCTGTGCAGTTGTAACAATATTCTCTATTTTTAAACTCCAACTCCTGACCAATAAAGGCTAGAATGCCATTTGCTTATCTTATTTGCTTCCTACCTACTTACTACACTTGCAAGTTAACTTCTTGTGTTTCATGCACAAGAACACCCAGAATCCTCTGTGATCCTCACATTTGCAGTCTCTCTCCATTTAGATAATAGTCTCTCTTTTGATTCCTCCTACCAAAGTGCATGACCATACACATTCTTACATTAAATTCCATTTGCCAGGCTTTTGTCCACTTACTTAACCTATCTATATCCTGTCTCCAAATTTCTTCATTGCAGGATGCCCTCCCACTCATCATTGTGTCATCAACAATGCAAGTCAGTTTGCTCCCTCCCCTAATCATTAATACAGATGGTAAATAATTGAGGGCCAAGAACAGATCTGGGGGGCATTCCAGTCGCTACGTCTTTACAGTTGAAAAAGATGTATTTCCCTTAATACCATGAGCTCCTGTGTACAAGGCATTTTATGTGGCACATTATCAAATGCCTTCTGGAAATCCAAATACACTACATCTACAGGTTACCCTGTACCAACTTTGCTTGTTATATCCTTGAAGAACTCCTGCTAATTTATCAAACATGATTTCTCTTTCATAAAACCATGGTGAATTTTTCTATTTTTTTCTGGCATCTTCTCCAAAACAAAATAAATGACCTACAGTTTCCTGCTTTTTTGTCTCCCTACTCTTTGGAACAAGAGAATCACATTTGCAGTTTTCCAATCTACTGATACCTCCTTGGAACTGAGTGAATTTTAAAAAACTTCAACCAGTGCCACTGAGGACACTTTTTTAAACACATCAAGACCTGGTGATGTTTGCTTTCAGGGATAGATCATTGTTATAAGTTCTTCTATCCTATTTGAAACTAGTCCATCTATCTTCCTTTGAATATTTTCAGTGTCCTCCACCATGAAGACCAGCAAAGCATTGGTTTAAATTATCTGCTATTTCCTTGTTTTTCATTATTAATTCCCCTCCAGGAATTGCACACGTGCCTTAGCTACCCTATTCCTGTTTGCTTTGCCAGTTTACTTTCAAAAATTTTTCCCTACTTATTAGCTTTTTAGTCCTCCCTACTGGTTCCTGAAAAATTCCCAGTCCTCTGGTCCACCACTAGCTTTTGTGAATTTGTATGTTCTAGCTTTTGATTTAATGCTTTCCTTGACTTCTTTTGTTAGCCACAGATGGTTTCTTTATCACTCAGTCCTCTTTCTGATTGAGATAATTTTTTTGCTGAGCAGCTGCTTAAATATCTGCCAGTGCTCATCTACTGATCTTTCCTTTTTTTATTTTTCCAGTCCACTCTAGACAACTTTTCCTTCATACCTTTGTAATTGCCCATATGTAAGTTAAGGACACTGGTTTTGGATCACAGGTGTTCACCCTCAAACTGTATATGAAAAACTACTATGTCGTGATCACTACTACGTAGAAGATCCTTAACTACAAGATCTCATACTAATCCAGCCTCATTGTGTGTGACCAAATCTAAGATAGGTTGTTCCAGGTAGGTTCATAATGTATTGCTCTAAGGAACAATCCCTGATACATTCCATAAATTCCACTTTCATGATAGCCTTGTCAAATTGATTAGTCCAGTCAAAATACAGATTAAAATCACCCATGATAATTATAGCTCCCTTCTTACACACCTTTGATACTTCCCCTTTTGTCTTATAAGGGGCCATACCTTGAGGGCAGATAGATATCTCCCACCTGTGTCTTGTTTTCTCTTATTTCCCCTTAAACTGATTCCACATCATGATCCACTGCATCAATATCACTACTCACCACTTCACTGATATCTCCTTTGATTACTTATGCTACCACATCTCCTTTCCCTTTTTGTCCATTCTTTTGGAACATTGAAGAGTCTGGATATTGATTTCCTAGTCCTAGTCACTTTGCAATCATGTTTTTTTTAATAGCTATTGTTCCCTATAATCACTTCATTTTTCCTTTCTCATCCCACTTGAATACCCCTACACCATGCTGCTCTGGACAGTTTACGCATCCTCCCTGCAATCCCCAACCTGATCTAAACAGAGAGCAAGAACCTCTATTGGACAAGTCTATGATGTTTGTGAGATTTGATGTGAACCGCCATACACATGGAGGAGTCAGGGAAAATAGGAACAAGGACAGGCTGAATGGTCCCACACAATTAATGCTTCCACATAATCTCTTATAGATGCCAATCAACTTGCATTGCATTGCCAACATATTCTGCATTTGTTACAGTTTAATGTAATTAGCTTGAGGATTGGATTATGGTTTGGTCTTTCTTTTAGTTTTAATAACCCCAGTTACAGAAATGCAACCTACATTCTGCCTAGATTTTGCTGATGCAGGAATTGGAATGTGTTCAGCTTGGAGTGTTGGTTTGGCTGAGATCAGCAATGGCTTGCAGCCTGCCCTACATAAATGATTAACAGGCATTCAGGATGACATCCACTAACTTCGCCTAGTGGATGATAAATGCCTGGCTCCTCTGCATTGATTTGAATTAAGATTGATTTGATATGGGGAGTGGGTGATTCTGTGGCTTTCACTTTTGGGATTTGGGTTCAAAATAAGTCCACGCTGAAGAGAAGAAAGTCTCCTCTACTATTTATGAAAGTCCCATATGAACTGAGTTTGGCCAGTGTTCATTCAGTTCCTAAAGGACATGTGCCCACAGAGTAAAAATATTTTTAACTTGACAAGAATTAGCATTCTCATACAGATATCACAGGATTGCAGGAGGTGCTCCTTACATTCACCATTGGGACTTTGGACATCTCAATATCACAGCATGGAAAGCTCTAGCTAAACTTCATCCATCTTGCACTCTCCTTGAAAGAATGACTCAAATCCTAGCTCACTGATGTTTGTTCGCAGACATGTTCCCAGGATCACTTTGATCAATTTTCCATAAAAGTTTTTAAAAAAGTAGTCTTTTAAATTGAGGGAGGTTTACACAGTTTTAATCTTTTTTGTTGCAGTCATATGTAACATGCAATAAACAATAAAGAATTCATATATCAATAAGCAAGGTCTTGAAAATCATTTTTTATTACACAATAACTGATGGTTAATATGTGATCTTGTTTTGTTCTATGAAGATCCACATCTATTATCAATGGGAATACTTGTCTGAGCTTCCATGGACATTAACTGAGGCTACATTTCTGTGGTAGGGGTAATTTACTCAATTTTATTGACTGACCCGCTGGTGATGGACCGAATGTGGAAGAAGTCAGAGGGACAGCCATTCAATTCCTGTAGTCAGAAGTGATATCAATGATTGGAAAAATCCATGTTCACAGTCAATTGTAATGATGTGCCGAAGGAAAGGTATAAAAGGCCAAGGCAATGCACTAGCTGAATTGTATAAGTATTGGTTTCTATCAATGCTGGATTTACCAGAAGTAAATAATAGTAAGCCCACTATTGCCATGGGCAAAGTAGAGTATTGCTTTTATTACTCACAATGAGTGACTTAACTGTAAGTGAAGTGAGTTTGGATTATGACTGTCACTCTGTATTTACCAATGTTGTAAAATAAAGGACCTTAATAATTTCGATCTGGAATTGCACCCTTGCTACTAAAAGTCACATTATGATATGTTTCATAATTACAATATCAAGTTCAGTTTTACAGAGGGGCATTATCATTATTACAACCTGATGTAGCACTTACATATGATTAGATATCAGACACAGAGCATGAGGCTATAGTTTCATCAAGATAAAAGAAACATATGGAATTGTCCTGCAATCACTGTAATTCATATACTCTACTCCCTCTTTGTAAAGACCCAATTAGCAAAAGAAGAATGAGAAACAATATCCCTTAAAATTTATGTGTTTCTAAAATTAAAGTTGGTAACAATAGCAGTGTACCTCTAATATGGGGAAGCATTCCAGGGTGCTTTATGGAATTGCAATCAATTAAAGTGGGTTGAGTACACACCACTGTGTATATCAATGGTGCTGAGGTGGAGATGGTTGTGAGCTTCAATCTCCTTGGTGTGAATATCACCAATATTTTGTCCTGGTCCAACAACATTGACACTATGGCTAAGAAGGCACACCAGTGCCTCTATTTCCTCAGAAGGCTATGAAGAATTGGCATGACTCTAGTAATCCTCACCAATTTTTATAGATGCACCATAGAAAGCATCCAATCCAGATGCATCACAGCTTGCTCTGGCAACTGCTCTGCCCAAGACCGCAAGAAATGCAGAGAGTTGTGAACACAGCCCAGTCCATGACAAAAACCAGCTTCCCTCCCATTGACACTGTCCACACTTCCAACTGCCTTGTAAAAGCAGCCAACATATTCAAAGACCCCTTCCACACTGGTCATTATCTCTTCCCCCCCTTCCATCAAGCAGAAGATACAAAAGTTGGAGAACACATACTACCAGTGATCCTGGAACAAGCTGTTGTAAGACTCTTGTATGATAAAGATGAACTTTTGATCTCTCAATCTATGCTATCGGGGCCTTGTCCACCTGCCCTGCATTTTCTCTGTAATTTAAACTAACACTCTATTCTACATTTTATTATTGCTTTTCCCTTTGCATTGCTTCAATGTACTTATGTTTGGAATGATCTGTATGGATGGCACACAAAACAAAGATTTTCACTGTATCTCAGTACATATAACAATAATAAACCAATTACTAATTACCAATTAATTTGACACTGAGCTAGAGGATATATTAGGGCAAGTTACCTCCCACTACGGTCTCTTAGGCAGCACGTTCACACATGTTCCCAAACCAGACATCCCAGATTATAACACATCTTGGCAACTGTCAGAAGCCAAATTTCTGATGGATCATCAAAGATGCTGATGCAAGAGCAGCTTTCCATATAACACAGAAAACATAGGAAGAGGCACCTTAGCCCACCACATCTGCATTGACCATGATGCCAATCTGAACTAATCCCATCTGCCTACACATAACCCTCTATTTCCTGCTCATTTGTGTGTCTGTCTTAATGCCTCTTAAATGTGGCTATCATATCTGCTTCTACCACCTTCCCTAGCAGTGCATTCCAGACACCTACCACTCTTTGTGTAAAAAATATTGCCTCACAAATCTCCTTTAAATTCTCCCCTTCTCCCCTTAAACCTATGCACTCTAACATATGACATTTCCCCACTCTGACTATCTACCCTGTCTACGCTTCTCATAATTTTAAGTACTACTATCAGGTCTCCCCTCAGCTTCCCACACTGCAGAGAAAACATTCCAAGTTGTCCAACTTTTCCTTATAGCTAGTACATTCCAATCTAGTCAACGTTCCAGTAAATCTCTTCTGCACTCTCTCCAAAGCTTCTACATCCTTCCTGTAGTGTGGCGACCAGAACTACACACAATACTCCAAATACAGCATAACCAAATATTTATACAGCTGCAATATATCTTGCCAACTTTTATATTCAATGGCGCATCAAGCATGCCATATACCTTCTTGACCACTCTGTCCACTTGTGCTGCCACTCTCGTGGAGCTATGGACTTGCACCCCAAGCTCCCTCTGTACATCAATGCTCCTAAGGGTCCTGCCATTTATTACATACTTTTCTCTCGCATTTAACCTCCCAAAATGCATCATTTCACATGTGTCCAGATTAAACTCCATCTGTTAGTTCTTTGCTCAAATTTCCAACTGATCTATATCCTGTTGTATCTTTTGACTATTTTTCTTGCCATGAACAACTCCAGCAATTTTCATGTCAACTGCAAGCTTACTATCAGATCACTTATATTTTTATCCAAATCATTAATATATATTACAAACAATAGAGGTCCCAGCACTGAAACTTGTGGAACATCACTGATCACAGACCATCAGTCAGAAAAACAGCAGCCAATTGTAGATACAGAAGGTATACAGCAACATACCACTAGACCTTTGAAGCCCATAGATATAGTAAAATGGGAAAAGGTATAATAGTGTGTAATTTTCTGATACATTTTATGATTTTTGATGTTTACATTGTTTGATTTTTTTTAATTCGACAAATGACTCTGAACACAGTAGCACTGCTGAAATGTGTCCCATGGTGCAGAAAAAGATGGTACTGATGTGGCACCTACTGGCATTGCTAAAAGTCTTGCCATGCTTCATCTAGAAAGGTTGCTGTCAGCAGTGTCACCAATGAGCCATTCATTAAATGAGAATCTCAGCAGCTAAATACTTGAGGGAAAAGCACTCACTGTTACTTTAAGCACATTCTGTGAACTCTGGAATGTATTTGAACAGTCTGCAATGAGCTGTGAAACTGCCCAATCAGGTCTCCTGATATCAGCAGAGTGTTACTCCAATATAGACACAAATTGCAATAAGGGAGCATGATGTTCTCGTCATTGTACTGTGAATCTTCAACAAAGGTTGCAGGTGTCACCCAAATAACTTGAAGATTATGCTGGTAAGGCACGAAACCTGTGATGTCAAAACATATTGTGAGTTAGGATACTGATGGTAGAATTTTGGATAAATTTGTTAATAGCTGCTGGGGAATCCACCTCTAGATTAGCACTTAGGTGAAGGAGGGAAAATGTAACTCAGTATCAGGTCTATCCTTCAATATTTGTGGTTTCATCATTCAAAAGCCAAACCATTTAAAATCTACCATG
>JARFYF010000118.1:22992182-23007245 GCA_030265395.1 Rhina ancylostomus | reverse complement strand
TTTTTGGACTTGGGCCTACTCAGGGATTGTTCTAAGAGTACCCAACAACTGGCTCATCTCAAAACATCATGGCATAACTTTCCAGGCAATGATCTAATCAGGAAACTAAGCAATATCAGTGGAGGAAGCAGGGCAGGGGAATGCGAGAAGAAAACAAATTGTTACCATGACAAGTTTGGTCTGTGTCCTATCACAGACATTCCCTCTGCATTCTCTATCCTCTTTCCAGGCCACTCAGGCCCCCAAGCCTATCCTGCCATTTAATAAGATCATGGCTGATCTGCCCAGTCTTCATCTCTTCTGCACCAATTTCCCAAATACCTCTATTTCCTGATCTTTCAAAAATTTATCTACTTCCTCTTTAAAGACTCACCCCTCATTCTTATGGGGACTGTGGGGTGGAAGTGTGTAAGATATCTAAGTTTGCCATTGACACAAAAATTCCAAAGTATATGGATCTAATTTCTTTAGCAGCACTCTCATCCTAAGAATTAGCTTAGTGAATTTCTTTGGACTGGCTCTAATGTCAGTATATCCTTTTCTAAACAAGTGGACCAAAACTGTGCATAGTACATCAGCTACGGCCTCATCAGTTTTAATATTTTACAATACTTTCCTACTTCTAAACTCCAACCCTCTTTCAGTGAAAGGTAGTATATCATTTGCCCTCCTCAGCATTTGAAACATCTGCCTGCTAACTTTTTGCAATTCATGCACAACAAAACTTTGATCCCTCTTCGCTCATCTGTAATCTTTCTCCATTTAGATAATAATGCCTTCAGATTCCTCTTACCGGAATGTATAACCTCACACCTTAAACATCAATTGTCACCTTTATGCCCAATCACTCAACCTTTTTATATCTAAATGCAGAGCTCCAATACCATCATGCAAACACGCCTTCCGACCTATTTTTGTGTCAATGGCAAATTTAGATATCTTACACACTCCCACCCTGCACCCCTACCCCCTCCAGGTCATTAATATAAATCATAAACAATTGATACTGCTTGCCATGAGTGCTGCCAATTTTTTCTGTTTTTGTTTCAATTTCCAGCATTTGCAGTTTCTCGCTCTGATTCATTTCATGTACATCTGATGTGAAAATCACGTCATAGACATAAGCACACTTTGTGATCTGTAGTGCCGGTCTAAGGTTTGGAGTGCTTGATTTGATTCCACGCCAGAACAGCATGAATTTAGGCTATAATTTCTTAACACATCACCCTCTTTTTCAGCTGTTGCATTTCCATCCATAGAGGCTAATAGTTATGAATAAGATACACAGTACCTAAGCAGGATGAATTGATCCCTTTATCCAATATATACTACACATGTGCAGACTCAGATGTGGGATATGCTGAGATACATAAACAGCACAAGAACCATTTCCTTAATTGGTCTGTTATCCATTGTGTACACAAATATACAGGGGGCTGGCACTGAAATGGACACAAGATGTGTAGTTAAAAGTGAATTGTTCCCTTTCCAGCATGTACCTCATCTATAAAGAGCCTGTCATTGAAACCTGCATAAACTATAAAATAGCAGACCAGAATGAATTCCTCCATTCTACCCAATGTACACTGTATCTATAAAAGAATTATGACTGAGATATACATAAGCCATAAATTATCAAACTGAAGTGAAGCATCAGCTTTTACCTAAAGAGCAATGCAAGTCCAGCAAAAATTATAGTTTAAATGCTTTTAATTTCTTTAGGTTAAAATAGAAACCTTATGCAACTGAATTTAAAAGAACACATTTCATGATGAAAAAGGCGCTGGAGTCTGAGCGTTCTGCAAAATATTTGAAAATTCAAATTGTAACAAGTATAAGTCTACTAAGTAACAGGGCAGTTAATGTGCAGATTTTCTTATCCCTGCTCACATTTTCTGGTGGTCGTTTTCATTACTCACTGCAGACACAGAATAGTATTAGTAATAAGACAACGATAGATTGTTGGTGGTTTGTAAGGAGGTGGTGGGTGATGACCCATGCTGAAAGCCTCTGCTACAGAAGTCGAATGACATCAGCACACAAAACCAAAGCATATAGAGGCCAGCTAGGAGTATAGATGTGCATCATCCATCTCCTTGGTTCTGCAGAAAGACAGATCTATTCACATCAGTTTAAGTCAAGGAAGAATGGTTTTCCCATTAAATAGGACTCTTAGTGTTTGATATTAACGAATCAAGCAGAGCTTGAATCAAGTGGTGACCAGAAATGCCAACCAACTTGTTTTGGACTAGATGATAATTACTGGATTTAAAAGTATATAATGACAATATGAGTTAAAGGAACCAAAGAACAAGCAAAATTTGTTTGGCCTATCATGGCTGCTCTATTATTTGCCAAGGGAATTCTTTATTTAATTTTGTTTCTCTCCCAATTTTTCTTATCCCTTAATAAATTAACCAAGTAATTTATAACATTGTAACTGACTTTATATTTATGGCCTTCTAAGGTAAATCATTCTATAATAACATCCAATTGTGTGAAAACTTGTTTGACAAGCACTTTAATACTATGTTCAGTTTAAATTAAACATAAGAAAATCATAGTCATTTCAATGTGCTAGTAACCAATTTAACTAGCTTCATAATGTCCCTGATCCAGTAAAGATCTACTTTTAGTCCCATTACTAATTATATATCATCGGGAACTTTGTGTGCACCAATATCAACTCCACATCATACTTGCCTAGTTCCTGGCTCCACATAATTTCTGTCCCAGTGACAGGTCCACATCATGTTTCACATTACATGTTCCATTTAATGTACATCTTTATGATCATTCCAAAATCAAGTTCATAACAAATTTCGGTGCCAATTGCATACAATTTATGCCCTAGCAGAGATCTGACATAATATCAGTCCTAGTGGTGGCTCCACATCAACCCTGTCAACATAGTAAAACATTTACCTTCATGGATGTTCTTTTTGTTACATAGAACATAGAACAGTAGAGCACAGAAACAGGCTCTTTGGCCCACAATGTCTGTGCTGACCAGCTAATGCCAATCTAATTAATCCCATCTGACTACACAAGGTCTGGATCCCCCTACACCCTGTCTGTTCACGTGCCTGTCCAAATGACTCTGAAATATTACTATTGTATCTGCTTCCACCACCTCCCCTGGCAGCGCTTTCCAGGCCAAAATGTATAATGCTTTACATTTAACTCCTTTAAAATCCATTCTCTAATCCTTAATCCAATCAATTTGACTACAGTGTATCTGAAAACTAAAAACAACATCTATTTCCATTTTAAACAAAAAACATTGATGGCTAAATAGCTGAAAGCATGATAAGTGATAGCTCGGTGATGGCAACAGAATTTGCTCAACAGACTTACGTCAAAGAAATTGGAAAGCTGGGAAGTTGAGGTGGGGGGTGGGTTAGACGTTCATGGTTTTTGCAGAGCTAGAGGCCACAAACAGAGGATTGGGTGATGCCATTAAGGGAATTAAGCACATGAATGAATGTTGTAAATTTGAGTCATAAGTGTTCAGGATTTTATTCTAGGGTCAGGCAAAAGATACTGGATGACTGGAATTTGCTAAATCCAGCCATTTTAGTTGCATTTAATTGCATGTATCCCTCTTGATTAAAATCATGTAATTTCTGATAATCCAAGTGTATAATAATTATTAAATGGTCATCATCTGCTGTTTGGAACTTAGTTCAAAAGAAAAGCATGTGCCAAAAATTGATTGTGCTGAGATGCTTTTTTAGAACCACAATAGTAAGGGAGTAGAAGAAGTAAGAAGAGAGGGAAAAGTATAATACAAATGTTAAAACTCGATTAATTTCACAGAGGGATCAATAATGAGCTAAGTCTTGTAATGAATGTTATTTTGCTTTGAAGGTAGCTATATGAGTAAGGGTAATATATTATTGGTGTAAGAAAACCTCTAGGCCACCACTTGTCAATATTTTGATTAAATGTTTGTTACAGAAACTCTGCATCACCTATTGGCATAGGTTTTCCTAAGCTTCCTATGCCCATTGGTTCTCAAATTATGCATGCTTCAGCAAACTGAAAGAATATTGTACACTGTTCAAATATCATGACATCATGATATGTGAAACAATGCGAGAACAGTGGCAATTACATATACAGTGATCACAGAATGACACGTGAAATGGAAATTTTGTACTAATAGAGCAAAGGGTGCTCTTTTGAGTTTAGACTAAGGCAACGTGGAACTAAAGTAGGGTTGATTTAGTGTGCACACAAGCTAACCATCATCTAACCTCAGAATTCTTGCAGCTTAGCTCAGTTTGTAGCATTCTTGACTCTGAACTGGAAGATCTTGGGCTAATCCCACATGGCTACTCATATTGTTCCTGAGTTTTGCTGTCACATTCTCATAATCACTGTAATCACTATGAAATCTGCTCCATAAATTAAATTTCTTTGTAACAATACAGGGTGTCAGAAGAGTAGAAGCTCCTTTTTCAGTGTTAACTGTCCTTATCTCAGCACCCCAAGTGTCAAATATCAAAAACTTTGACAGAAAGAGACATTAACCAATAAAAGAATGCTGAAGCTGAGTACTGTTGCCTGGTCTTTAAAGGGGCTGCTGATGGCAATTCTTATTCTTTAATGATGCTGCCTGATCTTCATTGATTTCTTGTTTTCATTGATATAAGGACTGCAGTGAATAGACTAAATCCGTTAGCATTGATCTACTGCTGGGTAAGTCTCAAGGTGCTGGTACATTTTACAATAACAATTAGGGACAGGAATCTTAAAGTGCACTTAGGAACCATGTTCCTGTGCATTTTCGTAGAAGTGGGGAGGAGTCCCAAGATCAATAATTTTTTTGTCAACTCATCCTCCATCTCTCCTGTCAGCCCAAGAACAGTGAATTGAAGAATAGTCACTAAATGCAGACTATTACCTTTTTTTTGATTTCCTGCACCTATCTCTGTCATTGAGAATAGTTGGCCTGATCTAGAGTCTTTTACAACCCTATCGCTGAATTTATATTTGGAGAGTCATATCTGTAAGACAATTATTCTTTTGTCAGATTACTTTTCAATTATCATGGCCAGAATTTAAACTTGTAATGTGGAAATGATGGAAGCACACTTCATAACACAGCATGACACAAGATACGCAATCCTTCATGCCAAATAAAACCTATTTCTATGGTCCCATTGGCTCATGAAATATGGGGCCAATTTGGGAGGCCTATGACTCTGACCCTAACACCAATCTCAGAGGCCATGTGGCTATCAATAGAGCAGCAACAACCAGAAAATCCTATTGTCTGAAGACCTCATTGGGGGAAGAAAAAAAATCAAACTTTTCATTGATTTGCATCCAGTTCCTGGGTATATAGAGTTAAGATAAAGATTAGCCATGATCTAATTGAATGGTGGCTAGGCTTAAACAGCCAAAAGGCTTATTCCTATTTTTTCACTTCCCCAAGTAGGAAATGTGGCTTACACCAGGTCCTAAATTCCTACCATTTGCTTTGGGGAAGATTCCTGAATATTACTAGCAAGTTTTAAACGTCATGCAGGCCAGATCACTGGGAAAAGTCCCAGAAATTCTGGGCCAAAGCAATGGAAGTTTAGAGCTGGGATGTTACAAGTCTTAATTTCTTTTTCCTTTCTGTGATACAAATGTTCTCTGGGCAAAGGGCATTCCAAAGCTTTTTACAACAATTAATATTTTTTAAATGTTGCCCCTAATATGATGATAGCAATGTACATGATTGAGGTTGACCAAATTTTTGGGAGCTAAGGGGATCAAGAGATGTGTGCATAGAACAGAACAATGGAGTTAATGTCGAAGAACAGTCCCTATCTTGAATGGTGGAGCAAGCTAAAGGAGCCTTACTCTTACAGTGATGTAAAATGATCTATTGCTGGTAGCTTTTAATTCAAAAAAGGAAAAATGGCTGTATTATGCTCCAAACAGCTTATTCTCCATTCATGTCCACTAGGAACAGCATGTGCAAAGTGTCAGTTTGAGTTTTATTTACACATTTTCCTTTGATTGGTATTATTAGTGTACTAAAATCTTCTTTCAGATTACTCAGTGGTAATTAGCAAAGTTCATTTTGTATATTAATTTCTGTGGAACTCTAGGAAATAGCAACCATCGTTTGAAGCCATTTTGTTGAACTGTTTACAAAGCTCAGTTTACCTGATAGCTCAGGGTCAGCTTCGTTTCCAACCAGTTGTTTACTGCAGAGGCAATCTAAGAGATCCAGAAGTCCTGAAGTTGCAACTGAACACAAAAAAAGCTAAAATTTAGAATAAAAGAACATAAAATTATCCCTTCTACTCTTATACGGCTAGATTCAAAACAATTAACACATTTTTTTCCAAAAAAATTAAGATGTGATATAATGAACAATTAAATATTTGAATTTTCCTACATTTTTGGTTTGGTATCTCTCAATCCTGTGACTAAATCATGAGGTTTGAGGTTTCTACCACTGTTCAATTACAATTTAAGCTGACATTCCACTGTTCCAACCATTGAAGATTGTTTTGTGAGAAATACCTTCCCTCAGATATAAAGTTAGTCTAAGTCTTCTTGTTTTTGCATATGAACAGATTAATTTTATAGTATGGCATGTTCTTACAAACAGTGGGAAGATGATGGGAAAGTGGTGAGAATCGATGCAGACTCAATGTATGACTATGACTCCATAAATGCAAACTTTTTCCCTTTCCCCTAAATTGACAACACCACTTTCTGGAAATTGGAGACATGAAGTAAAGTCAAAATTAAGGTCAGTTATGATGTTCTTTTTTATTCTTCATGGCTGCCAGCACATCACTTTGATTTAACTGGGACTACTAATATAACAACATCTTGCAGGGCACTTCATAAGTGTAAGGAAAATGGATTCATTGCTAAACAAGAAACAATTAAAGAGTACTCAATATCTGGTTTCACACTGAAAGAACAAGATACTGGGAAACTGCAAGCATCATTGGAGATTTACCCCTAAATTAATACTTATTTCCAATTAAGAGCAGAAAAGTTATATATTAAGGCAGACTCCAGGTAATATTGAAAACAAATGCTGGTCTTGAAGAAACAAATGGTTTTGCCACATTACTCTCCTTGTGCACAGAACAGATGAAGGAATGAACAAGTCTTTATGTATGCTACACATTACTAGAAAATCCAGATGGTTTTGTTTCCTAATGTACAATCACTATCTTAACCAGTGGTTTGCCCACTCTCTTCTTAGCAATTTAGATCTGAGAAGGAAAAAGCAAAACACATCCATAGATAACTAATGATGCACAAGGCAGAGTAAAATGTCTTTATTATGCCTTGACATCTAAAAGTAATATAGGCTGGGAATGTGACAGGATCAATCTGTTCATCACACAAAAGGAAGTGGTGTTTAAAGGAATCTCATGAATTACTCTGTTTTTTTAAAGATTTTAGATATCTTTATTAGACACATGTACATCAAAACACACAGTGAAATGCACCTTTTGCGTAGAGTGTTCTGGGGACAGCCCGCAAGTGTTGCCACGCTTCTGGTGCCAACAAAGCGTGCCCACAACTTCCTAACCCGTATGTCTTTGGAATGTGGGAGGAAACCAGAGCACCTTAAGGAAACCCACACAGACATGGGGAGAACACACAAACTCCTTACAGACAGTGGCTGGAATTGAACCCGGGTCACTGGTGCTGCAATAGCGTTACGCTAACCGCTACATGCGGAAGAAAAACCAAAAGATTTGGAACCATGCTAAAAACGAGGCTCAGAAGTTTCTTAATTGTCATTAAATGAAAAACATTAGTTAAAAAAAATTGCATTCAGAAGTGTTCAGCACACTGCATTCTTAATAGGAACAAGCATTTTCAAAGTTAATGATCTAAGCATTTTTCACACCCGAGTACAGTTTTTGTGGAGCTGTCCATAACTGAATGTTGCAAACTGGCACATTCCAAAGTGCAGATTATGTGTTGAGGGATGCACAGAAGCTCCCTCAAATACTCAATGGGGAAAAGCCACAAATTGGAAAACTCCTGCCACAAGATATTGAGGGACTGGGCTCTGTGTAAAAACAACTCAAATTTATCATTGATGGAATGCTTGATAAAGAAAAATTGGTTCAATGTTGACATATTATAAACATTGAAACAAGTATTACAACAGCGTGGTGAATCTCAGGAATTTTTTATGCTGACATTGTGAACGCTAGATCATGGAGGTATTTAAAGAGCAAGCAGATAGATTTTTGAAAGATCTATGAACTGAAGGCTGTGTGGAACTGGCACAGAATAGAGGTGAGATCTAGGGCAGATTAACCATGATCATATTGAATGACAGGGCACACCTGAGGGTCTGAGTGGCCTATTCCTGCTCCTTTATTGTTATGTTCTTATGATAAAAGAATGTGCTCATGGAGTCATAGAGTCGTACAGTACAAACATGGCCCTTTGGCTCAACATTATTTTCCTTTCAGGTCTTCCTGGTTTCTCCGTGAGCCTCAACACCACTTCTTGGATTTCGATTGATACGTGTATGGTTCTTGAATGACAGGGATCAGTAATGCTGAAGCTAGCCTTCACAGAGCTTGTGAACCTGCTTCATCATTTCTTAAAGGGTACTTGTCTATGCAGATCCCAGGTCATGCAGTCTAGAAATGGGAACCCACCTCAGTAGATTCCCTTTAAGTAACATACTCATTCAGCTCCCTCTAATTGAGAATATCACTGCATCCCAAGTTCTAATACTCACCCAAAGTCCCCCACCATTATGCGCCCAGCAATTCCTACCTTTCAGCTGCTCAACATCTCCATTCCTACATCCTTTGATCTGTCACTTAACTCCCCTAAACGACATACCCAACAACCAAACTGTTGACAAATTGCACTGTACACCTCCATTTGCTATTTGACTCTACTATCACCACAGGTTAGCCTTTGGGTTATCTTGAACCCTCTATCTGTAGTATGCATTGAGTACATATGTGCTTTGAAGATTATTTATGCCATGTGACATCACTTTTGGTATATTGTCATATCAGCCACAGCTGATAGTTGAGTGCTGCTCACTGTCAATAAAGGATGTTTAATTAGAGGCTTTATCCTGGTTATTTGCCTTACTGAAGCATGATGTATCAGAATCTACAGACGAATGAGACCCAGCCCAATGTTCATACTAAACCCTGGCAGCTGACAAGAGTATTAGGGAAATGAGTACAGGAGTCACAAGACACTGTAGGTGCTGGAATCTGAAGCAAAAATCAAACTGCTGGAAGAAATCAGCGGGTCAACCAGCATCTATGGGGGCAAATGGAATTGTTGACATTTTGGTTCAAGACTCTACATCAGGACTAGAGTGGAGAGGTAAGGTAGCTGGTATAAAGAGGGGTGAGGGATGATGGGCAGATGGAGCAGGAGGGGTGGAGTTGGGAGACAGACATAGGTGGGAAATGTACAGTTGTACAGCCATCTGGAACTAAACCTGCACATCCAGTTTGTCAACATATTCTTCCCTTCCTCTTACAGACTTCAACAGAGAACTTTCCTGTGTGTCCCAGTGTAGCTCCCTCTCGCTTTCTCCCTTGTGCCATTGTGACTTCAACTGTCTGTTGATCTGTCTGTCTGCCTGATTTCTTTTCTCCGCAAAGTTAGTTCACCATGTCCTTCTCCATTTCTGTTACCAGTACCCTGTCTCTATTACACCGTCTCTATCTCACAGTCTGCTGTTATACCACTGTATTTTACTTTCTGCACGTTTTATTATCCATCTCTCCCATAATCTGTTCATCTCTTCTGTATTTTAGTCTCATTCTTTCAGTCCAGCTCTCTTTCTCTGTACTTGCTATTCACTGTCTGTTTCTGTTTTGACCTATTTCTCTCTCTTGCTATCTTTTTTTTAATCTTTCTGTCAATCACACTATCTGTCTCTATCTTTTATCTTTCATCACCTATCCCTATCAATGTTGCTTAATTTCAGCTTGTTCTGTGTTGCTGCATTCCTCACAATTAACTTTTAGCGTGATGTACTGCTTTGGAGAAGAAGATGGAACATTGTTGCCCTCTAGAGCTCAACATACAAGCTGCATTAAATAAAACATTGCCTGGATAATAATAGTTTACATCTATTTTGCAATAGCAGCAGAATGGTTCATTAATACAGTTGTAGGCAACACACAGATAACCACAGTATAATCTTTCACTGCCACCTATTGGCAAAATGGAGTACATAAGTTTCAGATAATACTCCCGATTGCTTAACTTGATAGCACACAGTAATTTTTGGGAGGCAAGGTGTATTAATTTATAAAACAAACTGTTTACTTCTATTTTCTACAAATGAGTAAAAGAAAATGTGAAAGCTTTGTGAAAATATGATTTCAAATATAACTAAAATCATCAGTAGGACATTTTGTTCATCAACAATCTTTTTGTAAATGAGTATGGATTCTTCGGGAGCATATGTAAGTAAGTCAGTGATTAATTTAAAACATCTTGTCACTCAGAAAATAGATCTTATGTTGAACAGTGGGGCATCTCTGGGATAATCACAGAGGACCAGTGGGTGGACAAATTGGTAGGAATGATGAGCAGACATTCAAAACAAAATCAGAATCAATCAGTACCTTGAAAGTGGAATTGAACATGCACTTTGGAGAGAATAATTTACAGAGCTATGGGAAAAAAAACTGGAGAAAAAGGACTAACAGGATTGCTGTACCAATTCCTGACATAGACCTGACAGACTGAATGGCCTGTGCTATGGCCATTCATTATGCTATTCTCTCTCTAGAAGCAGAAACTGTTGATCTTTGGCTGAAGAGCCCGAATACCAAGATCTCAGGAGACTACCCATAAATTCAGGACAATAAATTCAACATACAGGCAGTGGGGACAAATGTTCCTCAATTCTTTACTTCAGTGTTAAATTGTTATTTTTAATAAGAACAAAGGAACATAAGAAAATAAGAGCAAAAGTAGGCTACTCGGCTCCCTCATGCATCACCCGACGTTCAAAATAATCAAGACTGATCTGTCACAGGTCTCATCTCCTGAACTTGCAAAAATTTAGAGCTATAGACCCTTCGGCCCACTGAGTCCACACCGACCATCAGCCACCCATTTGTACTAATCCCAAATTATCTATTTCCTTTTTGAATATCCTCAATTATCTAGCCTCCACAACACACTGAGATAGAAAATTCAATTCAATTCTCAGTAGACAATTTCAGAATCAGATTTATTATCACTGATTTATATGATGTGAAATTTGATGTTTTGCAGCAGCAGGACAATGCAAAGACACAAAGTTACTATAAATTACAAAACTAAATAAGTAGTGCATAGAAAAGGAATAACAAGGTAGTGTTCACAGGCAGTTTAATTCAATTTAGTTTAATTTAATATTCCCTGTTCCTTTGCTGAAGATGTCGTGTAATGAGGTGGCTGATTTATAATATTCCACTGAAGATATGGTGTAATAAGTGGCTAACTTCCAAGGATATTAATAACCTCCTTGTAAATTCCCCAAATTTCTTTACTCATGCTTGAAGCTCCTAGGTAGAAATCCAGCCTCAGCCATATGCATTAAACATGTCATATGCACATGGTCTTTCACTTCCAAAATTTAGCTTCGTTAATTATATCAAAATATTCTGAACCACCCAATGCACCATACAGCTGACAGAATGAATCTCAAATAAAGTCATTTATGTCATCTATTAAAATGATGGATCCAAAAAGTGCATAAAAAGATCCCACAAACAGAAATAAATTATTGGTCGTTTAATCATTTCTGGCAGTGTTGGTAATAACATTGGAGATGATGTTAGGAAACTGATCCTCTTCAAGTTGTGTCATGGATATTTCACAATTGACAGTTCCCCTAAGCACATGGACAAATTACAGTGTATATATAATAACAGAAAGACAAAGGTTTAATGTTTCATTTAAAAGTTGGTAATTCTGACATAAAGCTTTTTCTACATACTAGAGTATTGGCCCAGATGAGGTGTGCTTACCTCATGTTGAATCAAATGACTGGGGTCAAAATTATTGTTGATGAATATTGTTGTTGTTCTCTGCCTCTTTGAGCATGTGCTCACTCAAGTCTCCATTCTGAATCTGTACGTATGATGTACTAACATTAAGATCACAGGACATACCAAGGATCTGAAGCATGTGTAACCAATTAAAGGACTTGAAGCCACCGCTAAGAGTCTTGAGACATCCATCCTACTCCAGATAGGTGCCTTCTTTAAATGTCCATTATTACTGATTTACTCACCAGTACCAATATCCTCAGCTCTTTACACCCTGCCTGACATTGCCTTTGTCACCTGTCTGACTCTCACGAAATACTGTCCAAGTAAATTAGGAAAATGTGAACTCTTAGGTACTTACCATTTTAAAAAGTACACTTTGAAAATTCTTTAGAAAATACTTCAATATACTTGAATCTAGGAGCACCAAGTATACTGTCCAAGAAATTCATCTGTGCAACACCCAAAAAAAACAAAGACAAAAATCACATTAATGTGATGTGATTGACTTTTGTGCATGTTTGTAGTTTGGTTAACGTTAGTCATTCATAAGGATAGACCTTTTGGTGTGAGTTGTTCATATCTAAATCACAACCTGTGCTGTCCTACCACAGAAAGAAACAGCTTTTAATGAAGCTGAAGATTCAAATTGACGTAAGTTAAAGGGTCAGGCATATTTGTCCTGCCATCTTAGCCCAAGTGCGGTGCAACTTCCTGCCAAATGCATTTCACGTAATCTGAACCAAACTGAGATCCTTGTCATTACACCAAAAGCTGGTTTCAACAAAGTCCCCTTGAAATTAAGTAGACAGAAATTCCAGAAGAAATCCTGTGAAGTAAATTGGTTCCAAGTTCATCAGTTCAGAAATGAATAAAAATACGAGAGAAAGACATCTCACAGAAGAGATGGCACTCACAGCAGAATGTTGATATGTACGTGCCAGTAAATACATGAGAGCACTCAATGAACGTCTGCACTTTTGGAAACCTGTGCAGTGCAGCCAATTGTTCTTTCAGGGTGTAATGCAAAAACTGCATTTATCAAGAATGGAAAGTTCCCCACTTTGCCAGTAGATCTATTCTTGATTTCTACAATACAGCAGTGAGCAGTGAGGAGTGAGGCGTTATATGTGGTATATATCTGCAGATACAGCTTGCAAGGATCCTGAGGTAAGGTTTCTGAAAGAGAGGTAAAAACAGAAAATGCTAGAAATAGTCAGCATGTCAAGCATCATCCATGGAGAGGGAAAGCAAATTAAATTTTTCAGCAGAGTTCAGAAAAGTTGGAAATCAAACAAAGTTTTAAGTTGCAGAGAAGGTAGATGGAGAATAAAGAGAACAATGGGAAATTTTGTGATAAGATGGAGATCAGGATGGAGTGAATGGCAAAGGATTGTAGAGCTGGCTGAGAGAACATTTTCAAGGTATGTTAAACTTAGGTGATCTGCCTGTTGAAGGTGTAAACAGAAAGAGCTGAATGAAAGCCAGGTTTGAAAATGAGATGCTGTTGCTCGAGTTTATATTGGGCTTATTTGGAACAATGCAAGAGGTCAAAAGTCAGGAGGTCAGACTGTGAGTAGGGCAGACAATTAAAGTGACAGACAGCACAAGTTCTCCAGACTGATTCCTGGGATGAAGAGATTTGTCCTGTGAGAAGTGATTAAGCCAGAAAGTTTACATAGATAAGATTTGACAGTAAATAGTTTAACATTACCTTTAACTTTTACATTCAGATGGATACTGAAAGGCAGCTACCAATTTTGAAACCACGTTCCATCACAAAGTGGTGGGCACAAGAGTGTGAAATGAGACATGTAATCTGAGGCAAGAGGCAAGTTTATGGATGGAGCTAGGGAAGGGATGAGTGAAAATGAATCTAGAAATCATTATTCATACAGCCTGGCAAAAGAGACATCAGCACCTCATAATAATAATAATGGTAATAGTAGTAATAATAATTTTAGAATAGTGTTTCCAATTAGTGCTTTATCATCAAAATGACTCGAGGCGTAACAAAACCAAATTAGCAAATGATTTATTGTTATGTAAACAAACTCATCGACATAACTTGATGTACCTTTTTTTAAAGGAGAAATATACCACAATTAACAATTAGGTAAATTCCTGTGCATACATGCCATCCAGAAATAATCTCTTATTTATGTTTTTATACAATTACTAGCTGAAACACAAACACTTTCCTGCCTTCCACAACCTTGCCTTTCCATTTTTCTGCAGCCTCCATGAAAACTCCAGTCTTCTGTTAGCCCTATGTTCTTCCATCTCTGGCCTTGCATCCTTCACAGTTAATGGTAGTTGTAACTTCAGCTACCTAGACTTTAAGCTTTGGAATTCTCTCTCTATACTGCTCTGCTTTCTCTCCTTTTTTAAGGCACTCTTTGTAAGCTGCATTTGATGAAACATTTGATCACACACTACAATCTGTCCTGCTTTGGATTGATATCAATTTTGACTAGTTACGCTGCTATGAAGTTACATTTAAAGCTACTTTGAAGTTACATATGAAGTTACATAGCACAAACTAATGCAATTTATATGGTTGCAGCAATTCTCTTTCTCCAGATTGCTTCCTTTTGCATGCGAATTTTGACTGGCAAATTATTCCTTTTTGGAGCTTGAGAGCATCAGAATCTAGACCTCAATTATTCTCTCCTGGTGTTCATTTTATCTTCTTCTTCTTCAGCAGTGCCTACAGATTGAGGATAATTTGATCCACTTGAGTTTTGTAGGTTCTGAGGTAGCCAAGGAACTGCAGTCTCTTCCACAGAAGGGGCAGGTGGCTGAATGGGTAAGAATGAAAGTAGTTTGTGAGTTGGTGCACTCCTTTCATCACTTATGCAATACTTCTGCATAAATTGTGAATATAAGAGTCAAAAAACATGCGGTGATTCCTCAAAGAGAGTTGCTGAGTCACCAAACTAGCTCATTCTTGATTGTGATCCTCACTCTGTGATGATGGCATTTCTCTTCCACTTTCTCAACCCCGAAGAAAATGTACCTACTGCCTTGTTCTTTAAAC
>JARFYF010000118.1:22880077-22898226 GCA_030265395.1 Rhina ancylostomus | reverse complement strand
GGGGGAATTGTGGGAGGAAGTGGTTAGATAGTCTTAGGCGTGGTTTAAAGTTTGGCACAACATGGTGGGCCGAAGGGTCTGTATTGTGCTGTATTGTTCAATGGATTTCAGAAGAGTGAAAGTGATTTGATTGAAACAAAAGGTCCTGATCAGTCAGGATGAGTTGGGAGAATGTTTTCTCTTGAGAGAATCTAGAATGAGGGATCATTGTTTGAAAATAAGGAGTTGCCAACTCACCTCAGAGATGAACAAAAGTTTTCCTCTCAGAGAGCCATGAGTTCTTGGATGGTGGAGGCAGAGTGAAGATTTTTAAACAGAGATAGATAAGCAAGAGGTGAAAAGTTACTGCAAGTAAATGAGAATATGAAAGTTAGTCACAGTCAGATCAGCCATGATTATAGTAAATGTCAGAGTGGATTTGAGGGGCTGAGTGACCTACTTCTGCCTCTGATTTGTATGTTCCAAATTGGAAGAAATGCAAACAAATTACTTCTTCATCTGAAAGGACTGTTTGGTTCCCTGGATGGTCAGAATAGAAGTTTCCAAGAGAAAGAGCTCTGAGAAAGGGAATTGTTGATGGAAGAGCAAGTTAGGGATTTGCAGAGGGAACAGTCCCATCATTCTTTACTGTTTACATCAGAACTGGTCAATGCTGAAGCAGGTCATCCGCCTATAACATTAACTCTTTTTCTCTCCACAGATGCTACTGACTTACAGGGTATTTGCAGCATTCTCTCTTATTTCAGATGTCCAGCATCTAATGTGTTCTAAACCTCAGAGTTCCAATATTTTTTTCTTTGTTCATCTCTCTTTTGCACCTCTTCAGACAAATCAGCTATGATTAACTTGAAACGTTAAGGCTGTTTCCCTCTCCACAGATGCTGCCTGATTGCTGAATGTATCCAGCATTTTCTGATTTTATTTCAGATATTCAGCATTTGCAGGTTTGTTTTTGCTTTCTATAGTGTTTGTAGCTCTGACAATTATTGCCAGGCAATGATGACGCCTCCGATGATGGGAATGATAACTCACAGGCCCTCTTGTGCTAATTGCTAGCAGTGACTGGTAAATCCTCTGCAGCGCCTTCTAAATGTTTGTAAATTTGTTTTTAAAATGTTTTCCTATTTGCTCTCTTTTTTTTAACCTGTTATTTTATCATCCCCTTTTCTCGCAATTCCTGTGGTCCCCTGGTCGTGTTTGAAAAATTGGCTCACTTCCCACTGCATTTGTCCAATATCAAATTATTTTCAATCCCCCATAACGAGTCTCTGCACTCCACAAGGCTTGCAATAAGGCGCGATGTCAATGCAACTGTTATGTAATGATTCCTCCCTACTCTCTGCCTCCTGCATTGTGATTCTCGCCATTTTCCCATTAGTTGTTCTACTTAGCATTCGTTTTGGCTTCGTATTTCTCTCTTTTAATAGATTTTCAGTCCTCCTTATTTTATTCGTATTCATCCTTTCTCTCTAGATGTCGCTGTTTTTCATTCTTTCCAACTTTTTTTCCCTCCCTCCACCCCACTGCTGCTTCCTCCCCGATCCTCCTGTCTCTGATCCCTTTCCGGCTATGTGTGTTTAGGCTGTTTCCTCTGGGTTCGGCTCTGCCTGTCGACCGTGTCGATTTCACGTGGACTAAAACTGGCAAAAAAAGGGGGAGGGGGTTATCTGTGTGTGTGTGTGTGTGTGTGTGTGTGTGTGCATCTATATATTTCCAGCAGTTCTCAGCCATCTTCAGTGCGTCTGCCTCTACAACCAAGGATTTGACAGAAAAGAGAAACACGTCCAGACATCCAGGCAAGGGTCCAACACCGCAGCATTGGAACAATTTCATTGGATTTTTTTTTTGTCCACGTTTGATTATATGAATATATATTAGGAGTGGGGGTGGGGTGGACCCCACTATCTGCTTCCTCACCCTGGTCAACAGGAGCCCAGTTTACCGCGGCAATTAAAGGCAAGTAGGAGATCCTGATCGTAAACCCGCTCCTATTTTGTTTTCGTTCAAACAGATCGGGTTTATTCACTTTTCCCAGATTTCAATAACAATCTCTTGGATGATGCTGTGAAGATGTCAGTGCCCATCGTCGGTTTTCCCAATGGCTTTTTGCTGGAAGATTGNNNNATGGAAGCCGAAGTTAGCAGGATCACTCGGAACTTGGAGATGGGAACTGTCATGACTTTATATTATCAGAAAAAATCCCAACGACCGGAGCGAAAAACTTTTCAGGTTAAACTGGAAACTAGGCAGATCACCTGGTGCAGGACGTGCGAGAAGACCGAAGGGGAAAGTAAGTAAAAAACGTTTGGATTTTGTTTCTAAATGAAGCGTTGAGTAACAGATAGTCTGCAGGTGTCAAGCATCTGAGAGTTGAGATGGAGGTATCAAAGTCGGAGGAACGGGCGCCTTAGCTGAGAATGGCCCAGAGTGGGACACATCCAAACTTTATATCACACAATTTATTTTTTTTGATTGGGAAGAGGGGCGAAAGGATGTCACAGTTAATAAGGCTGGAAAGCTGACTGAACATGGTGGTGGTAAGGTGAAAGAGGATAGACTTCACCCAAATATGTGTGTGCATGGTAAATAAATACTATATACCATTTTGCCATCTTTGTTAAAAGTAGCTATCTCTAGTGTGAAGTCTAAATACTAACATTTATTCTGAATCAGTTCCTCAAATTGCAAATGAATTTAAGCCACTAATTGCTTTTACCCCACGACATGACTTCCAGTTGTTCATTTTGCAAAAGCAGTCATCTGATCTCTATAAATGATGTAGTTTGTTAGAACATGGAGAATAATTTTTTTATTTGGGAAGATTGTAACTTTAATGTAATGGATCCCAATTGGATGTAGACTTTTTTTTCCTGTTTGTTGTTAGGAATGATTAAGGTTTCTTTCTTCTTCTAAAGGTGCCAACTCTGGTTGGTTTCATGAGTAATGGTTTCCTTCTTGTTACCTACCAGGGTGTTCTTCTGAACCCAGATAATTAATGCCAGCAGTGTATTTGAACAGCGAGATTCACTCAGCACAACTGAAAGATTCAGACCTGACATAGTATTTCATGGTATTCATCTCCCAGAAGGTCCATACAGGGGATAATGCACTATTCAAGTATTTACCACTTCTCTTCATCCATGTGATCCCTCTGCCGGATAGCTGAGGAAGTCCCTCAGCAGATTGAGAGCATGATTCAAAGCACAAATCCATGACCACTTGAAGCCAAAGGAGCCTCCGATGATGGTGGCTACCCTGTGCTACCTAGTTCTGCATTTTAACCACTCCATAGTATAAGTTGTTTTTTCATATCTTGCATTTATACTCCCTGTTGCAGCATAGTGCACAATTCCTAGTTCTATTCTCATGTGCAAACTCATGTGTATAGGTCACCTACTTAATATGAACACAGAACCCTCATCTGGAAAGGTTGGAGTGATGGCAGTTGAAAAATACTTTATCAACTGTAAAACTTTTTGGGATGTCCCAGAAAAGATATGAATGATACTGTACAAGTCTCTCTCCCCCCCCCCCCCCAATAAATGCTTACCTGGTGTAGCCTCTGCTCATGTTTTATCTGCAGTAGGCAAAAAGATTCTCTGTAGCCAGAGCTGATTGTAGATTGGAAATAGATTCATAAGTTGTTCTGGAGCACATCCAAAATGTATTTATGCAGTTGCTTTTTATTATTATTAACATACTAGTAGTGAAAACATCTCAGTTTAGCAACACTTCTTGCTGCACTAAAATGGAATGCAGGGCTAGAAAATTCTACTCTTCAATCGGGCAACTGTGAACCTCAGCAAAAATTGAGCTAAAAAACTAGAGATATTACTCAAGTCATTTAGAGCATCTTTCCTTTTATCTCCAAACATTAAATCTCTTCACCTCTCTCTTAATGTTTTAGTGGCCATCTCTAGTCTTTAACCACAACTCTCCCAGTACTAATATAGTTTATCTGTCCTCTTGTTTTCACTGTTTTTCTGCACCCGAATCTCTGAAAGTAGTTCATCATGTAGCTTTTCCTCTGTCTCTAATCCTTCAGTCCTTCCCTTCCTTTATTATTTCTTGAGAATCTCTCATATGTTATCATAATCCTCACTGTACTGGTCTAATGAGGGCAAATGCATTTGGACTAGTATGAGCTAATGCAATTGTGGAGAGCGGACAAGACAAGGAAATTAACAGTAGGTAACGGGATACTAAGAACTGTGAAGGAACAGGGTAATCATGAAGTATATGCCCACTGATCTCTGAAGGCAACAGTGCAGGTAGATAATGTGTCTAGGAAGGCACACAAAATACTTTTCTTTATTAGTTGAGGCATAGAGTATAGGAGCAGGGTAGTCATACTAATCCAGTGTGAAACACTTGCTAGATTATAGGTAGAGCACTGCAATGTAGCAGAAAGGATTGATTAAACAGAGGGGATGCAGAGGAGACTCACAAAGATGTTTCCAGGAATGCAGAATATCATTTATGAGGAGAGATTGGCTGAGTTTGTTTTATGAAACAAAGAAGGGAGGTTAAATGAAGTGCATAAAATTATGAGTGGCCTGGACATAGTAAACTGGAGGACCTATTCTCTTGGCACAGAGGTCAGTGTCCAGTCAACCTGGACTTAAGTTAATTGGCAGAAAGATTAAAGGGGTGCTGAGGAAACATTTTTTTTTCTCCCAGATTTGTTGGAGGTCTGCAACCCACATCTAGGAAGGGTGGAGGGGATTCTGCCATACACATAAAAAATCCAGGAAAATAATGAAGATGCTGGGAAATCTGAAATAATAAAGAAAGTGCTGGAAGTAGTCAGCAGTTCAGGCAGTAACTGCAGAATACAAATAAAGTTAACATTTCGGATTGATGACCTTTCATCAGAACATATAAAAATTACCTTGATAAGCCTTTGATATTCCATAACCAATTAGACAACAGACTGAGAACTTGGAATCTTGGAAACTGGATCAGTTCAAGTAGCTATTTGTTTTTGTGTGGCAAGGATACCATGGTCTGATAACTTCTTTCTGTGCCACAGATCTCTATGATACATCTTTTCATTTTCTGTCACTGTCACCTCTGATCTGAAGTAGAAACACAATGGCATTAATCTCAGAATTATTCCTGGTGCTCTATGCTTATCCAGTTGGGATGCGTCAGGGTAGATATGACAAGATGTGGATCCAGATGGTAGACATAGGTACATTTTACAATGCTGTGAAGCCTCAATAGATGGTCTTAAATAAACTGAACTAGTATTAATATCCTTCTGGTAAGCGCTATATTAATGAACAAGGGCTAACAACAAATTAGGAGCAATGCTGGAGGTTAAAAATGTGTAATGAAAAGGCAAATTTGTGAAAATAGTAAATCTTCAAACCTGCTACTTGTACATCCTGGAGGGAAAAGGGCAGCAGACCTGTGTATGTATCATCACATCCAATTGCCTGTGAGTTGTGTACTTTTGCTTGTTAAAAAGGTAATTGGGATATTTTCCTTTTTTAAATGAGCCACAGAATATAGGAGCAGGGAGGTTATCCTAGAACTGTATGCAACACTAGCTTAGCTGCAGCTGGCACACTGCCTACAGTTCTATTCAACGTATTACAAGATAGATGCAATTGCACTGGAGAGCATGCAGAGGAGATTTATGAGAATATTGTCAAGACTGGAAAATTTAACAATGCAGAAAGATTGGATAGGCTGAGGTTGTTTTCTTTGGAACTGAATAGACTGTGGAAAGATTTAACTGAGGAATATAAAATTATGAGGGCCTTAGCATACATAGGAAAGACCTATTTCTTTTAGCAGAGGTGTCAAAAACCAGGGACCATTAAATTAACATAGTCAATTGAAGGATTAGAGGGAAGATGAAAGATCTCTCAAAATAGAGGGTGATAAGAGTGTGGAATGGACTGCCCCAAAGGGTGGTAGCAGCAGAAACAATAACCACAATTAAGAAATATATTCAGATGTGCATTTAGAACTCCATAACTTGCAGGACCGTGGAGCTGATATTGGAAGGTGACATAAAGCTTGGAAGCTCTTTTTGAACTCGCATGGACATAATTGTCTCATTCTACATCATAACTTTTCTACAATTTCTATGATACCATCTAACTTGGAAATATTCTTTTAACCCTACCCAACCACACTATGGCATTACCTTTGGCACATGGATCGCAGTGGTTCAAGAAGCGTGCTTACAACTACCTTCGCAATAACAGAGATTTAATAGTAATAAAAATGACCTTACAAACGTGCTGCCATTGAATGTTCACAGCACAGGTGCAAGCACATTAATCAAGTCAATGCCAGTATTTCCACACAAAGGGAGAGGGATAATGGAGAACAATGTTTTAATTTGATATATATTTTGTAAATATTGAGTAGAGAATGATGGAAATATTGTAAATACATTAATAAATCTTTTTTTCACAGAGAACAGTAAAATAAAGGGAGAGCGGTAGTCTTATCAATTAGGGGCACAACTGTCTCTTAAAATCCAGTGCTCCTCTTGGCCCTGTCTCTCCACCTTTGAGTCTGTGGCTATATTTCAAACTTTCTCTTATACCCAAAATCATTTTATTTTTTGAAAATATTTCCAAATTTAAGTTGTAATCTGGTGTTGCTAAGTGGGAAAGAGGTTACACTAGAAGAGTTAAAAAAAAAACTGTGTCCTTGAAGTATGATTAAAACATAACAGCAGGACACAGCACATATCACCTAAGGATATTTTGCAATAAAGCAAAACAACAGGGCAAAGCATGTCAGACAGTGCTGTTACTTTAAAGCAAGACAGCAGGAAAATGTGAGTCACAGGCATCGCAGACAGACCTGTTACATTAAAACATGAGTTGAACTGTGCAAGTCACAGATGGACCAGTTAACTTAATGAATGAGAAGGACCCACAGCAAGACCTGTTACATTTACATGGTACAACAGGTCATCAGCAAAGTAGATACCTAAGGTACTTTGAACATAGTAAAATGTCCACTAGTTTTCAAAAAAATTAATAAAGTTAAGTTTTAAGTAAGCACCTTAATGGAAGTAAATGAGCAGAAAGATGAAGTAGTTTGGAAAGGGAATTTAGGAACTTTTGGTCTGGCTGTTGGAAGGAAGTGAAAGACGTGCATACAAAAGGCATAGCTGAAACGTGTAAAATATGATATTGTTTTCAAAGGATGTTAGGTGATGAGATAAGGCTTGTTCTATATGATAGTAAGAACGGACCTGGAAAAGAATATAAGAGAAACACACTGAATTAAGAAATAAAGGTACCCTAACTCCAGGCTTAGGATGCACATCATCAATATATGCTCCATATTGTAAAGCATGAGTGCTACACAAATGGAATGTGGTTGCAGAACAATAAATCCAGCAGAATTGTGAATGGTGAGTTTAGAGAAACAATGGGTATGGTAATGCTAATAAATTAAATATTGAAATGTTTTAAATACTGATTTAAACAATAAAGTAAATTACTTAAGTCTTGATTCTTTTGGGGGGGGGGAATGCAGGGTGGCTAACAGCATGTAATTTTAAGGCAGTTCAGATGCTTCCAGGAAACATGAGAACAAAAGAATCAGTTTGTTTATCAGTTGTATCTGGAAAGTTGTATTAGCTTGTGAGATACAGAAAAAATCAGCATTGTCCAGGATGTTAGATAATAGCAGAAATTTTACAATTGAATAATCTCAGAAATTATACTGGGTATCAGGAATAAAATCAGGAATGCAGCTTGATTTTTCATTCCAGTACTTCTTAATGGGAGTCGGGCACTCTTCTCCTTGCTTAACAAATGGAAGTTCATAAATTACCTAAATACAGGTCAAAACTTTGCTGCCTGTATTTTACTCAATATTCAATGCCCTGGACAGTTCAACCCTCCTTGGCTTCTGGTCCATTGATTCTTATTTTAAAAACAAAATCCTCAAATCAATCTATGGATTTCACCTCTCTACCATGAACATCTCTTCTTCCAACTCTGGCCACATGTTCATAGCCTCCTTCTGTTACCTCATTGAGGCCACTTTTAAAACACCTATGCCCTTGACTTAGTTTTTGGTTACTATCTTAATGTTTTCTTTAACCCATGTCAACATAAGGAAATAAGTTGGGACTTTTTAATGTATTAAAAAGGTGCTTTATAAATACAAATTTTCTTTGTCACATTTTAAATTCAGAACTCTGCATATGGGAATTTACATAACCTCTTTTATGACCTTGGTGACTTTCTTTCAAATCAAATAAGATTAACATGAAGATGTACCTGATTCTTTATGTGGCTAATGAATTCCAAGATGAGCAAATGTTTTGGCCTTTAATGCATTACCAATTAAGAGCATCCATTTTAAACTTGCATAGCAGTCTACATTCTCATTATTGCAGCTATTTTTAAGCCCTAGGTATGTGAAAGATTTCTGCCAATTCTATTGCTAAAGAGTAATGATAGTGATATGTAATCTTACATTTGTAGAAATAGCTCATTACTGTAATTCAGAAATTACATTTGCTGACTAAAGTATTAGCAAAAGCATCACTATCTCACATCTTGTAATTAATAACTGAGCTGACTATTCCAACAAATACTTCAGTATCACCCATTGCAATTAGAAACTTCAGTTCTATTCATTCTAATTAGTTAAAAAATACTGTCCCAAAACAAAACCGAATGCACCCTAATTAGCAACTCTAGGAACACTTAATTTGGAAATGTGAGCCCACTTAAATAAAATACAAAATTCCATTCCAAGCATTAAAAGTCCATTTTCTGTTGTCCTCATCAATGGTATCTCATTTTATTGTCCTCACCTTTCATTTTACCTCTTTCCTCCTTTTCTGCTTGTTCTTGAGTTCCTATGCCATTCTCTATTCAAGCCTCTTTTCGGGTGGTTTTCTATCAAATTATATTAGCCTTCTTCTCAAAAATATTTGGAATTATAATCTATTGTAAGTAACCGATATATCACTCTTCACTTAGAACAACAAACTTAACCTTAATGCCAGTCCTTTACTTTAGCAGGCTTGCATTGGGTGCAGTTATATTTACTTTCAATCATGTCCTTCCTCAAGTTCCTAGTTCTTTATGTAGAAGCAGTACACAAAGGTTATGACAAGGGAGAAAGGATGTGACTAAATTTTACAAGCAAAGACACACATGAATCAAAATGAAGCTTTATTTTTTAACTAGAATCTCCATTCACAAATTACCAGCCTCACTTCCACAAACAACTATTAGTTATTTAGACCATCTACTTAAATAAGAATTGGCACTCCCACCTACTCTAATGAACAAGTCCCCTTCCCTGCACTCTAATTAGCAACCCACTTCAATTAGTAACCCTGCATCCTCTATTTAGTAGTCTCACATACTCCAATTAGCAATCCCACTTTCACCTTTATCAATTGTTAATGCCAATGCCAACTACTATGACCATATAGTAGCTCTAACCTAACTAAGTATGTCCTCTAAGAGTTGGTGTCTGCACCCTATGCAGCACAAACCTTGACTGACAGCCCAGACCTTCATGCACAACTATTTGGAATGGGACTTCAACAAGTTTCAAATGTATAGGTGAAAGTGCTGTCAACTGAATAGCAGTAGGTGCTGCTGATGGGTCGATGAAGAAACATTTTTGTCACTAAGCTTCATAAGAATGAGTGTTTATTGACATAGAATAGTAAAGTGTTTCACAGAGTGTAATTAGTGAACCTTTAATGCTAAACCTCATAAGAGATTTGGGAAGAGGTGCCTGGTCAAAGAGGCAGAAAGTAAGACGTATCTTAAAGGATAAGAGTGAAGTGGGGGAAAAGTAGTCGGAAATCTACACCCTGAGGTGTAGAAAGCTGAAGACACATTTGGTTGTAGTAGAACAGTAAAACTAGGGCTAGGCAAGTGCCCAGAAATGCAGAATGCACAACTGTTAGAATGGTTATACCAGAGGAGATTTGGACATGAGGTGGAGTTAGACGATGGAGGGATTTGAATTCAAGCATGCTCACTTAACTGAATTGGGATCATTGGAGGTTAGTGAACCAGTGGCAATGGATGATTGGTAATTGGTTTATTATTGTCACGTGTACCGAGATGCAGTGAAAAGCATTTGTTTGCATGCCATCCAGACAGATCATTACATACATAAGCACATTGAGGTGGTACAAAAAGGGAAAAAAAAACAGAATGCAGAATGTAGTGTTACGGTTACAGAGGAAGTGCAGTCCAGGTAGACAGATGAAGTGCAAGGGCCATAACAAGATAGATTGTGAGATCAAAAATTTGTCTTTATTGTATTCAAGAGTCTTATTATCAGTGAGATAAAACTGCCCTGGAGCCTAGTGGGACATGTTACCAAGTTTTTGTATCATCTGCCTAATGGAAGAGAGAATGACAGGGGTGGAAGGGGTCCTTGATTATGTTCACTGCTTTCCCAAGGCAGCAATGAAGAGCATTTCTAAGAGATAATCGCCCTGTCAACTCCTGCTGTTCTGAAGGGTCTTGTCTATCACCATGGTCTTTGGAGTTAGATATCTAACCATCCATAGAAATGCAACCTTTAAGACCTCTGCCATTTAGAAAGGCTCATTGATTTGCATTAGACCAGAGAATGGTCCCAAAGGATTGATATCAAACTAAATTTGGCACTCAGCCACCCTAGTGCAGATGACAAAAAGCTTGGCCTAAAAGGCAGGTTTTAAAGTGTGTTAAAGTTGGAGAGGTTTAAGGGGCAAATTCCAGAGCTAAGTGCTTTAAGTCAACAGCACAAACACAAATGGTGGAGTAGGTAAAATCTAGATGATTAGGAGGACAGGAAGGAACTATGAGGGAATATAAAACAATGAAAGAATTTGGAAACAAGGATGTTCAAGTATCTAAAATGTAATTTAAGCCAACAATTGTGTTTTTTTTTACTTGGAAGCAAGTTCTACTTCTGAGCCAATGCTGATTACAGAAAGCTGATACTGAACAGGTTATGTAGCAGAATCAATCATTAAATATTGATTGATTTTAAGTGTGTTGCTTCTCAATTTAATACCTTGGATGTAATGTTACAAGAATAAGTTAGTTTTGTTGTTTGTGTATCTATTTCATTGTTAATTTCAATGTCAGATTATGTAATCCTGAATTAATAAAATAAAGTCAGTAACAGAATTTCTCTGAATATGATCATTCAGATACTGTAAAGGCAACCGACCCATTGCTCAACCATAAGCTATTGTTAGTCTATGGCTATAATATAAACATGGTGCTGAGTACATGCAGGTGGGAGGGCAGTAGTGAAATCAGCAAAACTATTTGCAGAAAAGCTGCAACATAAATTTCAAAAGCTGTTCAAATTAAATCTATGTTGAGTGCTTTTAAAACAGTTTTGGTGCACAAGAGAAAGGGGGTGGGGAAACATGATGTTGTATTGCAAACACCACACTGTAGATTTTGTTCTGCATGAATGATTGTACCCTTGAGGTATATAAAATAGTCTCTCCAGTTGCTCTCCCTCTCTCCCACACACCCCGGAGGATAAAACACACACACACCCCAGAGGATAAAACACACACACACCCCAGAGGAGATAACACAGAAAAACCCAATCTGCTTTCTAAAAAAATAAATATTCTGATGATAGAAACATCTTCTGTATGCTTTCCTCCCTTTCTGCTAAATACCTTTTATTTCATTCAATAGAATTTGAACATTTATGTGAGCTCCTTGCAAAAAAAAGATTTGAGAAGATTCACTGAACTAAGCTTTTGTAATTTACCATGTGGCCTTGACAAAATTATTGGAATAGAGTGAAAATATTTTATACTGGCTAATTCAATATCAACTTTCAAAGGGTAATTGGATACATATTTATGCAAGCAAATGAGACTAATTAGAGTCAGGACAGCATTGATGGGCCAAGTGGTCTCCTGTGCTAATTTCAGAATATATATCTGTAGCCATTACTGTAATAGCATGCTTTTAGTGGTACTGAGAGAGAGTGAATCTATGATTTTGTTGGGTACTGATATGTCTAAATACATTGATATATTTTAAGAGAAAAAATCAACAATGAATGTACTGTAGGATTTAACTTAAAAGTGATAGCACAAAAATATCAAATCCATGCAGAAGATTATATTCAAGTTAAAAGATTTTAAATAAAGGTACAAAATAATTCAATATTAAATTTAATCAAGTTTGAAACTTTTTATTTTAATGTAGCTTTATTTTAGACATAAGAAATTTCAGTTACCAAGAAAAAAAGTAAGAAAAGTCATCTTTTTATTGGTTCATTTGAGAAACCATGCTGATTAAATGTTTATGTATATTTTTCTCATTATGAAATGTTTACATACTTGAATCAGATCATAAATATTTGTAAAGGAAGTTTCCTTTCTAAATGTTGACTCAGCAATGTTTTAGAAACTAATGTTTGTGGAAAGGTAGTGCATGCCATGGAGAAAATGTTTTATAAATATACATAAAACAAATAAGTAATGGTTTTATGATCAAATAGTGCATACCTCTACAAATATGAGTCAACGGTGCATTTTTACTACATTTTGACCGAGTGAGAAAACATTATCATTATGTTGCTGATTTAATTCATCATAATTTAAATTCAAGTAACACCTGTGATAGTATGAGAATTTGTATTTGGTTTACAAAATTATGAGATTTAAAAGTCTATCAGTGGGCCAGTGATTAAGAAACTGTTGGGCTATTGTGAAAAACAAATTAGTTCTGTCATGAAGGAAATTTATCTGTCCCTACCCAGTCTGGCCTATGTTGGAGGCTTCACAAACATAACATGGATCACCGTCGCTCCAGACAGTAATTCTCTACGAACTCCATCACCTCCCCTCTCAACCTCCCCCCTCATCGATATTTAGCTCCTGCCATTCTGGGCAGCTTTATAGTGAGGCCATGCAAAGCAGTAAGGTGTATCAGGTTGCCCATTTGATGCAAGGAAGGTTTCGTAAACATCAAAGGTAAAAATGTGGGGTGATTCTCCAGTCACAGGAGGAAAGTAGATTCTGATATTCTCTTGAAAGTTCGACTCTCCATTAGGATGGTAAAATCAGCAAGTTTGAAGTTATTTTAATATTGTGTATGGACATCAGTATATTAAATGAGAATGTAATGCCTGTATGACAAAAGTTGTAGTTGGAATTCTGACTACCATAAGATAACAACCAGTCCCTTATCCCCAGTGGGAAGCTGAACATAAATGTATGGGGATTAATAATATGACTGCTGTACAAAAGTACAAATTCTATGGATCTTTATCCATTAAAACATGGCTCACTTGGCAGTATAAAAAGTTGGTTAATTAACTTTTATGCAGTACATTGTAAATGCAATGGTCCCATTATTTACTTTTGCCTGGTTTTGTGAGTTGGGGGTGGTGGGTGGGTTGGATTTCTGGTCGGGAAGTGCATCCTAAAGACATATTTTGAAAAAACCAAATGCTTGTAGAACATCAGGAAGAACTCCTGTTTTACTTGACCCATGAGCAGTTCTGTAAAGGTACTTGACTTTCTCATGTAGCACTGCTCCACCTCTGTTAAAAGACTGGCCCTCCTGTGACAGGGAAATCTGGCCAGCTTGGCTTAAGCTTGCAATTACAGTAAACAATCAACAGTACAATATTATTTTTATATATGGGTGCATCAGTGTAGAAGCATGAGGATGTATGGCCACAGATCAGACTTGGTGGGAACATCTTTTCAAAATGAAATCTTGGGGCATTTCAAAAGGCATTTCAAAAAATGGGTCTGTAGTCTAGCCAAGCGCATGGGTTGGGGTTGTTATACCACAGTGTCCCCTAATCTCTACATGATAGTTGTCTAAGGAGGAAAGTCCTGCAGTGTACTGGACCTCGATGCATAGGATTGAGTCAGTTCCAGGCATTAAGTTCCAATAAGTACATTTTCAATGTTGGAAACATTTTCTCCACTCAGACCCCAGTGCCATGAAGTTTGAAGCTGGCAGGGTGGGAACAGGTACTAAATGCGCTATGGTCATGTTCCTGATGCTGTTGGTGAGGCAGCAAGACAGTTTCTGCACACACAAGTCAAGTCCATAAAATTGTCACTCTAACCCTCAAGTTCCATAGACAAATTGGGTCATTACTGATACACAGATATACTTGACTTTGAGGGAGTGAAACTTTTGTTCACTAGATTGATTCCTGGGATTAAAGGGTACAAGTGGGTGAGTTGGAAGAGCCTATATTCTCTGGTTTAAAAGGATGAGAGGTGACCTCAATGAAACATATCAAATTCTTGGAGGGCATGACAGGATAGATATTCAGGGTTTCACTTGGCTGAAGACTGTTTCAGAAGAAAAGGTCATAAATACAAAAGAAGTAGAAGTGGGAGTGAACTATTCAGCTCGTTGTTCCTGCTCGGCCATTCAATAAGGTCATGGTTGATCTTTCACCTCAGCACTTTCCTGAACTAACCCTATATCCCTTGATTCCTTTAATATCTGAAAATCTTCTGATCTCCATCTTGAATTTACAGTGCAATTAAGCCTTCACAGCACCTTGAGAAGTGAATTTCAATATTTAGTACCCAGCGAGTGAAGAAATTTCAGTCCTGAATGACCAACTTCTTATTCTGAGACTGTGACCCTTGGTTCTGGACACTCCATCGAGGGGAGGGGAAGCATCAACTTTGCATGTTCCCTGTCAAATCCCAGAAGAATTTTGTATGTGTCAATGAAATCACCCATTTAGAACTGAGAGGAGATATTTCTTCACTCTTTAGACTATGAATCTCGGGAATCCTCTCTCCTAAGGGATGTGGATGATCATTTGCTGTTTACATTCAAGGCCAGGATGAATAGATACATGAGCAGCTGCAGAATCCAGAAATATGAGGATGACGTAGTAGAGTAAAAGCTTAGCAATGTCGTTACTAAATGGCATAAGAGACTTCAAGGACCATAGGCCCTACAGCTTTCACTTCCTTTACTCTTAAGTTCCAACATATAACAGTGGCTGCACTTCAGAAGTATTTCATTTGCTGTTAATTGGTTTGTGATGTTTTGAAAGGAATACAAATATTTATATTGTTATAGGTTAAAAATGAAGCATGCAACTACTGATTATAATATTTAATTCAACATTCTGCCTTCTGGGAGCCGATTGGTTGGCTGACCCAGATCCTGCCTTTGTTCAAGCTGAGAGGAGGCATGTTGGAGATGGGTTCATGCCAACTTCGAGATATTTAAAATTTTAATGACCTACTTGTTTTGTTGAACTAAAATGACTGCTATTCCCTCTGTTTGGAATTTACAGTTCTATCATAGCCAACCACTAAAGGAACTCCTCCCAATACTTTGTGTAAAAGTAGATTGGGAGCAGGCTGCTTTGTAGCGCCATTTACTTATACATAGAACCATAAGCTTTAGTTTCCCATGGTAATGTCTGTAGGGATGTAAAATCTGTACCCTGTTCAAAATACCATTGTTTTTTTATTGAATAGTAATTTAAGCCATTGATTGCAGATAAATCAAATAATAAAATCAAGTTATGCTGTTATCTTAATTGTTCACCAGGAAATTAGACTGAAAAAACCTTCAGGTCATACATCTCCAACTTGGGTATCTCCATTATTGTCCTAACGTCTCACCCGTTCTCAGACCTGCATGATCTCCCAGTCTCCTAACCCAGTTTATTCAGCCTTTGATCTCTTTTCCTTCTTATGTCTCTTTCCTTTTCTCTCGGTCTTTTGATCTGTCTCATTCTTTCGTTTATCTCCCTCTCCATTCTCCCCACCTCCCCCTAGGAAGTTTGCCTTGCTGCAGACTAAGCCACAAAACCAGAGCCAAATTGTGTCCTGGATAACATTCGAGCCTAAGCTCCAGTCTCTACCTGTTAACTTAACAATTGCATAGAGTCCTAATCAGCCTTATTTTTATTCACACACACACACACACACACACACACTGAGAGACATATCAAGTGCTGCTGGAAGATCATCAGTTCAGTGAAAGACACTTTTTTTGGTCTGACCAAAACTTGGACTTCCAGCTCAACATGATGTCCATAAGGGATTGCTGCCCACTGGCACATTGCAGGCTGCAGGAAGCACTGAAGCTCGGTGCAGCCAGCATAAAGATTTTGTGTGGAAGGACTGAACTCTAAGGTGCTTCTGCATACAGACACTGAAGGGCTAAGTCTGGTGTGAAAGCCTCTCAAAGTCTTGAAGTTTGTTTCAACCTAGAAGGCCACATGAGTGGCAATGGTACACAAAATGTGCAACACAACCAATAACACTGTGGATGTATATTCTGAACAATGCTACGAATGTAAAAAGGGCCATGTACTTTTTTTTGTAGTTGTATACCTTTATTATGAATAAAGTTTATTCTTTAAATAATAAAAGGTCAGCTGGCTCATGGGAACACCACCACTTGCAGTTTCCCCTCCAAGTCGGACGCCACCCTGACATGGAATATATTGGTAATCTTTCATCATTACTGGGTGTAAATCTGAGAATTCACTGCTGAGCAGCAGTGAGATTGCCTATAGAAGGACTTCAGTTGTTGAATGTGAATCACCATAACCTTGTTAAGGGCAATTAGGGATGGGCCATGCCAGTGACTTCCACATCCCAATAAGTGATTTTTTTAAAATGGAGCTAAGTGAAGGTTTCCATTTGCAGTGGTGGAACATGCTTGGGAGTATGAACAGCCAGCTTCTATTCCTATGTTCCCAAGAGTGAATCATGCAATGATATTGCCTCTTCTCAGCCATTCATTTCTCTACAGCACCATATTTAGCTTATAGCTCTGCCACTGCTATATTTTATTTAAAGTTTCATCAATGCCACTAGCAATGAAAGAACCCCACCTCAAGAAATATTTTGTTTTCTGCCAGGTCAAAGATCAGACGTATAAAATCTTTGCCTCTGCTGAATGCTGGACCTTTTAATAAAGGCAAGATTAAAACAAGCCTTTAATCTTGTTGTGTTGAACCATTGGACTTTTTAACCCAATCCTTTTACTCAACAGCCAGTTGATTGTGACTTTTGAACAACAGCCAAGGTCAGCACTGTGATTGTGAAGGACAGAGTTTGGTCTCTGGAGCATCAGGTGCCCTGAATGTTGAGGATATATTCATAGCTTCAAATAACTTGAACTGAATCACAGGTGCACATACGATAGAGTTTAGACACCTGCCTCCTGCCACCAGTTTGCAGATATAAATTTATGAGGATATTTCATATTCCATCTGCACAAATCTGGTGCTTGATCACATGTAGCCAATGGGTCAGCTGCACTTTCCATGCTTGCACCTCTGGACCGTGCAATGGAACTTAGAAGGTCATACGGACAGCTGATGGCAGTTCATGGAGGTCAATTGAAACATACAGTGTAAGAATGCATCTGGTATCAAGGGATGGCTTTGTTCATCAAATATTGACCAGTCTGGTTGATCTGACTGGAGTAATGGCTGGGGGAGAGGGGAGAAGAAAAGCTTGTGTGGTAGTTGCCCTATAGGATGAATCCCCCGTGCATTATTGCCATTTCAATACCCTTTTAGATTCTGTTTTTACTTATTTATCACCTCAGATTCATAGAGATAGTGGGGTAAAATTTTATCCTTGGTTGTATACACTAAACACAGTGTGGTGATAGACACACTCTGTATATGAAGTCCACTTCTGAAGTTTGTCGGAACTTTATTTATAATATAAGTTTGGTTTGGTTTATTTGGTTTGGTTTATTATTATTTTTGTATGTGCTGAGATACAGAGAGAACCTTTTGTTTGCATGCCATCCAGACAGATCATTCCATACATAAGTACATAGAGGTAGCAAAAAGAAAAACAAAATGTAGAATATAGTGTTACAGTTACAGAGAAAGTGCTGTGCAGCTGGGCAAACAGTGCAAAGGCTACGACAAGGTAGATTCAGAGATCTAGAGTTTATCTTTTGGTGTATAAGAGGTCTGTTCAAGAGTCTGATAACAGTGAGATAGAAGCTGTCCTTGAGCCTGGTGATACATGCTCGCAAGCTCGTGTGTCCTCAAGGCAGTAGTGGTCATTTTGCTGATTGCATCCGCATTGCTGTAAAATAATGTAACTTTCATTGTTACAAGGAGGCCCGATGCAAACTTGAGGAAAAAGACTTCATACTCCATCAGGGCACCTTCTG
>JARFYF010000118.1:22757323-22769555 GCA_030265395.1 Rhina ancylostomus | reverse complement strand
TACTTCCCTTCAACCATTCAGTTCTTGAACCAACCTGCATAACCCTAATCACTACCTCAGTAGAGCAATACTGTGACCATGTTGACTACTTTGCACTACAATGGACTTTTGTTTGTTCTAATTGTGTTCTTTCTTGTAAAAATTGTGTGTAGTTTATGTTTAATTTGTACTTTTCTTGTGAATGTTTTGTATTTGATGCTATGTGCCTGTGATACTGCTGCAAGTTTCTCATTCCACCAGTGTATACATGTACTTGTGCATGTGACAATAAACTCGACTGACTTTGACAACCACAGTAATAACTTTCTTGATACAGTCCTTTTAAGGTAATAAAATGCCTCAGTAGAAGAGTAGACAAAAGTTAACATCAAGCCACAGAAGATGTTTGAACAGGTGGCCAAGGAGTTCGGTTTTAAGCAGTGCCTTAAAAGAGGAGATTGGGGTGGAGAGGAAAAGATGTTGATGGAGGGAATTCCAGGGTTTGTGGCCTGGACAGCTCAAGTCATAGCAGCTAATGACAGGTGACAACTATAAATTGCTGGCTTATTATTGGCATTGCTTGGGCAATTTTGCACACTGGGAATCAAATAAAGAAATGACCGGAAACCAAAAGTTTGAGCTGTTGAAATGGTGGTCCTTAGAAGTGAATGAAAAGAGGTGTGGACTTCTGGAATTCTACTTGCCGATGGTAAATAGAAAGAAATTTGATACACTCATATTGAAGGTAATAGAAGTGAATATAAAGAAATGTTAGCAGCATATGCAGGGACAGTTTTTAATCTCAAATTATAATCTCTACAATTGGAAGATGCCTAATTCATCCAAATATGACATTTGTTTATTTGCCTCTTGTATTTATAGGTCTGGAATCAGACTTTATTAATTGTGTGGTTCTTGTTTCCTTAGGAAAGTTGGGCAAATGACACGAACAAAGTTCGGGAATGCATCTTTAATTATTTTAAAGACCCCTTACGGGAGACTTCAGACCCTGTTTTACAACTTGATGAGGTAGATAGAGACTTGCCTAATTATTCTCAATTTTCCGTGAATGCCAAGCTCCATATGTTCTTCTTTTGAAAGAATTGCCGGTTGCTATGGTAGTTTGGCCCCACTTGCAAAGAGGTATCAAATAGCCCATCTTTAGCAATGGCATATTTAAAATTTAAATTTTGTTTTCTTGGGGGAATGAGATGGGAAAACTGGCAGTGGTTCCCATTTTGTTTCTCACTCATTAGGGAATTCAAGGGAAGCAGCTCTCATCTACTGAGAGACAGCAGGATAAGGAGAACATACCCCTAAAACTTTGAGAGTCGAGCTTTCAATGCTTGGAACACTTGAAGAAAGTTCATTGACATAAGGTTTCTTCATGTGCGAATTAAATGACCAAAATTTAATCAAAAAATAACAACATTGGATGTTGTTTTACTCTAAAAGTGCATGACTCTTTTTCAGACTGACATTCCCTATCACCTCTGAGGATCACTCATGTGCAGCATGTTTTATTTAAAATGCTTGCAATATGAAGTACTCCATGTGATGTCATCTGAACACGAATATGTTTATGCTTTGTGCTTATGAACTAACTAAAGAAACATGCTCTCTCATTAATTATGGCATTCATAACATGAGGTGCAGGACTCACCACAGAAATTTAAAAGATTCCCCTATCCATTCATGCAGTTTGAGCAATATCAAGAACTGGCTTACATGAGCTAAAATTTATTACAATGACTCAGAAATGTATTCAACCCAATTTTGTGGCTTGCACAAGTACAGAAGACTTTTCTTCTATATTGTGCCAGAGCTATAAATTGGAATTATAAAAAGGTTTGTTAGCAAGATGAGATAAAAAGTAGTGAAATATTGCACTAAATCATTTGCATGTGAGGTAATGTAGGCTAAATCCATCTGAAAGTTTGAAGCTGTTGTGTCATTATATAATTCAGGTAGGGTTTAAAGTAGATGAGGTAATCAATTTATATCATTCAATCAATAATTAACAAAACAAATATCCTCTTGTTTCCATTCTTAAATCCACAACCTCTTTCTAAATTCCATGAACACTCCTCCAAAACATTTCCAGTTAAACACCTCAAGTAATCTCCCCCACAAATTAAGCAAATACTGATGCTGAACGATATATTAATGCATCTCTGGATACTGGAATACCGAACATACACAATCCTGTTATAAAAGAAAACAAGGTGATATTTAAATAAGGTTTTTTTCTGCTGATTCTAACTTATTTAGATTTGAGTGTTTACAGAATAAAGGTCTGTAAATAAACACTCTTGGTTCAAAGGCTGGGAATACATCTGTTCACATTATGTATTACAAATACAAGTGTGTGGGGAGGTTTCCATATCAAAAAAGCAATAGCGAGAATCACTCTCCGTGTGGCTTAAGTTCTTTAGCAAAAACAACAACTATAATTAGGAAATTCTAATGGAATGATCTTAAAATGCCACTACAATTTGTGATTTAAAGTTAATTTGGGCATTGAGCATTTTTAACTTTCAGTAAGGAGCTGCTCCACATTCACAGTTAATGACATTATAACTTTTACACTTCATTCTGACAAATCACAATTGCTTTAATCACTCTTTTGCAAAGATTTTGATCACTAAATAGTAGAACTTATTCCCATAGCCTCACAAAAGCATGCCATTTCCTTCTAAAGTATTAGGGAACCAGTCAATATTGGATGTTTTAATATCAGCAGCATACATATGTTTGAGGAAAATTGATATCAGTTAGTCTGACACTGCATGAAATGATTAGAGACTGAATTTTAAAACAAGGTGTCCAGGTCTGAAGTTTCCCTCCCAACTACCATGCAAATTTCCAACCTTTATCTATTGCTTTCCCTAAACAGAGGGCTACTTATAATTTGTTTTACAGTGGAAAATGGAAATAGACTGTTGTTCTGTTCTTAAGTGCTATTAATATTTTGGCATTTAGTATATCCTGCTACTTTAATATGTAGTAAAATGTCAGACCTCAACACTAAAATCACTATATCCTAACCCCCTCATGTGTATATTGTTTCAAATTATAACTAAGGAGTTAGTAGGTTGCTGGGTCTGCTTTGTGGATAGTCCAGTTTTAGTCTATATCTGTTAAATGAATAATTACACAATGAGAAGTATAGCCTTGTCAGAAGCTTGGGCCACACTGTAATGTAACATCTCGTGGCTAGGTTCTGTCTCATGAGCTGTATGTTGTGCATCTTGATATGTCACAGTTTAGAGTTGGACAACGGAGGTATTGTTGAATCTAATGATTCCTCAAATAATATTCCATCTAAGAGGAAGTCTGGAGCTCCACTGTGTGAATGCAACAAAGAATTACAGACCTAATTCATAAGTGCTGGCCAACAGAAACAGCAACATTAAATGTCAAAACCTTGCAAATGCTGGAAATTTAAAATAAAAACTGAAAATGCTAGAAATATACAGCAGGTCAGCCAGCAACTGTGGAGAGAGAAACAAGAGGAAATATTTCAGTCAAATGACGCTCATCAGTAGTGTCATTGGAAGTTCTCCAGAAAGGTCATTGACCTGAAAATTTAACTGTTTCTCTCTCCATAGAAACTGTCAAAACATCAATCTTTCTTGTCTCCGGAGATAAAATCAAGCAGTTTCACACCATCTCCTAATCTAACTTATTCTTTCTCAGGAATTCAAACCTCTAGTGTTATCTAACCTCTTCAGTCTGCCGTCCGTCCTGTAATACAGAAGCTTAGCATTACCCAATTTGCATTGTCTCCTCCTATCTCTAACCATAGTGGCCTTGCACTTTTCTAACTTTTCTCTTATGCTTAAGTAAAAATGTGAATAGACTTTCAAAATGAGTAATACAGTAAAATTGTTATTCATATCTATATAGAATGATGATATATGAAAATGCTTCTTTTTCTTTTGTCTTTTAGTTCTTGGCTTATCTGTTCTCTAAAGAGAACATGATTTTGGACTGTAGGTTTGAACGCGTGTCTCCTGAGGAAATGAACCACCCTCTCTCTTATTACTGGATCTCCTCCTCACATAACACGTTAAGTAACACTCTAACTTTTTTAAACGTCTTTGATGAATCCTGAAGTTCCCCTTCTGTTCTTTTGAAGTAATGAGCTTGCACTGTGATGTGATGTCAGATTTGTCATGCAGCATCAGGGAGCCAAATCAAGCAGCCATTCTTCAATTATGATATGATAAATTGGGTGCAGAAAAGCATTTTAACCAGAGAAGAGGAAGTCATGCAACAAGGTGTTCTCATAATCTCATGATACACTTTCCAGTAATGGAAAGTCCCAGTGGGTTCATGGTCAAAACTCAGGTGTTAGTGCATGGAATCAGAGATGTGAATCTCTTCAGTGAGCGAGCAGGAATTTGGGAACTGTTTGGTGATGTGGATTCATTTTAATGGTTCCAATAAAACTTATGAGCCCATGGTGGGTGCTGGTGGGGGTGTGGATAGTGAAGGTAAAGGATTAAACAGTTGTCCTTCATAAATGTTAGAGTATTGAATCACGGAAAGAAAGAAATGCTAAATTGATACAGTACCTTTCATTAGCTCAGGGCATCCTTCTGTGCTGTTGGAGGGAGATTTAGCTGTCACTCACCTCACATTGGGTGTGAGGCAAATGTGATATTTTGGGGGTAAAAAGTAAAAATAAAAAAAGAAATTGCAATCCCAGATCTACCACGCTCCCCCTCTGCACTGTGATCTCTTTGGTAGCCACCAATCATTCCCCAATCCCATCTACCCCAGCATTATTCTCATTCCACCCCCCACCCCCATTTCCTGATAATTGAATGGGAATTGGCTGTTTTCTGCCTTGCCCTAGGCAGCTTGTCAAACTGGCCAGCAGCCTGGAAGATCGTGGCCTAAGGAAATGATAAAGATGTCCAATGTAAATTCCTTTAATATCCTGCATTCCCTGGGTTTCCAAGATCCATCTTGCAGCTGCACACTAGCGCTCCTTTGATACCTGTCTGTAATAACCTGAGCCATCATTTGTAAGAGTAACCGTGAAAGAAAGGCTGAATTGCTCTTCATCTTTTCCAGGTATTTGACCGGAGACCAGTTTTCCAGTGAGTCATCATTAGAAGCCTACGCCCGATGTTTGAGGATGGGATGCCGCTGTATAGAACGTAAACATCTCCTTTTGTCAATGTAGCTTTTTCACTTTCATCCTCCTTTGACGCTGACTCCAAGTGTGATATGTTTCGTCTAAACTTGGGTTTGATCAGTGAGTTCGTATGACAATCAGTGAGGCTGGGACCAAGCTTGTTTGTGATTGGATCATTTAGCTAAACTTGTTTTCAGCCTTATCTGCTCTCACCTATATCCCCCAGAAGTTATCTCCAGCCTAGGCTGATATATAGTGGTCAGAAGTAGAAATGCTGGCAGATTTTCCACCACTTAACCTTAGGACGATGGCAAATCCAAATAAAGTATATTTTCTCTCTTGACTGACTCAGCAATGAGTGACCTTGGAACCTGGTTCTTTCTTTATCTTTGTTTTTAAGTATTCGCTGCATAAATATTGTTGCTAGGAAGAAATGAAAAGAAAGCTTAGGTATCATACTGTATGTGGAAAACAAGAACTTGCTCAGTGAGCTCATCATCTTTAAAATTAAAAATGGCCCACTATTTCTCCATAGTGAGGGAAGAAAGTTAACAAAGGGGGCAAAGTTTTGGACATGTATGTTTACTAGTTGATACTAACTCATGACTAGAAATTATGCATACTTTTGGAATAGTGAAAGAAAGCTTTGACCTGGTAATAGAGTGATGAGGAAACAAGCTCCCAATTATATTACTTTTATTTTAATTCAGACCTGTCATCAGTTGTTAATTTATACTTAGGTGCCCTTTTAACACTCGCTGCTTCTTCCTGACATCTCCAGTTTATTGAGGGCCTGCATTTTACCAGAAGATAAAATGCACCCTCTTGTGGAGATTATGAAAAGTTTGCTTACTAAGTTTGAAGGTTCATTCAAATTCATATTGTAACTAATTGATTATCTGCTTTGCAGTGGACTGCTGGGACGGCCCAGATGACCTGCCAATTATTTATCATGGGCATACACTTACCTCCAAAATCAAATTCTTGGATGTGCTTTACACAATAAAGGAGCATGCCTTCATTACCTCAGAGTAAGTTACTACAACAGGTTTGGCAGACACCCTATATAAGATTGCAACCAAATACTCAAATTATTCAGTAGTTCAAATATTCATTATCTCCAAATAATTCTTCTTTACAAATTGTGTAAAGTCTTTCAAAATCTTGAATTTCCCTCAGAACAAAAATGTCTATGCTTGGCTCTGTCCTTTCCAAATTGTCCTGTCTTCACTTCCCCTTTCTCTTTAAAGTTTCAAGCAGCTCTGAGTCCACTTTACCCATCATTCCCTTTTCAGCTCTGTTCTCTCCTTTCACAGTCCTTTTGACACCTCCAGGGAATTGAACACAGTCCTCCGTCCTCCACCATCTTTGGGTTCTCAAGGATCCAATCTCGAGCCTCTCTTTTCCCGATCTCTATACCATTTGCAGGCAATATTTTTTGAAGATGTTGGATTAGTTTTCACAAATGTGATAACTGCACCCATTTCTACCTATCTGCTGTTACCCTTAACTCTTTGATCACCAAAATGACTTCTTGTCAATTTAAAAACCCTTGTCACTGCTTTCTACTTTGCAGCCCTTTCATCACCCTGGATTATCATATTTCCATTCCAATCAGTTTTCCCATACACTGGAATACTCTGAGTAAACTCACAAGTTTCCTTTCTCACCTCCTTAAAAGTCAGCCTCTTTGACTTGCATTTGTTCATCACTTCAGATATTGCTCAGTGTTTGGGATTCAGTAGCATTTTTAATTTCTAGAATGTCTGTAGTCTGGCATATTTGGACAACCTATTCTTAATAAAACAGTTGTCATCATCAGACATGAGGTGAGCAACTTAACTGTGCATTAAATGGCAGCGGTTTCAGTGCAAAATGTTTGCACGTCCCAGGGTCAAGGATACAAACAAAGGGCAGATGCAAGTCTCATTCCCATCCTACACATCTTATCCCCAGTTCCCCATCATCACCACCACTTCTGCCAGTGGAGAAAATTGAAAGCAGTGGAAATGCCCTCAGAGATCTTTCAGCAGGTGGCAAACTGACATATTCTATTTACTCGATTTAATATAAAGGAGTTTCATTTCATCAATATAATTTTCATTTATATCTTTCACATACTGAAGTCAATCCAAGTACATAGTCAATCAGTTCACTCAAAGTTAGGGTTCTTATGTTGACACACAGACAAAAACAGCAGCAATTATTGCATCTATTTACACATAGAAAATGGGATGAATGATCAGTTAATCTATATTTGGTTGAGTGATAACTCATAGCCAGGATACTGGCACAGCACTACTCTTCGGCAGCTTCCGCAAATCTGCTCTCTGGGAAATAATGATACTGTCCCAGAGTAGGAATCTTTAAAGTAGAGGCAAGTATTATCTCTGAGACTAGCTGATACAAACATGTTTTTTTATTAACAATCAAGTGCTTTGGTAATTCATTTCTATTTCTTAAATGAGAATGATAAATCCAGCCTGAATCAGAACTACATTGGTTGTCATGCAGGTATCCCATAATCCTCTCCATTGAAGACCATTGCAGTGTTGTACAGCAGCGAAATATGGCATCTTATTTCAAGAAGGTTTTTGGGGATATGTTACTGACCAAACCTGTGGACATTAATGCAGATGAACTTCCATCACCCAATCAGCTGAAGAAAAAAATCCTGATAAAGGTGGGTGAAATAATTGCAAGGTGACAGAAATACTGCTTGACTCTTAAATCTGTCTCTGCTATGTTGAATTTGAGTTGCAGTACCTTCTTCAACTGAGCTGCTGTTGATACTGAGCTTTTTGTGTCAGGTTTAAACAGTTATATCTCTTCATATTTCTGTACATTTATTGAGATATGTAAGCCCACAGATCAAACATCATTAAGAATGAAAGGAGAAGCAATAAATAAGGTGATAATAGTTGGCCACCAGATAGCATTCAAGCTAACAACAAATCTCTATTTCTATATTATTAGAATTGTTTAAAGCCGTCGAAGTGTTGACCCTCTCTTGTGTACAGTTCCATTGAAACTGATGCCTTTCAGTGCCCTTCATGTAAATGTGTAACTGGTAGTGGCAGCTGACACTTTTTACATGCAATGCAATTGGCATTCATTTCCACGATCTTGCCCCTATCCAGTGGTGCTTCTCTATGTCATGGCAGATGCAGAACATATGTAGTCAGTGATATGCAGTCAATCTAAGCGTTATTCTCAACATGGAGAAATTAATGAATTCAGATTCAAAGTTAATGCAGCAAAAAATTATCAAGCTATTGTCTGTTTACTTCCTCAGTCATTATATTATCATTTACAGAGCTCTTATAAAAGGACAAAATCCTTCTTGTTAGGATGTGCCCTCTCTTTGTGCTGCTTCAACAGGTGGGGACAGTGACAGAAGTGCATGGCACCAGTTAATCTCTCCTGTGTACCTGAATATGCAGGAAACAATGTTTCTTCCTGCAATTGATTAAGGAGCAGAACTTACGGAGATTTCACTTTCCAAAGGATCCATCAGAGAAATATCTCACATGGTTCAAACAGACCTGCAGCCCTCTGCTACCATGATTAATATTCTGTCAAAGTCACAGCTGTGTACAGCATCTATTCCATGGTGTCATGTTATTAGGAACAGCTATAACCCCTTTCAAACAGTTGTGTGCAGGTACATCAAAAAAGACATGGATACATAGTTTTTTTTAGAGCTATTGCTGTCATCTCCTTCTCTAAAGTTTAAAGGATTATTGGATCTTTGTGGTCATAATTGTAATATTTTGAAGGTACTACAGAAGACAACCTTCGGCAGCTGGAAAACAATTGAGTAGGATTAATGAAAATCCCAAGGAATTTTATACATACATTACAAACAAGAGAGTAACTAGGGAGAGGGTGGGACCTCTCAAGGACAAAATAGGGAATTTATGCCTGGAGTTGGAGGAAATAGACAAGGTACTAAATGAGTATGTTGCACTGGTATTCACCAAGGAGAAGGACATGGAGGACCATCGGATCAGCAAGAGCTATGCTGATATCCTAGCACATGTTGATATCAAGAAGGAGTTGTTGGGTCTCTTGAAGAACATTGTGGTGGATAGGTCACCAGGGCCTGATAGGATCTAACTCAGGTTATTGAGAGAGGCAAGAGAGAAAATGGCTGGGACTCTGACAGAGATCATTGTATCTTCTTTAGCCACAAAGTCCTAAATGACTGGAAAATAGCCAGTGTTGTTCCTTTAAGAAAGGCAATAGGGACGAACTAGGAAATTACAGTCCAGTGAGCCCTACATCAGATCGGGAAATTATTGGAAAAGATTTTTAGGGATAGGATCGACTCACATCTGGAAAAGCATAGACTTGTTAGGGATAGCCAGCATGGCTTTGTGTGGGGAATGTCATGTCTTACAAACTTGATTGAATATTTTGAGGAGATGACAAAGATGATTGATGAGGGTGGGGCAGTGGGTGTTGTCTACATGGACTTCAGGAAAGCATTCGACAAGGTCCCTCATGGTAGATGGATCCAAAAGATGAAGGCACATGAATTCTTGGTAGATTGGGTTCAAAATTGATTTGGCCTTAGACCACAGAGGGCAGCGGTGGAGGAGTGTTATTCTGACTGGAGGTCTGGGCCGAGTGGTGTTCCACAGGGATCAGTGCTGGGGTCTCTGTTGGTTGTGATATATAGCTAAATGATTAGGATAAAAATGTAAACTGTACAATAATTGGCAGTGAGGAAGGTTGTCAAAGGATACAGCAGGATATAGATCAGTTGGAAATATGAGCAGGGAAAATGACAGATGGAGTTTAATCCAGACAAGTGTAAGGTGTTGCACTCAGCATAGCTAAATGTGAAGTCACCCACTTTGGAACTAAAAGGAATAGAACAGATGACTTTCTGAATGGTTATAAGCAAGAAACAATGAAAGCCCGAAGACTTAAAGAACCACATGGATTGATTTTTATCATGTACAGATACAGAAAGTATACAGTAAGGCTAATAGAATTATGAATTGTGCATCTAATGGATTTGAGTATGAATGCATAGAATAATGCTACATCTCTGCTTAAGCCTGGTTATATCACACCAAGGGTAATGTGAGTGGTATCACACCTTAGAATGGACTTGTTGAGCTAGTGCTGCTTAGAGTTATCAGGGTGATACCTGGGTTCCAAGGGTTAAACTATAAAGAGATTGCACAAAGCAGAGGGTCTATTGCCTGGAATTTGGTTAGGGGATCATATGATCTAAGTTTTCAAGCTTAAGTGGAACTATTATAGGATGGATGGAAAGAAGGTATTTCAACTGGGAGTCTAGGGGTAAGGGATATACTATAAAAATTAGCACCAGGACTTTCAGAAGTTAAAAATCACCTTGTGATTTAAAGCTTTGTACTTGTTTAATGAGTTGAGATTAATGAATTTTTATGAAATTTGGTAATGAATCAGCTACAGTCTCATTAAGTAATGAGACAGGCTGAAGGAAGTGAATGGCCTATTCCTTGTCCTTTCTTCTAATTCAGAAGGATGTCTCCTGAACTTTTATTTTTAACTTATTTGATTAATAAATCAAAAAATATCTGAGGACACAACAGTATTGTGTGTGCTCAGGTTTACCGAGTTGTCTTTCAGTCTTACAAAATAATGTTCACTTTTTTCTTTACTTTTGGCCTAAAGCACAAGAAACTCGTGGAAGGTAACCTATATGAAGAGGTCTCATCAGCCAGTTACTCAGAAAACGACATCAGTAACTCCCTTAAAAATGGAATCCTGTATTTAGAGGATCCCATTGATCATGTAAGTGCTCCCCATACGCCATCACCATCACCTTCCATTGCTGGTATCATTCTTCTATTCTTCCTTTCCAGTCCTTTACTTATTTGAGAAAATTTGCTTAAGATTTGTTGTGCAAATACAGAAAATCATAAAGGTAATGCTCAGCTTGAGATTCAACTTTGAAGATTGTAGAAACAAGGTAGAATGGGGAAAGCATTGATGACTTAGCGTGGTGCGACAGGGCATTTTTTTCAATACCATGAGAACATAGTGCATAGAATTGGAGCTTAGGAGGAATAAGGATAAAAGTTAAACAGAGAAAAATCTCACTTCAAAAGAGAAAAAGGACTGGAAGTGAAAGATAGACAACTTTTTCTTCTTTCCTATTCATATTTCACCATTGGGCAGATTCAGAATGTCTGTAAATCCTATCAGGGTCACAATGTATTAAGTAATTGAAAAGCATTTTCAGATCATTTTACCGGGACTATAGTAGATTTAAAGATGATAGTTCCCATGCTAAAAGGTCAGCTGGTTGAACTCAAGAACCTCATGAACGCATGGGATAAGCATCATACACATTTTTCTGCAGCATTAATCTGTGCACACAATTCTGATAAACATCTGCACTCTTCCAGTGACTCACTGAAAAGAAACAAAGACTCCCTGGTGCAATTGGGTAGAAGACACTTGTTCTCAAGGGTTTTCCAGTAACTACTACAAATGTAGCAGTGGCTCGCAGGGTCGTATATTGGGGAATATAAGGTGGTATAGTCCCTAGGCACAAGAATCAGGAGATGAAAATCAGAGTTGTAATTTTACAAAGGTATGTGTTCATTCTTTGCAGAATTGGAGTCCTCATTACTTTGTCCTGACTAGTAATAAGATCTATTACTCTGAGGAAACATCCAGGTATCAGAACAATGAGGATGAAGAGGAAGAAGAACAGAAAGAGGTATGCAACCAGTTTTAATTTAACCCTTTTTTTTGAAGGCACTAACTCGCTCTGGAGTACAGCTGTACTGGTGTTAACTATCCTGTGTCTTTGTGGTCTTGCTCGAGCTTGAGAGGTGAAGGGAGTCATGCCATTTCTCGTCATTGGAAATCCATCTGAAACAGCCTCTCAATGGTATTCAGTATTGGAAATGCTGACTTTATCCTCCCACATGCATATAGTGAGGTTCACTGTTGTCCACTGTTATGTATTCTTTGTCTGAAAAGATGCCGGTGACTACTGGTGTGCTGCAGGGGCCAACTTTGGGACCCTTGTTATTCATCATTTATATAAATGATTTGGACGCGGAAGCACAAGGCTTGATCAATAAGTTTGCA
>JARFYF010000118.1:22661747-22672170 GCA_030265395.1 Rhina ancylostomus | reverse complement strand
ATTGATGTCCACATCTTGAAAAGTGAAAAAAAAAGAAACTGATGTGGCAATAGATTGAATTGTAGTACGTCTATTTTAGGAAGCTGCATGACCTGGAGGCTTGATGGTGTTCTTGGCCAGGTAGAATCATAGAAAATTTACAACACCAGTTGAGAAAGAGCCAAGAAAGAAGTTATTTGGCTGTTATTTGTCAAAGATTATCATTTTGTTGTACTTCTGTGGAACGAGTGCTGCTACTTAGCAATGAGCCAAATCCTAGATGTGCTTTGAGTCTTTCTGCATAGAGGCATGAGCCTATTCATTATTTGAATAACGACTGAAGCTAAACTCTACAGGAGTCATTAACAGTCCACTTTTGATGACGTATATTGATGAGCCAGTTGAAGAGGTGCCTTGACTATTTACTTGGGGAACATATAGAATTAAGAAGATTATTGAAAAAGCACCATCTTTGAGCTGACTGCAAAGTTTCAAGCAATCAAAACTTTTACCTTTGCCCTTCTGTTTTTGTCTTCTATTCAAGTAAATAACACTTATAATTATAATGCTGTTAATTATGGGCTGAAGTGGAAATGATGCAGAGAGAAGTATAATTGATGGTAAAGTAAGTCCTAAATGTTTTATCCATTCCCCTTTTGGAAGCAGTGATTCTGCAAGGTTAGGATTGAATAATGTTGACAGCAACTCTGGTCCTTTTCCAATATGATTATATGTGAAGCAAATGGCAATTTTCATGGTCTATTTAATAGTGAGGAATGGCACTTCAATGTGCCACTGATATTCTGTGTCTCCTTGCCAATGTTCCATCTCTATTTAGGCACCTTTTTGGAACAGAATTTGCAGGTTTACAAGTTGTACCTTTTATTCTCTCCAACTGAGCCGAGTGGGTGGTCCTATCTGTGTCATTACTGCTCCAGTTAATTTCCACTCAGCCAACATGAGAAAGAATTGATCCTGATTCTATCTTTAGTTCAAAAATGCTATTCCAGTTTGGGGAGTTACTTAGGGGAAAGACTTACATGTGAATTTGGGAGGGTAACCTTTGGTTCAATTTCTGTTGGAAGCAGATTATGAAATAAAAATAAGCTTTTCATTGATTTGTTTCATAATTATCAAATTATTGTTTTTCCTGATTTCACCTGGAGGTATACATCACGAATCGAAAAGATTGACTATGAGCAGGGGAAGATGCTGATCCACTTCGAGAGATGGAGCCATCGGTATGATGAATGGATTTACTGGGATAGTCATCGCCTACGTCCTCTTGAGGGGCACTCAGTACGAAAGGAAGCACTTAAAGATGAGGAAGAGATTACAGTGAGTAAAAACTTTGAATGTAGAGGATTTGCCACAAGTTGATTCCTTCCTGAAGCTTTTTAGGTTGTCACTGGAAAATGTTTCAACTAAAAATTGTGGATTGTATAACAGAATTAGTCGTGGAAATAGTTGCTACTCTTCATCCCACATTTCTTTTCTAATCAGCTAACTACAGTTTGCAAAGTTCAAAAGATCAATTTAGAATGGCGTGAAAAAAATAAAGTTCCAAATCTTTCTACTGAAAGCTGGCAATTACACCTGAAGCTTCCAACTCCTACCTGCTTAACTGTAAATTTGACACTCAGAAGGCAAGGCAGAAATTCTGAACTAATCAGCTGATTACTGAGTCCAAAGCAACTGTTCTGTGTCCAGAATTTTCTGTTGGGGTTTGCAGTCCACATGTGTTGTTTACAATCACAACTGTCCGAGCATTTGCTTGCTCCGCATCTATGTAAGGCCAATTTTGCTTGCAAAGCAATCCCTTGAACCAAGTTTAAAGGCCCTAAGCAACATTAGAGCGTTGAATGATATGACCAGGTAGTGTGGGTGGGCCTGAATAAGTCCCATCTATGAAGGTCTTCTGGAGGCTTTGACAGATGGATAAACCCCCACTCCTGCCTTGCCACCTTGCTGTCAAGGTTTTTCATTGTTTCTGAATGCCTTGGACAATTGAACAATTAAGACAAATGCTCTGATTTTTTTCAAAAATTAAGTAAAGGCATGTTTTAGATTAAAACATTGAAGCAAACACAAATAGTATCTTAAAACAAAACCTCTCCTCCTTATACCTCTTGTCCTCATTTAAATGGATGTGTTGCAGATCCTTCATCAGGCCTAACCTGCAGGATCCAACAGCAAATTCTCCAGTGTAAGTCCTAGGGATTTCAGCAAGTTCCTGTTCCAACATTGAACTTGTGTAATGGGAAAGCACAGTCAGGAAATTGCATCAAAGCTTATCAATAAGTTCAGTATTTCACATTTGTGCAATGTTATGAAGCAGTCTTGAACATTTAGTAAGATGAAGGTAGCTATATAAATGCAACTTTCTCTTTCATTAAATGTCTGTGCATTTCTCTCTGAGTGTATCTGTTTGCCTTTTATTCCATCGTGCAATCTACTGCAGCCTTTCCTTCTCTGCAACTTTCTCCTGTTCATTATTACTCTGTTAACAAACCATCTCACCCATTTGTTTCTGTTTACAGATTATTTCTTTTCCCTTTCTTATTCAGTGAGAGATGATTAAGGAATATTTTGCAGCATTTCATAAATATGATCTAGGGATTTGGCAAAAGGTTAAAGAGCATACGAATGGGTTGACAAATTTAAGTGTAACTTGAAAAGTTTTGTCATTTTAAGGAAATTCAGTGGGGGATGCTCAATGTTTTTTTTTGGATTCAGTTCAGAAAAAAAAACATTGATTTATGAAATTTGAGGAAAAGCTATTTCTTCTGTGCAGGATTTTAAAACAGGAGATGAAGTTCTGGCTCGTTGGACAGATTGTCGTTACTATCCAGCCAAAATTGAAGACATCAGTGAGGCGGGTAGGTGCAAAGAATATTCAGTTTTTCTCTTCATTTCTTCCCAATCTCTGTTGAAAGTTCTGTCTCTGTTGAGTTATGGGTCCAAGTGCGTGTTGTCCGGATGAGAGTATGAATATCGCTAATTTAAATTTTGTACCAATTTATGTATAGAACCTGAACCACCTTGGCAATGTTATTTCTTTCTTTACTATGTTAGCTGGATGAATTGACAACTGTTACCTCTGGGCTGCAGTGGTTAATTCTACAATCTTTAATTGCAGGATTGAGGAAAAAGAGCAATTCATCTGCTCTTTCTAGGGCGTCAGAGTGGGGCAGCTAGTAAGCTGCTGCCTCACAGCTCTAGAAACCAGGGTTCAATCCACACCACAGGTACTGTCTGTGTGGAGTTTGCACATTCTCCCTGTAACCACATGGGTTTCTCCCGGGTCTTCTGGTTTCCTTCCACATCCCAAAGATGTGGGTCAATGGGTTAATTAGCCATTCAAAATTCTCCCTTGTATGTAAGTGAGTGGTAGAATCTGGGGGAAGTTAATGTGAATGTGGGAACAATAAAATAGGAATGCTTGTTGGAATGTGGGGTGAATAAAAGAAAGTGGGATTAACGTAAAATTAGAATAAATAGTAAAAATATGTGGTTGATGAGTCAGCATGGATTAGGTGGACCAAAGGATCTGTTTCCGTGCTGTATGTCTCTGAGCTCATATATTTGATGACTAAGAAGGCATTTAAAGATCCCTGCCAGGTTCCGAGGATGCGCAGTCCATTCTGTCCAGTGTCTTGATCAATGTTCTTTCCTCTTATTGTTAATAAAACAGAGTAAACAGCCAACATCTTCTGGTGGTTTTTAGACCACTGCTCTAACTGAAATGCCAGATTCATTTTCTGCGTACTACAAAACAAAAGCATTGAACTTTATTAAAATGCTGTGTTTCAATCAAGCTGCAATAAAAGGATGGGTGTTCTTGATTTAAAAAAAAATGGATGGCACATGCAAGTTTCAAAGACTTGGGGGACAGGTTATTCTTGAGATGTTTTCCAATTTAGTTTTGCTTATACTCTTCTTCAACATCTGTAACGTGTGCCTTTACCCATGGTGATTTCAGACTTCTGCCTTCTTAAGCACTCCCTCCATGCAGATTCTTCTGCATTATGACTTCCCTGCTGTGATTTTGTTCACTGACTGGACACTCACTATTTGTTCATCTCATTATTTTGACTACTTCCAGCTCCAGTTAAATTTGCATTAACCCCTATATAGTTCACAGCTGCAATTACAAACTGTAAAGCATTTTGCTCTGCATTCACTAGTGTATGCTGAAATGTGCCTTTCTCCAACAGTCCCTTGCTTCTGACTCTCACCCACCAATTAACTCAAACATGGTTAAGTTGTTTCTTGGTCTCAGAATAGGTTGATCAAGGATGATTATCTAAAATAGAAATCCCTCCTAAGTTTCTCCCCCCACACCAACCTTTTACTGCAACCCCAAACCAAACAGGTTGACTTGTATGTTTTCCCTATTCCCTTTACCTGATTGGGTTAATGCCATTCCTTTTGACCAAGCATTATTCCTTAATACTTCTCCTTTGGTATTAGGGTTGTTTTGGTCCTTACACCTATGAGACTTTGTCTGCTAAACATGCTATTTAAATGCCATTTGGTGTTGCTGGGTCTAACTGTTCTCTAGTTAAATGTGGGAAATTATCAGTTAAGAATTCTTCTATATTGACTTCAACTAGCAATAGAGGTTTGTATGAAGAATAAGATATATAATTTACTATGTAGCATGTGGCTTTTATAAACCACTAGCAATCTGACTAGAATTGTCTGCAATTGGCCCTGCAAAGGTGATTAAAAAGCCCAAATGAGTGAAATAGATTTCAACTTAGCAATTTTCTGGTTAAGTTTGTGGACATAAAGGCATCCTAATTTGTATTTTACTTATAACGAATGATCCTTACTTTTGTCTTGCATTCTCCTAAAATGAACCAAGTGTTATTATTTTAATTGACCTTTAACAGGCACCTACACAGTACAGTTTTATGATGGTGTTATACGGTCTCTGAAACGAATGCATATAAAGTCAATGCCAGAAGATGCCAAAGGGCAGGTAAGCTCTTGATCATTTAGGTGTCAAGGGAATTCGGAAAAGATTACTGTCTATAAATTAGGGAAATAATTCCTATTTCTGCGATTTTTTTTTGTTCATGTGTTCCTACTTCTGAAGTTTTGGTGGTATTTGAAAGAAAGACAGACTTTCATTCACAAAATATATTTCACATTCCTTTTAGGGCATTTTAAAGCACTTAACACTCATTAAGTATTTTTGAATCATGGTCTCGTGTGTAACGTAGAAAACAAAGCGGCCAATTTGCACAAGATAAATTCCCATAAATGGCACCTTTATAGCTACCAAATAATTAGTTTCAGTAATGTTGCTTTGGGGATAAACAGTTTGACAGTTACACTTGTCCTTTGAATCTCAACTAAATGACTATTATTTGTGTGTGCTTTTGATAATAGAAACACTTCATCATCTGGTGTCTTGTGAGAGCATCCCACTGTGCACAACTTGTCTGAAAATCTACACTTGAAAATATGATTTGGGATAATTAACTTTTCAATTTAGGTTTTTACTATTTCTGACAGTAATACAGTGGCATTTTCCATCACTCATTCCCCTTACCGATGCCCTCGCTCACATTTCTTGCCCATCAATGCCAAGGACATGTTCACAACCTAGCAGCCTGTCAATCACACACCTCCCACTATTTTTCATGCTATAGTGACAGCTTTTGGTGTCAATTCCTCATGCCTTCTCATTTCTGGGAATACCACCTTAGCTCCAAGTCAGGTATCAGTATTTCGATTGATCACCACAAGATCCACCAGAAGTTTTTTAAAAGTATAGTTCCAGTGCTGATGTTCATCCAGTACTAAGGTACTGAATATCTCAGTGGAGCCCAAATCTGCCACCACCTATGGCATGTGGCTAGAAATAAAAGATCTGACTCATGTTTTCCTTCTTATCTGTGGTTGGGGGAGTTACTGAGGCCCTTTCTTTATACCTCTGCCAGTTTACCCTGTTACTTCAGCACACTTAGTGCTACCTTAACTTCTTGGTGAATAAGTATGCTATGACTTTGGAAATTAAGCTTGTTGAGACTCTGGAGGTAAAACCCTACAATCTCAATTGAAATGTTACCAGGTGCATGATTTGGGATATGTATTTTTTTAAAATTTGTTAGAAACAGCTCTGATTGACACTTTTATTACAGGACTGGTTAGCTCTTGTTAAAGCTGCTACAGCAGCTGCTGCTGCCGCAAAGAGTAAGCCAGTCGCTAAGCACCGAGTTAATAAAGAAAAGGAGGAAAGAAAAATGGGAAGGGGATCCCATTTCAAAAAAGAACGAAGGATGTCAGATGGTAAAGTAAAAGAGGATGAAGCACAAAAAAAGCAAGAAGAGCCTGTACCTGTTGCTATCTCAGGTTTGTATAACAGCAGCTTGATTTTATTTAGTGAGTTCATTGTAGTAAGAATACCCAAAAATATGACAAATCTGGACTGTGCCTGCTTGAGGGTCATCACCTTTTCATAAGATATAGTGTCTGCAACTGCAGGTACAGGAGATAAAGTCCAGCTGAAGCTCTGTATTGTTGTGGCATCACTTCTTCCCTGCATTCTTGTCTTCCAATAAAATAACTGGCTTCTATTTGTGATTTTAGTTATCTTCTGTACCTTTCTATGTCATTTTTAATCTCTGTATTTCTTCCAGTGCTTGTGACTTTGTGATTTGCAAAGTTATTGGTGTTATCCTCTTTGGGTCTAAGGTGGATAACCTAGCGTTTGCATGTATTGAAATACATTTACTATAAATTTTGCCCGTATTCATAATGAATTAAGGTGCTGGATCTTGCCACTCCAGGTCTCAATCTCCATGGTTACCTGGGGATAAAGAAATGAAATTTTACCAGTCAAAGCATCCAAGATTCTAGTATAATGGTCTCAACTATGGTAGATGTGTGAACCCTGCCCCTAAGGTGCTTTTTAAAACAGGCAAAACCATGCCCTCAGCTTTAAAAACTGTACAAAATGCAAATGATTTTTAATAGTTCATATAAGTCTCTGACATCCAGAGATATTTATAAAGTATTTAAAAGTATTTATTGACATTTTAAAATAACAGAATAAAACTAAATACTTGAAGCAGATGCAAAATAATTTTTTTAAAAACTTCCCTTTTGTCTTCTAGTTTACTACAGTTGCTGTTGAATTTTAGATGGGTACATTTTTATTGACTAAGCCCAGAATAATGCTGGCGAACCTCTGCAAGATTGGGCTTAGCCCAATGTACTCCATATGGAATCCGGTGATAGAGCAAACTAACGGATTAGGCTTTCTGAATTTCAGTTATTTGAAATTGTTGAATTCAATAATGGGTCACGAAGGATGTTATTCTCTGAGCTTAGGTTGGTCTGCTTTGGAACTGTGTAGGAGATCTTGCAGCACTTTCATTATTATCTCCCTTCCAATCATCCAGAGACCCTACCAGCTGAAGCAGGAATTCGTATCCACTTCGTCCTATTTAGTATATTACGTTCAGTGCTCTTAATGTTATCTCTTCTACACTGGTGAAACCCAATGCAGGTTGAGCAACTGCTTTCAGAATACTTCAGTTCATTCTGCAGGTTGCTTTTCATTTTAATTCTCCGTCCCGCTTCCACTCAAACCTCTCCATTTTTGACCTCTCACATCGGACTTCATTGGAACAGTTTAAGTTCAATGAACAGCACCTTATCTTCCTTTTAGGCAGCCCTCAGGACTCCATTGAATTCATGTATTTCAGATAACCAGTCTTGTGTTAGAACTGGTCATTTCTAATGTAGGTTCATCCGCCGGTTTTTCTGTCTACAGATCTTATGTGATCTGCCTGGTATTTCCAGCATTCTCTTTTATTTCAGGTTTCCAGTATTGTGTTTATTTTTCTCCATGTTGGCTTCATTCATCTCCATCTATTTACACTTCACTGGCCATAGCAGCTATGACTAACAAGCATTCATTACCCTGTCTTGGGTGACATCAACAACATTTGTGTCACCTGCAATCTTCATATCCACCACGTTACAGACATTTATTTTGTTCACTCTTCACTCTCTGCAACTTCATACTTGTTTTCTCACTTTTCAGTTCTGAAGATGCAGCTTGATCTACAGAGTATCTCCAGTGTTTTATGTTTTGTAATTGAAAGAAATTACTAGATAGTGTGTTTAATAGTGTAGATTAATGCTGGAAGGTGTATTGTCCATGGCAGTAGAAACCTTTCTATTTTATCATATAACGCTATGATTTGCATCCAGTAGAGCATACACACATAATCTAGGTTCAGTGTCTCTCACAAAAGGTGGAGTCATGCAACATTCTTTCCTTACTGCACTGGAGGATTTGCCTAGATTTTTTGCTATCTGGAGTGGGGCTTAAACCAATAAATAGATACAGGTGCTTTGAGTTGGGTTAACATTGTGCTAGGCTATTCTTGAACTTTGCTTTGCAGTGGCATTCTGTAACATGAAATTGATTTGGTTGAAGATATCTAGATTATGGCAGAAAATGTATTTACTTTTAATTCCAAAATGATAGAATAAACAGCTGTTGTTACAATTTCTCTCCAAGTGGCAATATTTTTTGTTAAAAAGTTAGTCAAGTCTTGAAATTTGGGGAAAGCTACAACATATTTTAGTTGGCTTTCCATTTCTTTCTAGCAACAAATTTAGTTTGAGCTTCTAATGTGCCAGAACCTTTTGTTTGTTTGCAGAGAATTCCTGGAGGTGCATTCTGCAATTTTCCTTGGGGAATAGACAGATTGCAAGTACTTGAACTAAGTACAAGAGAGTAAACAGTTTTAGAACACCAAAAATATTTACTGATTTGCTTGTTCCAATGCTTTCTTTAAAGTATACTTTTTTATATGATCATTTACACAGAGAAAAACATTGCTTTCAGAAGAAGAAATTGGTACTAAAAGTCCTGGATGGATCTGTAGTAAAAAATTGGCAATGCTGGAAATGCTTAACAGGTCATGTAAACTTAGCAGGTCATGAAAGTAGAGCTGCAGAGTTATAATCTGAAATTACTGAAGGCCATAATGTGAATTGTTGAAGCTGAACTTCATTTAAAGTGTTGGAAGCAAATGGGAGGAAGAAGTCAGAGTGGGTTGGAGACTGAATTGAGTTGTTCTTCAAATTGGCCTCCAGTCTACACTTGTCTCCCTAATGCAGCAGAGACTCCATTGTAGACTTCTCCCACATTCATGTCCTTTAATCTAATCTTGTGCTTCTCAACTTCTCAAGACTCCTTTACTTTTGCCTTTTTCCCTCGTGTTTTGTTTAATTTAACCTGCCTTCTGCTCTTTCATAGGCCTTCCCTTTTTTGTCTCTTCTCGTCTTTTCTCAAAACCTAGACCTGTTTCTAGTTCTGATTTTAAAAACAGTGACCTGAAATATTAATTCTGTTTGTTTCTTCGCAGATGTTGCCTAACCCAAGCATTTCTAGTGTTCTCTGTTGACACTGCCTTTCTTTAGATAGATCACTGTTTAAGTGGCAAAGGTCAAAGTTGTTGATACAGGACTTCATGATCGAAATTTGGTGGCTCATCGTGAGCCAAAGGGCCTGTTTCTGTGCTGTACTATTCTGTATTCATTTTAAGTGAACTTTGAATTTGAAATAATTTAAGTATTATGGTGTGCCCAGATGTGAATTTTAATGACTGTTTTCATTTATATTAACCAGGAAACTCTGAGCCATTGACCTTTGAGCCAAAGCAGACTTCAGGACAAGCAGAGACATCAGGAGCTAGGAAGAGGAAGGCCAGTGTTATCTGCTCATTTCAGGCGAAAAGAGCACGTCTCAACAAAATCACAGGTTAGAACTAGTTGAAAATTCATATCATGCTGGCATAAGCATATCTTTGACCAATCTACTAGTTTAACCTCAGTTCAGCAAACTTCTCTAGACTGATGTGATTTTTATATTTTAGACAACTAGGTGAGTGTTGCACACACAATTCCTTCACTGTGTTTAAGATTCTGATAAACAAATTATAGAGAAATTCACAAGAAGCTTCTGGTTTGGCATGCTTTAAGTACTTGCTCTTCACCTCCTGCATGGATATGAGCACATTTATCCAAGTATGCATAATCTAGCACAGTTGAGTTGGTCCAATGCTTAGGATCCTAAACCTTGACAGTAAGATATTATCAGGCTTAAGGTAACTGAATAAATCATTATCTACTCTGTTTCATGAGAATTTAATGAGAATTGGGGCTTTTTATTGCTGGTCTGCAACACCCCCAATTTTATAACCATGGAGAATTGTTACGTACCAGTAACAAGAGAAACACACTGAGACATGTATACGTATTAAAAACTATTTTATTAATAACTGCTTATGATAATAAGTAAAATAAAAGTAAAAATGTTAGAATGTTAGAAGTAATAATGTTAAACCCCAAACATTAACTCCTAAAAACTAACTAAACTTGTCGTGTGTGTGTGGCAAATTCCCAAACT
>JARFYF010000118.1:22606366-22626737 GCA_030265395.1 Rhina ancylostomus | reverse complement strand
AGAGATCTTTGACTTTTTGCAATTCATATAAATGACTTGGACGAAGGCACTGGAAATATTGTTGTTAAATAGCAAGTAGGAAAGTAAGTTGTGAGGAGTATAGAAGGAGTCTACAAACGTAGTCCACTCAAGTGAGTGGACAAGGATCTAGTAAAATGGAATATTGTGAAATTTCCCATTTTGGCAGTAAAAATGAAAACATGTAAATGGTGAGAGATTGCACAGCTCTGAGATGTTGAGGGGTCAAAGTGCATGATTCACAAAGGTCTAATGTCTGGGTACAGCAAGTATTTTGAAAAATGAACAGTATATCAGGGCTTATTGATAGGGGATTAAATACTAGAGCAGGGAGGTTATGCTTTAGTTATGGTGAGGACATATCTGGACTACTGTCTCCACTTATTTCAGGAATGAGGTTCATGCGTTCAAACCAACTAAGAAAAGGTTTAATACATTCATGCCTGGAATGGGTTGGTTGTCTCACAAGGAAAGATTGGACAAGGTAGGCTTGTAAAAGAGTGAAAGGCGACTTCAATGATCCCCTCAAGATCCTGAGGTATCTTGACCAGGTGGGTGTGGAGAGGATATTTCCTCTTATGAGAAAATGAGGGGTCATTATTTGACATAAGGGACTATTTGAGGAGGAGAAGAGGCAAAATATTTTCCCTTGTCCTAACTCTTTCAACTCTCTTCCTCAAAGGGCGGTAGAAGTAAAGCCTTGGTTTTTAAGGCAGAGGGAGATGGATTCCTGATAAACAAGGAGGGTGAAAGGTCACTGTGGTTGGACAGGATGGGAGTTGACGTTACAAGCACGGCAGCAGTGATCTTATTAAGTGATGCGGTGGGTTCAAAGGGCAGATTGGTCTACCCCTGTTCCTATTTTGTGTGTTTGAATGAAATCATTAGGACAATCTACAGAGTTTTAAGGTTCTCACAGAGTTCACTGTGCCATTAATAACAGACCCGTAAAGCAACACAAGGGTCCTGCATTGCTGGAAATGGCACAGAATATTGATTTGTTATATGACTGTACAATACTGCATTTTACACAAAACCCTGTCTTAAAAGAAAATTAGACATTTCTAGTCCATACTTCCTGACGAGACCATGAAATAAAAAAAGGAATGAAAACAAAGTGTACAGAAGCAATTCCAACCACCGAATTAATCAACTCCTTACTGGCCCAGACAACGACATTCACACTGAGAGGTGCTTGCTGCATTTCTTAGTATAACCATGATGATACGTGTTGAAGTATTCCATTGGCCAAACATTGCTTTGGGGTTTGAGGTCAGGAAAGGCAGTAAAAAAAAGATAAAATCTTTTTCTGAATCTGCTGGAGCTGTGGATTCCTAACATTTGAAGGCTCTGCAGATGTCATTACATCACCTTCACTAATCAAGAAGCAAATTTCTCAACCTGCTGCAGGTGGGGTTTACAAATGCAAAAGTTGACCCTGAGTTTTTGCTGACGGTTCACAGGTAAACTTCTAATTGGGCATGTCTGTGGTGAGCTGGTGTGGCTTTATACAAACTGGCACGTATGCTATGCAACACACCAGCAAACATCTTCTGACATTGTTTGGGATGAGTCAGCAACACAGTGACATAGCTGGTAGGGCACCAACTGTGTGTGTGTGTGTGTGTGTGTGTGTGTGTGTGTGTGTGTGTGTGTGTGTGTGTGTGTGTGTGTGTGTGTGTGTGTGCGCGCGCGTATGCGTATGTACACACACACATACATTATATTTATAATATATATATTAGAATAGACCTGATGGGCCAAAATGGCTCCTTCCATGTCGTAAAGAATATGGAAACATCCAACACAAGCACGTTAGCTGCTAGTGAAACTTTCATGTTTAGTCAAGGCAAAAACATTTAATAACAGAGGTGTACTCTTTAATATGCAGTGTATTATTGGGGCATATTCCCAGCAGCACATGGGATACTTCTAACGTGTTACTGGGGTATTTATCTAGTAGTGGTTATTAGGGAGCATATCCTTTAAGTACAAACCTCGTAAACACACAGCTAAAGGCAAAAAGCTTGAAAGGTTCTGAATGAAGAAGGGAGTGAACCGGGTACCTCAGCCTTGTTGGTGTAAAAAAAAGTTAAAGTGTCTGGTTAACATCTGCTAATCACTCAGAATTCATTATGGGCTCAGCTACATCCACTGGATAAAAGTCACTTTTTCCATTCCATTCTTCTTAATACATTTAATTCTTTTTGTGTTAGATTTGATTCCGTTTTATAAATTATTCTAATACATCTCTGATTTTGCCACTTTTTTTTTGTCTTTGATGTTTTAGGACACTCCCTGTCTGTCAGATATCCACTGTCCTCCAATTTATGCATGTCTCTCCTGTCACTGAGCAAGAACAATTCCAAGGGATTATGCAACAGTATCCTGAAAACAGCAGGTCCTAAAGACAGTCAGATTACCTCTGGTAAACATTCAGACTGCTGTGACACAGCTTGGACCCAGACACACACGAGGTGAGGGAATTCTCAGAAAAGGGTTTGCAAATGGCTCTGCGGGTGCTGATGTGCATTAGAACAGTCATCCACCTGTTTATCTGGGCAATATCATATCCATGGCTCCCTGAACAAGTTTCATTAGGGTATGCAGTACCAAGAGTCAGAAGAGACATGTCTGCACTGATTACAGACCTGTGTGATGAATCAATGTGAGGAAGCAGAAGACCATTTGATTTCAGGCTAGCTCCCCTGAATACCTCATGGCCAATCAGTAAACACAGAGTGAGCAAATCACGAAATAGAGTTACAAGGAGACACACGAGATTCTGCAGAAGCTGGAAATCTGGAGCAACACCCAAAATGCTGGAGGAACTCAGCAGGTCAGGCAGCGTCTATGGAGGTAAATGAACAGTCGACGTTTTGGGCCCTGTTCAAGCAAAGCAGCAACAAAGAGGTGAAATGCCCACACCAGCAAATAGTAGTTGCACTTTCTGTCCATAATTATCATTCATCAGAGATATCTTCACCTTCATACTGAGGGAGCAGCTTTCCACCAGGTACAGTGAAAGCAAGAAGGGCAAGAAAACAGAGAAGGAGAGCAGCCACAAAGGGCAAGCACGAGGGTGAGAGGTCATTGTGAATATTGCTGTGGTGTTTCATGTGATTTGTTATTTAATGACGTTGTTAATCTGTTCGATCATTGAAGTGCCAAGCATTCATTGGCTGGCGCGAGTGGAGGGGAAGCCCCACAGTAAATGGATCAGTACATTCTGCAACACCCTCTCTCGTGGGATTGATTAAGTAAACTGATCTGAATAATTTTGCAGATGGCACAGACATCGTGGATGATCCCATTAAATGACAGGTGGCCCATGGCTAAGTCAGCCTTCCATTACCCTTCACAGTGGAAATACAAGTGGTACAGTTTGGTCAGTGGCCCATGTCCGGCAGGTAAGATGTACATTTAACAGCTGCTTCCCTCATACCAGAGGAGCACCATAGTGACATCCTTCCCCTTGGCCCTGAACTATTGCTGACAAACTAATTGGGAAGTCAGATAGAGGGACCTGATGGATGAAGCCCAAGTAAATGCTGAACCTTCACCTATCGTTACAGCACTTCATCTGACCTATTGAATAAATAGTTCATGTTCCCAAACGGTGAGGCCCTACCACTGATAAACCCTTCCCATCTGGAGATCTGTGTCATTTCATACAAACCACCAGATGAATGTGCATGACGCCTCTAGTCCAGGGTGAGATGGTGGGCTGTAATGGGCCCCCTGCTGGACTGAGCCTCCCCAAAGTCTCTGCCATGATCTCGGAAGCCTCAAAGTTCAGGGTGTGATCCACATGAGCAAGATCATCTGTAAAGATGGATGATGTTTCCAAGGTCACCAGTGACCCCATTTCTGAACTCTTGCATTGCATTTGCCCAATGGTTCTGGCACAGGCTTTGTCTCGCATTGCTGCGTAGTGCCAAGTATTACAAACGGTGGCCCACAAGTTTCTGAACAGCATGAAGTATATCAGTGCAATGTCCCATTGGAACCCAACAATAACCGAGGCTGCACAGGATCGGGAATAAGTGCATGGACAAGCATTCCATGCTGAGAACCTGTGACAGTGAGAGACAATGGTGTTGCCTTCCACAGGCAGAGCAGCCCAGAGACAGGTCCTTACCTGGGGCTGTGCCCACAGAGGGTCACCACTGACTTGGAAAACCTTGGTCCCTCCCCCAGAGACAATGCTCCTGGTCAATATGCAAGTGGCTCTTTATCTCACTGCTTCAGCAAATGCAGTGCTGTTAGAACGTGGTTCTGCTGGGACTCTGGCACTGACTAATGACTGATTTGAATTGGAATAATGTGTGCCAATTACTCCCAGCAATGCTCTAAACAAACACACACAATGATTGACACACAGCATGCATGTCCTGTGACAAAAGGCTGAAATCTATAAGTGTGCAGGGAGTCAACCAGAAGAAAATGGGAAACAACTTGAGTTGTACGGATACACATCTGTATATTAGTCAGCATTAATGTGTCCAAGTGTGCTGGGTTGTGTTTGTGTGTGCATGCGCGCAACAAGGCAGTGTGCACACAAAAGAGGGGTGTGTGCATGTCTGTGTGTGTAAAGCATTTGCAGGTGATATACACTTGATTCCAGCACCTGCCACACTACATTATTATATAGAACGTAGAACAGTACACCACAGGAAGAGGCCATTTGGCCCATCATGTCTGTGCCAAACACAACTGAAAATTAAGCTAAATACCTTCTGCCTGCACATGATCCACATCCCTGCATATCCATACATCTATCTAAACACCACTATCATATCTGCTTCCACCACTACCCCTGGCAGCCTGTTCTAGGCACTGTGTAAAAAAAAACCTTTCCCCCCCCCCCTCTCACATTAAGTGAATGTCCTTTAGTACTTCACATTTCTACCTTGGGAGAAAGATTCTGACCGTCAACTCTAACTGCACCTCTCATAATTTTATAAACCTCTATCAGGTCTCCCCTCAGCCTCCAATGCTCCAGAGAAAGCAACCCAAGTTTGCCCAAACTCTCATTCTAGCTCCTTCTCTCTAATCCAGGCAGCATCCTGGTGAACCTCTTCCATACCCACTCCAAAGCCACCACGTCCTAAAGGTGATACAAAACAACTTACCTTGCTATAGAGAAACTTTGCGAGCATCCGCAGGATGAGGTACGCCCAGAAGATGTGAAGTATCTGAAGGATAACGAGCATGACGTTGAAAAAATAATATCCAAAGAATGGAGGGTAGTGGTAAACTGGATAGACCCAGGTACAGTGGATGATCCTGTCAACAATAACAATGGGTTAGGCTAAAAGAAAAACAGAAAATATTGAAAATACTCAGCAGGCCAGGCCACATCTGTGGGAAGAGAAACAGAGTCAACGTTTCAGTTCGAAGACACATCGTCACAACTGAATAGGAGACAAAAGCTTTTACAGTTGCAGGAAGGGTGGGGAAGGGAGATGTCCCTGATAGGGTAAAACTGGGGTGACAATAGGAATAAGCTCTGCTCCATGAGTGAACAGGAGCAGTTAGAGCGCGAGAACATGGACAAAAGGATGTAGGAGTGTGAAATACAGAGCAGGGGAGGACAAGCTCAACAGGTCAGGCTCAGAACTTCTTCCACTCCCAGGGAGAATAAAAAGGGGTGAATGCAAACAAGCCAAGCAGAGCTAAAATTACAGATTGATAGGAGAAATCAAGTTACCTGAATTTGTAGAATTCAAGAGAGTCTAGAAGGCTGCAATGTGCCCAGACAGATGAGGTGCTGTCCCTCAAGCTTGCATTGAGCCTCACTGTGACAGTACAGGAGACCACATACTGATAGCTCAGAGCGGGATTGGTGTGGGGAATTAAAGTGATGGGCAACAGGGAGCTCAGGGCTGCCCCTATGGGTAGCACTCAGGTGCTATGTAAAGCGATCACCCAACCCTGCCTTTGGTTCGTCCAATGTAGTGAAGGCCACATTGTGAAATGAACGGTGGGAAATAGTGTCTCATCAATTTGAGTGTTTTTTTTATATAAAAGAAAAGGTGATGAAGTGGACTGACAAGGGCAGGGCGGTAGACATTGTCTACATGGACTTTCACAAGGCTTTTGATAAGGTAGATTGGTCTTGGCGGTGAGACCACATGGGATCCAGGGTGAGGTAGCCAATTGGATACAAAATTGGCTTGGTGGAAGGAGGCAGAGGGTGATAGTGGAGGGCTGTTTTTCAGATTGGAGGACTGTAACTTGCGATGTCCCGCAGGGATTGTATTGGGTCCCCTGATGTTTGCCATATATATCGACAACTTGGATGAGAATGTAGGTGGAATAATTAGCAAGTTTGTGGAAGACACCAAAAGTCGTGGTGCAGTAGAAGAACATTGTCTTCTTCTACATTGTCTAAGGTTACTACAGGATCTAGATCAACTAGTAAAGTGGGCAAAGGAATGGCAGATGGAATTTAACTCAGATAAGTGCAAAGTGATGCATTTTGGGGAGTTAAACTAGAGCAGGATATACACAGTGAATGGCAGGGCCCGAGAATGTTGTTGAACAGAGAAACCTTGGGTGACAAGTACATAGTTCCCTGAAAGTAGCAATACAGATAGACAGGGTGATATTGAAGGTATATGGGTTGCTTGCCTTTATCAGCCAAGGCATTGAGTATAAGAGTTGGGACATCTAGTTATTGTTAGACCATAAAATATAGGAGCAGAATTAGGTCATTTGGCCCATTAAGTCTGCTGTGCCATTCAATCATGGCTGATTATTGTTTCTCAACCCCATTCTCCAACCTTCTCCCTGTGGTTATGCTGTACGTGCAGTACTGTGCGCAGTTCTGGTTGCCACACTACGAAAGGATGTGATTAAGCTCGAAAAGGTGAAGAAAAGATTCACAAGGATGTTGCTTGGATTGGAGGGCTTGAGTTACATCAGGAGAGGTTGACCAGACTAAGTCTGCTCCTGAAGCAAAGGAGGCTGAGAGGTGACATGATCGGTTATGAGAGTCATAGATACCTAGTGTCTGTTTTCTATGGTAGGGGAAACTAAAATTAAAGAGAATAGGTTTAAAGTGAAAGGGAGGAGGTTTAAAGGGGATCTGATGGGTAAATTTTTCAGTAGTTGGTATCTGGAATGAGCTGTCAGAGGAGATGGTGGAGGCAGAAACAGTAACAATGTTTAAGAGGCATCAAGACAGGTACTTGAATGAGTAGGGTATAGAGGGATTTGAACTTCATGCAGGCAACTAGGATTAGTATAGATGATTGGCATAGGCGCAGTGGGACGAAGGGCCTGTTTCTACACTGTTCTACATATCTACGACTATAAATTTCCATCACTGGGTGATTCATTTCAACACAGGATGCACTTACTGGCTCATTGCATTAGTCCCATAGGTTCTCTAATTGTTACTTTGTAAAGGGAATGGATAATAACATGTATAGTAAAACTCCAATAATCTACTTTTCGGCCACTCAGAAATCCCTATTTGGCATCTGGTTCACCAGATGATGTTTGCAATTATCACTCACCTGGACCCCAGATCCCACACTCTTCCACCACACCCTGGGGTTTGGGTTCTGGTGCTCCTTGACCACACACTGAGGCCTGGTGCCCACACTTCCTGACCACTCGCTGGGGCCCTGGATCCCATGCTCACTTTATGCTCACTTTCTACTCACCAAGGCCCTGCTTCTTGCCCTCTCAGTCTACTCACTGAGGCCTCCATTCCTGTGCTCTCCAGCCATGTGCTGAAGCCTTTAAACTTACCTGCTTCTATTGCCTGTGCTCCCTGGAAACTTCACAGATTTTTGAAATAGTACTGTTTAACATCTCTTTAAAAAGTGAATTAAATATATTATGTTAATAAAATAGCATCTGGTAGAACGTTAAATCTGCCATTTCAGCACCACCAAAGTCCTATGTGTGCCTGATTAATGGAGTTTTACTGTGCTTACACACAAGATGCTGGAGGAACTCAGCAGGTCAGGCAGCATCTATGGAGGGAGATGGACAGCTGATGTTTCGGTCTGAGACCTTTCATCTGGACTGAAAGATAGAGGGAAGATAGCCAGTATAGCAAAGGGGTGGAGCAAGAGCAAGCAGCCAATAGGTGGATCCAGGTGGGGGGGGGGGGGGGGGAGGGTGATAGGCAGATGGGAGAGCTGGGGAGGTGATAGGTGGAAGTAACAAAGGGCCGAAGGTGATGGAGTCTGATAGGAGAGGAAGGTGGAGCATGGAATAAAGGGAGGAAGGCAGGTGGGAGTAGTAGGGGAGGGGAACCAGTGGGAGGAGTCTGTGGTGATGGGCAGATAGAAAGGGTGGAGGAGGGGAAAGGGTGATGGGGGCTAAGTAGTTTTAAATCCAATAAATTGTTCACTATGCTAAGGATATCAAATGTCTGTGGCCATTTCATCTCCCATACCAGTCAGCTATATCACCCGGAAGTACAGGAACAACAAATCTAGATGAAATAAAAGTGCTGGGGATACTCAGCAGGTCAGGCAGCATCTGTGGGAAGAAAAGAAAGGTTTAACATTTCAGGTCATAGCCCCTTCATCAGAAACGGAAAAGAGAGAAAAGAGTAAGTTAATTTTAAGTGGCAATGAAGGTGGGGTAGGGGTATATAGGATAAAGAGAATATCTGTGATAAAGTGAGGCCAAGGTTGCCTTGAGGAAAAGTGGTGGTTGATAAGTTAATAGACAGTTAGAGAATGATAATACAGGCAAATAAGTGTAAAATGTTGCAAACTGCAGAGCTGTCTGTGAGTCACCTCCAGAGCATCAGGCTGGGCTAATGGAGAAAGAAAACCTGAGCTAACATCACAGATGGATAATTTTCAGCAGAAATAGCCAGTTTTGATACAGACAGAGAAATCAAGTTATTGAAATTGTAAGAATTCAATGTGGAGTCTGAAAGGCTGCAACATGCCCAGATGGAAAATGAGGTACTGTTCCTTAAGTTTCCATCGGATCTTGCTGTAACAGTGTAGGAGGCCACAGATAGGGTGGAGAAATAAAGTGGCAGGCAACAGGAAGCTCAGGGTCACCCCAGGATTGAACACAGGTCCTCCATAGAGCAGTCACCCAATCTGTGGGCGGCAGGTGTGGGACAATACCATTCGACTTGGAGGTATATTGCTTCCTCTTCATTGTTGTTGTATGAGAATTTTGGAACTCCTTACTTAACAGAACTGCAGGAATACCTTCTCCATGTGAACTGCAGCAGTTCAATAAGGAGGGTTAACCACCAGTTTATAAAAGGCAACTGTACAGAAAGGTAATATATGCTGACCTTCCAGCAACACCCATATACCAGAATGGGAAGTTCACTCTTGGAAAAAAGGAAGTCAGGAAGAAATTTTTATACAAAAGGTAATTAATGGAATGAGTTACTAGAGGACAGTAAAGAGTTGTTTTACCAACATGTGTTTTCAAAGTGGAGCTTTGGTTATTAGGAGTACACATTTGGAAACAGGTGCTCAAAGCTGTAAAGCCTGGGCAGAGCAGGGTTTGAAGGATATGATGTGAAGATGGATAGCCAGAGATTGATTTCTGTGAAGAAGTAACTTCAATGAATCAAATGACTTTTTAAAGTGGTTAAAACATTTCTGTTCTTGCACTGCTCTTTAATTGAATTCAAGCAACATATTTAACATCTTAGGACCTGTAAAGATGGGCAATATTTAAGTATTTTGATAGGATTTCTATTTTCCTAGCGGCTCTTTCTGATGATGAGTTCTTTGATGGTTCATCAACGGAAAGTGCACTAATGAGTGAAGATTATGGCCAGGATCTGGACAATTCAACAAATCCAGAGGATTCTCAAGAGGAGGATGATAGCAATGCAATAGTCCGTTGTGTGTGTGAAATGGATGAAGAAAATGGGTTTATGATTCAGGTAGTCTAAACAATTTAAAACTTAAAACCTGTTTTAATTTACTTTCATTTTCTTTGTTTTTTGTGTTGTTAATTGTTTTTCAATGCGCCATATGAAGCATAAACTGTAAATATCCCTTGGAAAGTCCAGTTTTCATTCATACGCTTAAAGCATGAATAGTGTTTGGGAGTTTTACATTGTAATTTTAGAGGGAAAGAATTCAGGTGCAGATCCTGGACATTCCGGAGCTGCTTGGGAGGGATTTTTTAAAATTCTTTCTATATCCCAAAGTATGTCACAGCCAGTGACAGCTGTGTAGGAAAACACTGAAACTGGCTTCTGAATGGCAAGGTTCCACAAACAGCCAATGCAATGTATAGTCATATAACCTGTTTTTGTGGTGTTAGTTGACATGAGAAGCCATCATTCCCTCTGCATCATTGCTTATTTTATGTTCACTTGAACAAGTAGGTCAGAGCCCCACTTTAATATCTCACACAAAACACTGCACTTTTGGAATTGTAACACTCCATCAAGTAGCCACTGGGGTGTCGACATAGAGTATGTGTTTATGTTGTGGAGTGACCTTCTCTGAGAGCCAAAGGTGCCTGGCTGGCCTTTAGAATTAAGAAACCCAGGAAAAAGGCCAAGGTCTATGACACAGAACAAAGCCTGAACTGATTACAGGAGAGGTGCAAATCAGACATATGATGGCTAGTTGACTGAAGAGTTGACTATGTAAATGCTCAATGTTTATAAAAGGGTGAATATACAAAGATAAGGTATTGAAGTTCATTGAAAGAACGTTTTACTGCGTAAGTTCCTATGATCTGTTTGGGTACGATGTGCACTCCAAGCACTGTGCCGCGAAATTCAATAATCTGTGCATTACAGAGTTTACGAGACTGTGATTATCAGGTGTGGTGTCTAAGGATGAAGGTTTATTCTGACAATGAGAAACCTGAGGAGATTTAGCCTACACTCATTGGAGATCAGAGGAATGAAAGGGGATCTTATTAAGACATAAGATTTCAAAAGGCTGTGTTCTGTAGCTCAGGAGCAAATGGCCAATCCATTTATCTGGAGCTAGGGAGCATGGCCCCAGATTGGCCATTTGGGCCTGAGCTAGGGAGAAATTTCTTTATATAAAGTATTGTAAATCTTTGAATTCTTTACCTCAGTCGTTAAGTATAATCAAGACAGAGTTTAGTACATTTTTGGACTAAGGGAATCAGAGGCTATGGGAACAAGCAAGGAAGTGTATTTGAAATGCATCTTCAGTCATGATTGCACTGATTGGTGAGGGATTTCAGAGCCTGCTCCTGCTTCTAGTTCTTATGTTCCTAGAATCCTAAAGCATAGAACTGTGTAATTTAGTTTTTCCAGGTCCTCATGGCTCTTTATAAGAACTACCAAATTTGTTTCACTCCGCTGACCTTTGCCCATAGCCATGGAATTTTTATTTTTGCTCTGTGTTTCTTTCTTTTGGGTAAGTGAAACGATCTTTCAAACTCCAGGATAATAGGGAGGCAAGAACATTAGCAATACCTTAAAGTCAAAATTTAGCACTGGAATAGCAATCTGTTTTATTGGAGCAATAAGATGTTTACATCATTAAATCAGTATTGGGATTTAATTTAATTTTTCTTCATTTATGTCATTTTAATCTTTGTTTCTGTTTCGCTTGATCTCTTTGCTTCCTCGCTCTCAATGAAGTGTGAAGAGTGCCTTTGTTGGCAGCACAGCATCTGTATGGGATTACGAAAAGACAACATTCCAGACCGATATATTTGCTACATCTGCCGGGATCCTTCAGGTAATTACCTTCTTTGGTCATCTTCTGATCCTCGATTTAAACTGTCAGTACAGCTTAAGTAACAAAAGTGAAAATCAAAAAAACTGCAGATGCTGGAACTTTGAAGTAAAGACAAAATGCTGGAAACACCCAACAGTTCAAGCAACATCTGTGGGAGAAGAAACAGAATTATCATTTTTCTCAATTGGAATCATTCCACAGATGCAACCTGATCTGATAAGTCTTTTTCTGCATTTTCTGTTTTTATTTTCTACTAAATAAACATGATGCTATCTTGTGTTTGCATTTGGTTTGGAAATACATCAAGTTAACGTTTAAAGTCTGTTTTAATTGTTGTTGTTATACCACATGACCATTTTTCTACCTCAGCAGAAGGCACATAAGATATTTTTATGTAAATAAATGTAATGATTAAAATAATTTGGTTGGTTTAATTAAAGTCAATGGGAGGAATGTTTTTTCTCTCGATGACTGAAAATCCATTGTAAATTCTTTTAGTTGTGCTCTATATGATTCAGGAAGTCAAAATTCCTGCAGAGGTTTTGTGACTGAAATCCAAATGGAACAGTGGTTAAAATAAAATAATCAATGCCATTTTCTTGACTGACAAAAGGTTATATTTTCGCATTCTGTTATTCAATATTTTAAGCGTCTTTTTTTTGGACAGTACTTCGGGATGATTCTTCTTGACAAGGTGTGTGCAAATACGATTTCAATGTGACATGCCTTCTGAATCCTCTGTCCTTTTGCTATTTGTCGACAGGGTAAATGTGTTCATTTAATTTGCTGACTTGCAATTAGTCAAAGATTCCATTTAGAGTCATAGATTCTTACAGCATAGAATCAGACCTTTCGGTCAACTGTAGCTATGCTGACCATCATGCCTACCTACACTAATCCCACCTGCCTGCAATAATTTCATATCCCTGTAAGCTCTTCTCTTTCAAGTAGCTGTCCAGATGCCTCTTAAATGTTGTTACTGTTCCTGCCTCCACCACCTTTGGCAGCTCATTCCAAATACCAACTACTCTTTGAATGATACATTTACCCCTCAGCTCTCCTTTAAACCTCCCTCTCACCTTAAACCTATGCCCTACGCCCATACCATGGGAAACAGATACTAGCTATCTACCCTTTCTATGCCTCTCATAATTTTGTTTATTTCCTTCATGTTGCACCTCAGCCTCCTTTGCTCCAGGGAAAACAGACCTTGCCTATCAAAACTCTCTTGGTAACTCAAGCTCTCCAGTCCAAGCAACATCATTGTGAATTTGCATCCGCTCCTGCTGAATCACATCCTTCCATACAATGCTCTAAGTGTGACCTAACCAATGTTTTGTGCAACTATAACATAACATCCAAACTCTTATACTCAATGCCTCTGATAAAGAAGGCAAGTATGCCATGCCATACACCTTCTTTACCACCCTAACCACTTGTGTGGCCACTTTTAGGGAGCTATAGACTTGGAACCCAATATCCCTCTGTATATCAATGTTATCAAGGGTCCTGCCAATGACTGTATACTTTCTGCTTACATTTGACCTCCCAAAGTGCAATACCTCACACTTGCCTGGATGAGACTCTATCTGCCAGTTCTCTGCCCATATCTGTGACTGATCTATATCCTGCTGTATCTTTTGACAATCTTCTTCATTGTCCTCCACTCCACCAATCTTTGTGCCATCTGCAAATGTACTAACCCAGCCATCTACATTTTCATCCAAGTCATTTATATATATAATCACAAACAAACATTGTGTGCACCAAATATAACATAACAGATTGGAGGAGAATCAGATTTATTATTACTGCACAGTTGCAGGGGAAAGTGTCGGGGATGGGGAGGGATGAGTGCACCAGGGAGTGGTGGTTGAGGCCAGGGAATTGGAAGTTGTCAAAATGGTGAAGGGCATGAGAGGTGTCATGGATGTAGGTGGGAAGGGACTAGCAAGGGCAGACAGTAATTTTTGCTACAGTAATTACCCACATACCCTGACCAATGCTCATCCCTCAACCAACATTACTAATAAAACAAATCATCTAGTGATTATCACTTTGCTGTTTGTGGTACTTTGCTGGATTCAGATTGGGTGCTACATTTCTTACATTACACTACCAACTACATTTTAAGAAGTACTTGGGCATAGCAGCCAGCTATAACCAAGGAACTACATTAATCCTGCAAATAGTTCATTAGATGTTACGCACCTTAAGGATATAAGAACTGTGCTACATGCATGCAATGATTTTGATTCCTTTAGATCAGAGATGGAGTGCCAAATATTGTTATGACAAAGAATGGCTGAAAAATGGACATTTGTATGGCCTGTCGTTCTTGAAGGAGAATTATTCCCAGCAGAATGCTAAGAAAATAGTATCAACGCACCAGCTCCTGGCTGATGTTTATAGTGTGACTGAAGTGCTCCATGGGCTTCAACTGAAGATTAATATCCTCCAGTAAGTATGTGTGGTCTTTAACAAAAATTACACAGAACTCACATCATCTTAGTATCAGTGTAAAATTGTTTTCCTTTGAAAACCAGCTTGTAGCTATAGTTTTAATTAATTTGGACTTCTAATTCAGTGCATTTCATTCTGTGCCCACAAAGTATTCTTCTCTACATTGGCAAAACACCTCCATTCAGTCTGCAAGGGTGACCCTGAACATCCAGTCTCCTGTCACTTTAATTCCTCATTCCCCTCCCTTTCCAACCTCTCTGTCTTTGGTCTCCTGTTCTGTTCCAGTGATCCCAATGTAAATTCCAAGAACAGCACCTCATCTTCTGTCAGGGCACATTGCAGCTCCTGGGACTCAATATTGAATTTAGCGATTTCAGATAATCACCCTTTTTTTTGCTAGATATTTCAGTTGTTGCTTTGTTTCCTATTTCTTGAGTCTCTGCCAGTATTTAAAGAAGTGGTTACCCTGACAACTTGGTCTGCACCCTATTACAGACATTCCCACTATTCTGCCCACCCTCCCCCTTTCTACAACTTAAAACATAGAGTTTTCTCACATTTCCAGTTCTGATGAAGGTCGTGGACTTAAAGCATTAACTCAATCTCTCCCTCCTTGGATGATGCCTGATCTTCTGTGTGCTTTCCTGCACTTTCTGTTTTTGTTTTAATTTTAATGATACCTGAATCTGGAATCAAGATCTAATCTGATGCCGCAGGGAAAAATTCCTACTGCAGTTCGTGTTATAGTCTTGGTCCTTCACTCTCAATTTGCTGTACTCAAGTTTAATGTAAAGTTCAAACTGCTTTGAATCAGTGTTAAACTTTTTATGTAGTGAATATGGACTGGGGTAATGCAGAACCTCCATAGATAGTGAATAGTGGGAATGTTTCTTTCTATATGTGGACATGACTTATGAATTTTGAGTTTTTGAACTATGCATACACATCATCATGTTGTTATGTTCCATACAACATATAATTTTTATAAGTGCACTCCCATATGTAGTATGGTAAGGTTTCGATAATAATTCTACTCTACTGTCTATCAAAGCTTCCTATGAAACAATTGAGTAGTCCCTAGTGAAGTATTTCTTCTATAATCCATACTAGTGCATTGTGGTGGCATGCAGGGAAATGAATGCAGAATTGAACAGTCTTGTGTAATGCTTCTGCATCTTGACGTTGCAGTCTAATGGGCTGCAACAATGAAATGCCCAAAAGATTTTATTATGCAAGTGACAGTCTTCTTATGCTTTCTGAGAATTAAAATAGTCTGGCATCTTCCTATCCTTTCCATCTCAAGGAGCAGAAAGCATCCTGATCTGCATCTCTGGGCTCAGTCTTGCATCAAATCTACACAAGGCCAGCCTGCTGGAGAAAAGATCAAAGAATGCATGGACAGTCCCAAGCAGCCTGAAAAAGTCTGTCATAATCAGAGTCGTAAAGAAAGAACTAAACTAAGCCAGAAAGTGGAGGGAACCTACATCACCAATGAGCACAGCTACCAGAAGCCTCAGAGCTATGGCCTAGAAAAGAAGATTACAATAGACCACAACAGTTCGGAGGATGAGGAAATCCATAGATCAGAGGATCAGAGTCCTTTATTCAAGAGGACTGAAAGGCAAATTGTGCAAAAAGCCGACAATCTATCTGAACAGGTATATTTTTGCATTGCTATTTTAATTAGTTCATGATTATGTGTTCTGTCTGTTCTTTGGGTTTTTCAGCAAGGATTTTAAATTGTTTGTTCTAGGTTATCTGCAGGAACTGATTGGGACCCTTACTGAAAGAGGTTCCTATATCTGTCTTAATACAACTGCAACTCCAGGCGACAACCTGAATTTATACAGTGCTATTATGTAGTGAAAAATGTCCCAAGACAGTTTATAGAGTTGTAATCAGATAAAAATGCATGCAAAGTTAGAGAAAGAGAGAGAGAAGTTTTAGGGCTTAACAGGGTTTCTGACATAGCAGTAGGTGAGGCCCTGGAGAAATTTAGACACACAGAAACACTATTTCATATTGGAGATTATGAGAAACTAGGAGCCATTGTCCAAAAGTGAAATACTTTAGATGTTGAAAATGCACAATTGTTTAAAAAGTCTGAAAATGTAGTTAGAAAATATCACCTCCACTCATTTATAAATCGGTAACAAAGGAACAGTATAAATATAGGATGCATGTTCAAAACATAAACTGTGAGGGAAGAAAAAGTATCACGTGATCTGAGTAATGTTTACAAAATATAAAGGAGACCAATGTGGTAGATAAAGAGAAACTATTCTAGAGGTTAGGAAGTCTTGGAATAGGAAACATAAGCTAAAATTTACAGCCAAGCCTTTCAGGAGTGAAGTTAACCAATACCATACATGCAAAAGGGGCAAGTAACTGGAACAATCTGCAGGAAATCGCAGTTAATGATTGGCCGGTTATTAATTTCAAATCTAATATTGATAAATATTTTGTTAATTAAACATACTGAGGCAAATGTGGGTATATGGAATGTTACTAACCAGCAACAAAAGAAACACACTGAGTCATGATTCAGTGTTAAAAACTACTTTATTAATAACTACGTATGATAATAAGAAAAATAAAAATAGAAATGTTAGAATGTTAGAAGTAATAATGTTAAACCTTAAACATTAACCCCAAAAACTAACTAAACTCATTGTGTGTATGAGGCAAGTTCCCAAACTCCAAGTTCAGGAATGGTTCTTAAAGTTCAGTTCAGCAAGCCATAAGGTGAACCATGAGCAAAGGCTTCTTCAACAACTACCATTGACTGAGGACAAAACGTAGATGTAAAGAGAAAATAGAGAGTAATTACAAAATCCAAATGTTCAACAATGGAACCAAAACGACACCTCAGTATTTACTCAGCAGTGACTACTCCACCACATCTTCCTCACCCCAAAAGGCACTCGAATTGTGGCTGTCCACACAAATACCTGTTTCCTTCTACAGGTCAACAACAAAGTGAACTCCACTTCTTTGTTCCGAAGCGTCTGCCACACCCAAAAGCATCCGAGACGTGGCCATCCACACAAAATACCTGTCTTCCTCCACAAGCTAACGACAAAGTTGACTCCACCGGATTACTCCCAAAAATCCATCCGTGGATTCTAGTGACAGTCACAGTTATTGTTTCTCATCCATTAATAGAGAAACTAGCAGGCTGGTGTCTCTCTCTCTTTTCACTCTCTCTCTTCTGACTGACTTCTTCACCAACGTCAAGATGTCCTTTATCTTCTGTTGATGTAAGCACGTCACACACACTCACACACACACACACTCACACACACCATCTTAAAGGGACATTCACCAATAGTAACCTAGTCTATAATGCTCTTTTGAGGTGGAATGTTCATTTATGGAATTAGAGCAACTCACAAAAGGAAATTTCTACTTACACATTTCTACCATAATTTGAATTGTATCTATTTTCTTTTTAGTTAATATAATGAAAATAGAGTCCCTTGTGGATAAATTCAGACTTCTCAGGTGTTTAATAATTTTAGACAATGAATATACTCTTTAGATCGATATGCAGAACACACTTAATATTATCACTAGTTTGTGGCTCATAAGTTGTACAAGAATCACTAAAGGATTTTGATTGCAAATGTATCATGATTGGACGATGATTTTGTTATTACTATTGAAATAATTTTCTTAGATATCATAGTCTTCAATTAGTTTAAGCCTTCAGTTGTATTCGCTTCTTTTTTTTTCAGGTCAGACAAACATAGACCCAAAATAGGATATTACATAATCAAACAAAATTAGATTAATCAAACTATCTTCATGAGAAAGTGCTTGCCAGAACTGCTTACATTTGTTCTTTAAAATGGAATCTGATGCATCAAAATGCACCATTATGAAAGTCCTTGTGCATTTAGTGCCACTTTCTGGAAAGAACACAGAGGTGCCTAGGAAAGGATTGAAACTGATTGTGAATTATTATATGAATAGGCAAAACGACAGCAGATGGAGTTCAGTGTAGGGTTTTGTGGAATCATTCACTTTGGACCCAAGAGAGACAAATGTGTATTTCTAAGTGGCAGTAAGCTACAAACTGAATGTGAACAGTGAGATTTGGTTGGCCAATTATAGAAATTACTGAGGACTGGTAAACAAACATATCGGCCTATAACTCAAGAAGGATTCAAAATAAAGGTGGAAGTTACATGTAGTTTTATAGAACTTGAGTTCAGCTCCATCTGAAGTATTTTTCTGGGTGCTGTACTTTTGGAAGATTAGGTGGGCTTTATGGAGGAGTTCACTGGAGATTCATCAGAATGATGTGGAGTTAAAATACTAGGGCAAGTTTGCATCCTTTAAACTTGAAGATCAGTGCGTGAATTAATTGAACTTAAGAAATAGATGCAGGAATACGCCATTTGGACCCCTGTACCTCTTTACCATCAGATTATGGTTGATTTTATCTGAGTGCCATTTTTCTGCACTGTATCCACTGATCTCATCAACATCTAAAAAAGCTTGACCTCTGTCTTGAATGTCCTGACCAACTGAGCTACTGCAGCTACTTGGTTAGGGAACTCCAAAGATTCACTCTTCTTTCCATGTAGAAATGCCTTCTCAACTCTGTCCTCAATGAACAATCCCTTATTTTGAAACTGCGACTCTGGGTCTAGACAACTCTACCAGGCAAAACATCATCTCCACATATATTCCGTAAATCCCATTAGAATTTTGCATGTGTCAGTGTGATCACCTGTCATTGGTCTAAGCTCTAAATAATATAGGCTCAGTTTGTTTAATCTCTTCTCATACAACAAACATGCCATGACAGAACTTAATATGGTGAATTTTCATGTTGCTCTCTCTTTCCCAAAGATATCTATCATTAGGTAGTGAGACCAGACTGTGAACAATATTCCAGATGCATCTCAGCAGGACCTGACATGATTGTGTTCATATTTTCTTGTGATGAAGGTCAACATACAATTTGACTCCCTAATTGTTTGCTGAACCTGCACATTAACTTTTAAGTAATTAGTGTACAAGGGCACTCCAATCCTTCTGAACACAAATATCTTCCAGCTTATCACTATGTAGAAATATACTGCCAAATTTTTTTCTACCAATGTGATGACCTCACATTTTTCCACATTATATTCCATATGCAATGCTTTGGCCCTTCACTTCTCTACAACCTCTTTATTATCCACACTGTTACTTAATTTTGGATGATATTGAAATGTTAAAGCTGATGAAAGGATTTGTCAGGGAGGGAGAAAAAGAAGAGATGGAAATTGGATCACATGGTGCTAAGTGTTTGAGTACTACACTATGTAATTTCAATGAAAAATGAGCTGTAATTGAAAAGGAAGGAGTTTGTGTGAGTTGAAAATAATGGGCTATTTCCAGTCCAAGCCCTTTAGTTGTCTGTGTCTCATGCTCTGAAGCACAGTGGACATCTGGACACTGGCCCATCTTGACCAACCGATCAGACCCCTTCAACACAGATTGATTTCTTGATCACCAATCACCATTGCAATCCCTCACTTACAACAATTAAATCTGATTAAATGCAGAAGAAAAAGATGGGAAAAATCGGAAAAAAGTTCCTAATATTTTAGAATATGTGATCTGATGTAATAGAGTATGATGATGATGTTACATTGCTTGAACGGAAATCCAGGATTTCATGAGTAGTTCTGTTTTCTGCTGCATCAAATATATTAGTCCAGTATCATATTGCACTACTGTTAATATGTAATTACATGATGCAGGTATTACTGACAAGCCCAGCATTTATTCTCCATGGACCAGCTGCTTGAATATCTGCCACTTTTCATCTACTGACCTGTCTCTCAGTTTATCTTCCAAGTCCAACTTCATACCAGCTTCACACAGAACTGTCTCCACCTTCGCCTCCCCTCCACCCACTGGCTCCATCTGCCTTTTTGTTGGTCTGCCTCCATCTATCATCCACCTGCCTCTGTCTCCCAACTCCACCCCTCGCCCTCCACCACCTGGCTCAATCTGCCCACCATCATTCACACCTTCTCAGGTCACCGATCACCTACTGGCCCAAGACTCACCACTGCCCTTTGTATTGACTGTCTTCCGACTCCACCCTTAGCCCTGGTGCAGGGGTTCAACCTGAACCGTTGACAATTCCTCCCCCCCCACCCCACAGCTGCTGCTCGCCCCATTGAGTTCCTTCAACA
>JARFYF010000118.1:22591511-22606266 GCA_030265395.1 Rhina ancylostomus | reverse complement strand
CCAAAAATCCGTCCGTGGATTGTAGTGACAGTCACAGTTATTGTTTCTCATCCATCAATAGAGAAAACAAGCAGGCTAGTCTCTCTCTCTCTCTCCCTCTCTCTCTCCCCCTCTCTCCCTCTCTCTCTCCCCCTCTCTCTTTCTCTCCCTCTCTCCATCTCCCTAAGGGACATTCACTAATAGTAACCTAGTCCATATTAGGAATTAATTTGCTAATCTAATTGAATCAGTAGATATACTTGTGTCAAAAAAAAATCATATTCCAATGTTCCTAAACAGTAGCTTCAACAATGAAGCCCTTCAACGCTACTGAAGTATCATGTTGGGGTAAGGCTAACAGATCTGACAATACCATCAAGTCAGCCAAACTGAATTTTGAGCTACAAGAGAAAGCTCTTGTAAGGGACACTGTTAATGGATTTAGCTGACAAATGGAGGTTTCTGAGGAAAGAACTGAGCATAGTCATTGCAAAAGTGAATCATAATTTTTTAATGATTTTAAGAGCTCAGCTCTGTACTCGATACAAGGAAATAGATCTTTAAGTCTGATCTGTTTTAGCCTGTTTGAATTTGCCAAACATTTGACTAGCTAATAAAGGTTTCTTTTTTTTTGTTTATAATGTAGCTGTTTCATTAATTTTACTTGATTCTTAACAGTATTTTAAATATTTGTGAAAAGTTTTGTTTGTGTTAGGCTCAGAGCTAGCTGCATTTTAGCCATTAAGTTGTTTCTTTGACAAGTGTTTAGTTCAGGACTTTTGGTAGTGGGGAACAGAGAAGGATGTGAAAAGGCAACAAAATATTTCTAAGCTGCTGATATGAATGTATTAATTTATGACTTTGCTAATTAATTAATCTCTGGACTAGAACAACTGGACTAGCCATCTGCATATCGTGTCTACAAGAGCTAGTCAGATCATATGGTGAGTGATGCAACTCCTACATCATCCAGGACAAAGCAACCAGCATGATTGGTATCCCATACCCCACCTTAAACACTTAATCCCTCCACTACAGGCTCACTGTTCATGACATCCAATACCTGGAAGAATAAGGCTAGCATATGGAAGACATGAATTGCAGGTTCCTCTCCAAGCTACACAATATCCTTACATGGAAAAGATATTTCTATTTTTTTAACATCACTGTTTCTAATCCTCCTTGTAGTCCTTCATCAGACAGACTCCAGCAATGAAACCCCATTCTTACTTGCATCCTCTCAAGGGCCATTAGGGATACGCTATAAATGTTAGAATTGCCTACAATGCCCACATCCGATAAATACGTTTTTAAAAATTAATGCATTTTAAATATATAAAAAAATGAAGCAACCTTGCCTCTCAATGACCATCATTGACCTTTCCTGATCTTAAGGCATTTTGAAACACTGGAGTAGACCATTTGGGTTAAATAAACTGTTTCTGTGCAGTATACTTATCATAAGGTCTGATGATTGCACAATGTTCAAATTCAGGATCAATTCCTCAAATAATGAAGCAGTCCATGTTCTCTAGCAACAAGATCTAGACAGGCTTAGGATGGTAAATATAAGCAATGTTAAATCCGCATAATGCCAGTGGTGATCACCCCAAACTAGATGCTGACTGACCATCTGAGTTTCCAACTCATTCTGCACTTCTTCTAGGAAATGATGTATATAGCATTCAAATTTTAAAATGTTGTTTCCTGTTTTTTATTTAACTTGTATCCACGGTTCCACTAAAATGTCAGAAGAGACCTGAAAGGAAATCATATTTTTCATGTGAATGCCATGTTGAATTTCGGTGATTTTGTTTTAGCTTTTTCCTGCCAATTGTCTTCCTTTTGATGATGTTTGGTTCTGCAGATGCTCATTCTTTAAGGCACTGAGTACCAGCTAACTTTTTCAACATTGTAGATGTGGGAGTGGCTTGCAGTCCTGGTATTGTTCATGCACAGCTGTTTCCTGTCATTCGATTTCAATGAAGGGTGGAAATATTATCCATTCTTTCCCACTTTAACCCAGGGTGTTTCAGCCAGCCCTCCAAAGATAGAGAAAAGCCATCTGGCAGATGGTAAATACATTTAAAGTGTGCTGAATATGAATTCACATAGCTGGTTGTTTTACATTGTCTCAAAGTAATCCATTCAATTGAAGTGAATTGACTCACTGTGTACCTCCTACCAGCAAATAGGACAAAGGTTCTCTTTTATATTGTGCTACATAATACATTGTTTTTTTGTACCATTGTGTTGATTACAGGGGGCTACTGACTTTAAAGAAACAGTTATGATTTCAAGTGATGGTAGCTGCGACAGGATGGTGGAAGATGAACACACCAACCCACAATTTCCATGGCAGGTGAACCTGTTGACTCACATTGAGGCTGTGCAAAATGAAGTGAATACCAGAATGGACCTCATTGAGAAGGAGCTGGATGGTAAGACCAGTGACTACCGTAATACCTTTGTTCCTATGGTCTTATCAAATGTTAATCCAAGTCTTCACCATAATGATACCGTTCACAAAAATTCAGTTTGTATTCCCTTAAGTTTCATCAAATGCGTTGTAATTAAGGTTTTAAAAGGGCTAAGAAAGTTTAGTGAGTGTGACCAGAAGTGTCCTGCTCAGGGTGAAGGAATTTGGTTGGGTAGATGCAGAGAAACTTCTTTCTCCTGGTGATGGAATCCTGAAGGTAACACCATCTTTAAATTAAAGATGGAAAGTGGACAAGTGCAGAGAGAACATGATAGAAGAGTTGAACAGCCAACTTCTTTCCTATGATTTTTGGTAGTTACTTCCTCTTGTATGTGATTGAGGTTAAATACACAACATCACGAAAGATCAGAAATCTGTTTTGTTTCTGTTGTTAACTTGTTGCCTTGGTTGATCTCAGTTGAGCATGGGTGGAAATTGTACAATTGATGTCTTATCTACAAAATCATCTCTTCCCATTTTCCTTGTAAAATTCTGATGTCCAACCTTATAATCGGAATTGCCATAAACACTTCATGCTACAAGTGCGTCCTGATAGCAATTTCCTCCTCCACTGTCAATATTGATGTAAAACTGTAACAGAGCAATATGACTGAAAATATTCACCAGAGACTTATTCTGAGTAAAATTAATGGTGTCAATTTTAAGTCCCCTTTTGTATCTTTGACTCCATTGAGTTTGTGACTTTTTTTTGCTTCTTCCTGTGTAATTTTCCAGTTCTGGAAAGCTGGCTGGATTTTTCTGGGGATCTTGAACCGCTGGAGCCACTTGCAAGACTTCCGCAGCTGAAGCGCCACATCAAACAACTTCTGACTGACTTGGGAAAGGTGCAGCAAATGGCATGCTGCTGCTCTCTTTGAGAAGAAAAATGATTGATGGATTGGAAAGGGGAAGGAGGATGTAGAAGGTGGAGCCACATTAACTTTAACAAACGTGTTGTCGAGTGTGGGATAGGGGAATGATGGCAAAGGAATGGAGCAGGCTGAAAATCACATCACAGAAGCAGAGAGAAAGCATTGAGAAGCTAATCCTTCTACAGATTGTAGACAGAAGAACTTGAATTCTACTAGTAAGTTTGGAGGAATAAAAGAGACGAAATGAAAAAAATAAACTTTTAGGTATCTTTCAACATCAAGCTTTAGACATCTTCACTTACATTCACAGTACTTGTCAGCATAAAGTGACCCCATAATGTTGTGGCTCCCATGCATATAGTTCAGGGAGCATCAAAATCACATCAAGTGTTCACACGTACTTTCATAACCTCTTGTGAATTCCTTAGAGTTGTGGAAGGATCTTCTGGCTGGTGAATGAGTAGGAGGGTCGGCAACATTTGTTACCACAGATGCTGGAAACAGGCCAGATCTGCTGCTCAGTTCAAGTACTGGAAACAAGCACTTTCCCAGTTGACAGCTTAATTGTCTGATTGCAATGAAATAATGCAGAGGTAAGAAGATTGTGGGGCCATATGGAGACAGTTTTAAATCACTGAGGTGACATTCATTATGTTCTTTGTGGTAGGTTGGCTAAGTGCAGCTTCAGACCACTTGCTGCAGGACTTGTTGAGAAAGGGGGAATCATTCCACAACATGGACAGTTGGCCTCTGTGTAGTTCCCAGTAGTTAAACCTTAACTTCTCTGTGAATTTTCCACATCATACAACCTGGTTATTTGAGGAGAAAAATAAAATACATATTTTCACACTTTGTGACCAGGGAAAGATGATGAAATATTACAAATTTTTTTCTGGCCTTTTAAGAGTAAAGGATAGAAGGAAGGAACAGCTTCACTGAGGGTCTAATTCATGAATTGACTGGTGAATTTTACTGATGAATCCATTCAGTTCATTACCACTATATAACAACTGGAATCTTGCTGGATTTAACACAAGACTTGAAAATGCAAATAGATTATATTCTGTACAGCAACTTCAATATTTTACACCCACCACAGATCTGAGATTGGTTCTTAAAACTCTATGAAACTCAAGGATTTGAGCTCCTCTGTTGTGATTCTGTACAGTAGATATCAGTATACTGTGCAGAGCCTAAACTGAGCTGTTAGTTTGTAAGTAAACCACCTGTACTCCCAGTTAGTTTGAGAAGTTCCATCAACCTCAGTGGGACAAATGTTCACACTTTCATTTGGACCCGAACACTACCCACAAGCAGGTTAGAGAATATGCAAAGCAAATTAATTTGTCCTATGGATTTTCCACCATTCTTTCTCCCTCCCACTCCCTGCCAGAGAGGAAAAGAAATTATTTTTCAAATTGGTGCTTAATTTTAAGGGCATGTAAAATAAGAGGAGTCAAGAAAGTATATTGAATTGAGAGTTGTGCAGTGTACTGAAAGGGCTTGATGCTGAGTAGTTGTTGCAGGAACAGCTAATTAGTACCAGTACCTGCAATCCTACTCTGTGCAACAGTTTGCAGTTTTATTAAGAGTATGAAATTTAATGTCAATGCAAATAGAAGCAGCTTGTAAGCTGTTGCTGCAGTGGAGGGCTTCACTATTTTTTTTACTTGCCTAAAATACTCAGCTGCTGTTGTTCAGAAATATGAAATATAACAAAAGAATTGTGTGCCAGGCAAATACATTTGCCAAGAGAATGTATGTTGACTCTAAATGTATATGTCAAAAAAGTGTATATTTGGCTTATGTGTATAAAATTCTGGAAACTAAAGTTCCCTTTTCATTTCATTTCAGTATATAAAAAATCATTGAAGTGTGTGTGCTTTTCATAGACAATAAATATTTAAGCAGCAGAAAACATCTATTGGCAACAAATAGCAACAATCTGTTTAAGCTAAACTGAAAAAACTTTTAAAAAATCACAGATGCTGGAAATGTGGAACGAAAACAGAAAAATGCTTTGGTTCCACATACAGACAGCCATGCTGATCTATAAGGGGACCCATTCTCTCCCTAGCCACCCTTTTCCTCTTAATATATCTTTAGAATCGCTTGGGATTTTGCCTCACCTTGCCTGCCAGGTTTCTCATGTCCTCTTTTTGCCATCCTAACTTCCCTTTTAAGTGCAGTACTACACTTCTTGTAGGTTGAAAGCTGCCTCTAACTGCCACAGTTCTTCATCCTTCACAACCTGCACATTGTGCCTTAAGTATACTGTATACAAGGTGTACTGCAGCAAATTGACAAGGTTTCAGATATATCCATTGGGTTAGGAGGTGAATAGAAATGTTATTCTCTGATTTACCCTCAAAGTCGCCCAACAAGAATGTATATCATTGTTCCATCATAACAAGGACAAACCCTGCAGAAGCATTATTGTTACAATCACTGTAACAATTTCGGGGATGCAAGCAGAATGGCTCAGCAGGCAGTGCTGCTGCCTCACAGCTCCGAAGACATAGTATGTCCGATCCCGATCATGGTTTCTGTCCATTTCGAGATGGCACTTTTTCTCTGTGATGGTGTGGATTTCCCCAGATGCTCTGGTTTCCTCCCACATGCCAAAGGTGTGCTGGCTGTTAGTTCAATTGGCTACCGTAAATTGCCTCTAATATAGGTGCTGGAAGGGGTATTGGGGGTGGGAGCTGTTGGAAGTTGATGGGGATGTGAGTGGAAAAATGGGAATAGTGGAGTTGGGTGGTTGGTTGTTGGTGCAAATGTGGTGAGCCAAAGAGCCTGTTTCCAAGGATAACTATGGATGGCTCATGAATGCTGGCCTGGGCAGCAGTGCCCACAGAGAAGCATAAATTTTTATAAAAAATGACAGGAGAGAATTGACTTTAATATTCTATCATACTGCTTAAAGATACTTCAAAGATCACTGAAAGACTTTAGAGTACAGTGTCAGTAACGAAGAGAACCATTATATACTCCAAAGGATCCAAAAACTACACCGAATGCACAGGTGAATAAATGTATGACTGAGGGAGGCAAGAAGATCAGGGAAACATCATATTCCTTTAAAATATGGTGCAAGGAAAATGCCTAAAGGGGATGACAATTTTAGGATGTCTGAAATTCAGCAATTTATCAGCATTTTACTGGAGCATCAGGCTATGTCATATGCTTAAGTCTTGGTCTATGGTTTATGTGCATAAACTTTTTATTTTGATATCAGACCTGAACAATTCAGGCACTTATTCACCATTTCAAGGTGTTACAATAGAATCTGTGCTGGTCATTAGCAGTGAAGTACAATGCCCCATTTTGAGATCATGAACCTACTCCCCTTCCATTTTGCGAGAATCCTGCCTGGGGTACGACAGTAACAAAGCTATCAGCCAGCAAGCTGGAGGTGGTGTGAATGTACGTGTGGGCTCACTGTAAACAGTCGATTGTGCAGCAAAGTCCATTCACTTAGAAGACAAAGCCTACCTAAAGAGAAACTGCAACAATTTATTTCAATAGAAGTACGGTATTTTTAAAAGAACATTGCAATGTGGAGAATTGTTGCATACAAAATATGTGCAAAAAGTCAATGATAGTCATGTGTTGCAGTGCATTCCCCATGTTGGATTGTCAGGAAGTCGCACAGTCATTACCACTCTGACTGGAAATTGTGTTATGTATCAATTAAGTTGGAACAATACGTTGCAGTATAAGTGGTCGGTGATGCCGCACTTGGAGTATTATGTACACCCTGGCCACCCTGTTATATGAAAGATGTGGTTAAACTTGGAAGAGTGTAGAAAAGATTTATGAGGATGTTGCCAACACGAGAGGGCCAGAGTTATACGAAGAGGTTGGCCAGGCAAGGTCTTTCTTTATTCCTTGGAAAGTAGGAGAATGAAAGGCAACATTATAGAAATGTTTAAAATTATGAGAGGCACAGATATGGTGGATGGTAACAGCCTTTTCCCCCAGAAAGGGGAGTCTAATACAAGAAGGCATAGGTTTACGATGAAAGGGGAAAGATTTAAAAGGGACCCGAGGGGCAACTTATTCACGCAGAGAATGGTGAATATGTGGAATGAGCTGCCAGAGGAAGTGGTTAAGGCGCAGGTGCAATAGTATCATTGAAGAAGCAGTTGGTTAGGTACATGGAGGGGCGGGGCTTGGACAGATATGGGGAGAATGCAGGAAATTGGGATCAGCTGGGTGGGCATGGACTGGTTGGGCTGAAGGGCCTGTATCTGTGCTGTATTGCTCTATGACTTTAAGAGATTGCATTCAGATAGCCCCAAAACATTTTCTGACGATAGTACTTTTGGACTGCAGTCAGTGCTGTAATATGGGTGCTTAAAGCCAAAGGCTAGTTTATTGGACATGTAAAATATGAGTAGCTAAAACCCTCCCCTAATAAAAACTAAAAGTCAAGCACATCAGGAAAGGTGTGATGTTCATTACTATGTTTGAGATGACCCTAAATGGAAGAAAATTGAGGGTCCTGTAGTCACCTCAGCTTGGAAGCTCAAAGCTCAGCCAGGTCCCAGCTGATTGCTATGCAATAACATCAGACTGGGCAAGATTTCTGCGAAATGAAAACAAAGGCCTAGTATTTATTAACACCTTTTACAGTTGATGAGCATTGTAACGTATAAAGTTGCACGTCCATGTGGCACATTGGGTCACATAGAGCATGGGAAGGTTGCATTTTCCAGCTGTACTTATTATCTGGTGAACTTTTCCCAACTTGTCCAGTTGGAGGAAAAGATGCTAACAATTTAGTGGGGGTGAGAGGGGAGAATACACAAAAACAAAGAATCTGAGGAAATGTCCTATAGGTTAAAGGATGCTGTTGATCAATTGACAAGATGGGCAGAAGAATGGCAGATATCCAAAATTAGACAGCATAGGTTTAAGGTAAGGAGTAAGAGGTTTAGAGACGATCTGATGAAAAACTTTTTTGTTGCAATCTGGAGCACACTGGCTGAGTGGCTGGACTCTCATGGTATTTAAGAAGTATCTAGATGAGCACTTGAATCACCAAGGCATAGGAAGATTTGAACCGAATTAGGCTATACATAGTTACTTGATAGACATGTGACTCTGTGGCTGTATGATAATCTTTGGAGATTTTGCTCATTAATCTTGAATTTTGCTCTTTGAGATTCACTCTCTAAAATCTTAATATCTACTCTTATTTGTTTTTTTGCTCCTATATTGTCCACTATACCAGAACTCTGTGCTTTGATTGCCAGATCTTGCTACCTGCAAAGCAATGTGGCATTTTGGCACTGGACATTAACCATGTATTATGGACCTCTTCCTCTCCCCAACCCCCCACCTACCCCACCAATCCAACCTACAAACCCCACAGCATTAGCACTTGTCTACTTTTCTACCTATCCTGTTCCGCTCATCTGTAGTCATTCAGTCCACAATGTCTTAGAATCATGGAAACTTCACGACTCAAAAGGAGGAAATCCTGTCCATCACATCCATGTTTATCAACAGCTACCAAATCTAATCCCAGTTCCCGCACTTTATCTGTGGCCCTGCAAGTCAAAGCTTTACAAGGATGCATCCAGACACTTTTTAAATATCATGAAGATTTGTACCTCTATTACCCTCTCAGACAGTGAGTTCTAGACCCCATATTCTATCAATTACTTTAAATTGATTCTGCCTGATTTTTGGTCCCTCGACTAAAGGAAATAGGTCCTTTGTGTTTACACTGTCTAGCCCCCTTATAATTTTATATACAACAACGAAGTTGGCCCTCGGTCAACACTGTTCCAAAGAAAACAATCCTTTTCAGACTATATACACTCATCGCTATGTGTTTTTTTTGTGAATGCTGCAGATTTCATTTGTATTCCTTCCTACCTTGTCTTCACCCAGAGTCACCCCTAGCTTCTCTTTTCAGCATCTCCACTCCTGGCAATCTGTGGATGGGCCATAATCTGGAGCACTTCTCGGAACACTGAAAGATCAACAGTCCGTGTATAAATGCATCGGTGCTCCTTTGAGACAACAGCCAGACATACTTGAGCTTTCAAGTAGCATAGTTCCATGCGTTCTTCATTAACTTTGTGATAACATGTTTAAAATCCAGACTAATGTATGTATAAGGAATTCAATTACTTTACTGTTTAGTTCCTAGATGAACAGAAGGATTCATTTTGTCTAAGTAGTTTGGCAGTTTTCCTGAAGATGGAATGAATTTTACAGTTTCAAAATATGCACAGTTTCTCTGATTGTTTTAACTCTCCACATAAAAGTTGCCTCTTCCAATAGAATGAACTCTTTTTTTAAACTAGAAGGAGAATGGAAATACAGTCCACTACTGGCATTCCAAAACCTGGAGATACCTGAGTTGTATACCTCTTACTTATTTTTCTTTCTTTTTTTGTCTTTACCTTTCTCTTTGCCTATCTCTTTTCCTGCTTCTCATCCATCAAGCAGCACACATGCACACCCACATATGTGATGGATTCTCTTTGTAAGCTCTGACTCAGTTCCACTGGGGTTTTCCCTAGTATTTATAGAATAGNNNNCAACCCGGACCCAGAAATAATTCAGCAATGGGGCAGATTACAACTAAATCAAGTTCAGTCCTCACCTTTAATCATATATATCAATAGTTGCAGCACCACACACCCAACAGAACTAGCCAATCTAAATCAGGACAGTATTGGCAGTGAAAATAATATCCAGGCTTAAGAAGTGATGCACTTGAACCAAAGTTTCTTGGGATTAATGGAGTCCTGAAATTGGCTGTTGATCCCCAGTGATTAGATAACCTTTCTGCCCTCAGTGTTGAGGCTCACACTTAAATAATAGATGTACACTCACCTTCCCTCACATAACTTTATCTGGATAAGTGAAGGGGTTTAATGTTTTAAGAAGAAGAAGGAATATTTCTGTTTGTTTGTGGAACCTACAGTGAGAATAATATGGCAGCTCTGCTTGGAAGGAACTTGCATAGGGGTCTTCCCCAGGTTATGAATACCTGACTTATGTACAGCCTGTATATATGAACAAGCATTTGGGCGACTGGTGAGATGGAGGTGCTGGCTGCTCCGCCCGGCAACTTGGTTCGCAGCCACATTTCCAACTTGTGAAGTGTCTGCGTTACAAGCAGTTCATAGAAACAAAACCTTGACATAAGCTAGGGAGGAGCTACATTTCCTAATGTTCCAGAGCACTTTAGCGAAGGAATGCATTTGGAATATAACCAAATCTAAGAAATAAAGAGACAATTTGTACTCAATGCGTTCCTACAAACTGCAGCAAAATAAGTGAGCAGATTACTTGCTTTAGGAGTTGGCTAAGATATGGGTTCTGGTCTTGACACCAAGGAAAACGTTACTGCTCTTCTTCGCATATCTACTGGAAGTATAGACAGTGGCTTGGTTTAATGTCACATCTCAGAGACAGCGTGTCTGGCAGTACGCAGCTCCTTCAGTTAAAGCACTTAGACTTTCCGACTAGATTTTTTATTTATTTCTGAAACTGGAATGAAACCTACAACCTCTGATTCAAAGGTGAAGTTGCCACCACTGAGCCAAGACAGTTTTCTAGCTTTCTCTAGCATCTTTGATATGATTAAAATTTTCTGCAGAGCTTTGTAGAAAATTGAGTACTTCAGATTTTCTCCACATATATCCTGCAATCTTTCTTTGAGTTGGCTAGTTTATTTCCAATACAACTTTGTGTCATTGATACCTATTCATTAGAAGTAAGATTCAAATTGCTCACCCTGTTTTACTATAGGGTGCTTAGAGCTAGAAGATAGAAGAGACTTTTGTTCCATCGATCTGGGCTGGATTTGAAATATTTTCATTGTCCCACATGGGGTGTTGTTGTGAGACTAGGAAGGATAGTTTTATTTTATCAGACCTGCCTTGGGAATATTGCCTTTAGGCACAGGTCACAGGGTAGCCAAAATCTTAAGCATTTTGTGTCTACTGGAAGGTAATTTTCAAAAAATGATTCATCACATTGTGAAATTTAAGTTTCACAATGCTAAATGAACAAATGAAGTCTTGTTCTATATCAGTGAGCGTTCAAGAGACTTTATACAAACTGCTTAAGAAGTTTTGTTTGGTTTCAAGTCATAGAACTTACGTCAGATAGCTCTTGCACTTCACTCTGAGTAGCTGGATGCTCCTCAAGCGTTCAAGATCATGTTTGGATTAAAAGGACCACAAAGACACCAGAGCTTAATAAAAAGGAGGGAACGGCCTCAGCTGGACAGCTGCTTCGTAGGAGCAATGGGCTACATAGGAATTATCATAGTCGCCTTGCACTGCATCTGCAGTGGAGCAGCTGTATTTTCCGGTAAGGATGTATTAAACCCTTTCTGGCATAGAGGGAAATTAATGGAAGTTTAATTTTTAATTAAAATCTGACTCCTGAATGGTCACCCATTGTTACCTTCTAAGTGTAGTGCTAAATCACATCCACTAGGAACGTTCCAATTTTGATCCATCTCTGTATTCTATCAGCCGGGATGGAATTATTGTTCTCTTGAACTGAGAGAAAGGTTAATTCAGCAGCTTCTTGACTTGTGATTGCTTGTCAATAATTCCTTTTGCACAATAAGCTCAGGAATGGTGGGGATACAGGACATTGTATGTGTGAGGGCTTTGGGGCATCCTGCATTCTGCACCCAGGTAGTGTTAGATGTAGTTCCATTGCCCAAGTTCTCTCTAGTGCAGTGCCAAACTGAAAGTTTTGTTCAGAGGAGCTTAAAGGGTGCTTGTTGCACAAACTGCAATTTCACATTGGTGTAACAGGGGGTGCTTTTCCGGGGTTCAATAATAAGGAAAAGGGACAGTTGAAATTAAAATCTGACTCCTGTTAAGGACAGGTAATTAACTGGGGAATCTGCACTGGGGCATTTGTGTTCAAATGACAAATACTCCATGGTGGGGCCTAGTTAGTTAGTTCATGTACTAATGGAATAAGACAAATAGTGGTTGGCATCGGAAGTGATAACTCATGTTGTGTCCTTTGCTTGTGTTTTCAGTGCATCTACCACATATACATAAAATACATCAAACCTCCCCCTGACAAACGGAATCAAAAGTTATTGAACAAATGATAGGTTGCCTCATTTAAAAATCATATTCCTAATCTGTACAACCCTGTTACTAAAAATACTTTTTCCCACTTAACCAGCATTCACCAACCCATTTCCTCCTCTGCTGTCAAAGGCACAGTCTATGTCTTTCCCTCTTCAAGGTTTAACCTTTTAATTGTTTGAGCTGCCTCCCACATTTGTTGCAATACATGTCCTTATATGTACCACATCTTATCCACTTAAAACCTTTCCAGTTTGTTCTCTTTTTTATTCCCTACCATAGCACTGAACATTCTACCTTGGCAATCTCATTCTACCTTAGCCAACATCCATTGCCCACTCTTCTGTCACAGAACCTTACTCTAACTCAAACTCTGAACATTTCTATAGGGCATAAGTATTCCTCATTCCATTCACTCCACCCTTGATGAATGTTCATTCAGCAACCACTTGCCCTTTGAAACTCCATCCCAAGTTCAATATCATCCTGTCATCTCCTTCTCTGCTTTTAAAATCCTCCTCTTTGATAACCCCTTCAGTTTTATCACCCCTCCTTTATCTGGTTCCACCTCTCAACTATCTGCCTCTGTCTCACCCCTCCCTTTCATTTCTGTATACTGGCTAGCTTCCCTCTACACTCTCAGTTCTCATGCAGGGTCTCAACCCGAAGCATCAACCACCCCTTTGCCTCCACAGATTATGCCTGACCCAACTGAGTTCTTCCAGGAGTTTGTCTTTTGTCCCATAGTTCCTTCTGGTCTGGACTAAATGCCTCTCCAGCACTTCACTTATGTGGTTGATTCTAGGCTCTTCCTGAAAATGCCCACCAACTTCTTTTCAGGGTAACTAGGAATATGTAATAAATGACAATCTTAATTTGAGGACAATCTCTGCAAGAAAAAAAAATGAAAAAAATTATAAAGTGAGACCATTACACAAAATGTGATTATATAATTTTTTTATATTAGTCTTTCTTAGCCTTTAGACATTGCTAGTAAGGGAGGCAGCAGTCATGCTTTATAACCACCATGTATCACCAGTGCTCTCTCAATTCTCTTGAACTAACTTGAGTTGATTTTTAACCGTCTTGTACTGTAGAATACCAGCAAGACTCCCAGCACCTGAGCTCCTGTGAACTTAAAAGAAAAGGCTCCCAGAAAGATGATATCTATATTCCCCAGTGTACGTTGGATGGCAAATACAGGTGAGAGATTCTGTACATCTTATCCTGCTTATTTCTAACTGGTGTAACAAGAATTGGGGAAAAAGGCTTTGATTCTGGTTCAACCTTTGTCCATTCTCAAATGTTCAGCCACATATTAGAGGCAGACACAGTTACAATGTTTAAAAGGCATTTGGACAGATACTTGGATAGGAAGGAGTAGAGAAATAAGGGCCTAATGCGGGCAAATAGGATTAGTGAAGATAGGCATCTCAGTTGGCAGGCCAAAGGGCATGTTTCTGCACTGTATTACTTCACAACTCGATATTAACTTTTCATAAATCTTGTATTTTGCATCAAGTTCACCGAGTCTCTCACAAGCAGCGGATTCCTACAATTTCAGGGGGCAATCTTCCACATGTGTTTGTCTATGACTTCTGCAATAAGCATACGTCATTAGGGCTTTAATAACATATTGTTGATGCAGGAATGTGCAATGCACAAAGGATGGACGATCCTGTTGGTGTGTCAACAGTGAGGGTGATGAGGTGCTAGGAAGCAACCAAAATACATCAGCAATTGCCTGTAAGTATGTGAGACCAATCAGTACAATCATTAGTCAACACAATATTAATAATCCTCTTCTTTATCTTTTTTAATTTCTAATTTCCATTTATCCAGTTATTAAACTGTCACCTAAGTATCTGATATTTAGACTTTCCCTTCGAATTCTAATAAAACCTTCAAAACATTTTTGTGTGGATAGACTCTCTGTATTCTATATGTATACAATTCTGGTACCGTTCATGACTATATTAACACAATCTCACCAATTGTAGTCTCCAGAGAACCCCTTCCAATTTTGCAACACTAGTGCAAAAACTAACATTTCCTTCGATGATGCTACACGTTTTGACCAGAGCCTCTTTTGAATACTTGATGAACTGTAAAAACCCTGCAAGTTTTGATACACTCTGGGAGACTCCCGACAAAAACTGACATTCATTGTGAATACTTTCAGAATGAAACCTCTGAAAGTATTTGCAAGCTCCTAGGAATTTCCCCAGCACCTTCTTTTCCCCATATATACATCAGCACGGTCCTGGGGACATCCTGAATATATTGACATAATCCTAATAATCCCCTACAAGTATTGATTCGAAACTGGGGAT
>JARFYF010000118.1:22538642-22550277 GCA_030265395.1 Rhina ancylostomus | reverse complement strand
TCCTGATTTGAAAGACTGGTAATCCTTCACAATCTTGATGCCGAAAGAGGGCCAGGAGATGAATCCACAGGATCCCAGGGCTGTCTGGGTAAAGCAGAATTTTTATCATCCCTCAACACTTTAACACTTCCCACAACATCTCAACATTTCCCATGGCGTTAATGGTGGGATGGCCAGTGAGCTAACTGGAAGACGGAAGGAATTCCATACACGGTTTGCCACATGGGCAGGAGTGAGGTTCAACTTGTTATTAAGATTTTCACAGGATGTGAGCATTGAAAGGCATATCCCTAACTTGCCTTATACTGGGTCTGGAGTTGCTTATGAATCAGACTGGGTAAGTTCAATGGATTTCTTTACCCAAAGGGCATTGAGAACCAAATAAATTTTTAACCCCAACATACACAGTCTCACAGTCAACATTACCAATGTTGCCTTTTTTGTTTATTCCACACTTCTTTAACTAACTGAATTTAACTCATTCCTGATGCAAGGACTCAACCTGAAACGTCAACCATCCCTTTACCTCCACTGACACTGCTTGACCTGGTAAATTCCTCCAGCAGTTTGTTTTTTACCTACTACCATTATTGCTATCATGTAACCCCACCAGCTACCATGTTGGTATTTCAACTGATTCCCAAGACCATTCATGTATATCTCTGAATTATTAATCCAATACCATACCACTGTACTTCATACCCAGTAACTGCCCTGGAAGTTCTTCCAGGAAGTATTCTGATCAAGCCTGATATAAAGTAGGCCAATAGGTTTGTCGAACCATGTGATTTTTTTTTGTCAGCCTGGTATCAATTGAGGACAACTTTCTGATGTCTGCTGAAAGTTTAATGTCTGCCAGTGCTGTTCCCACATGAAACTTTCATGGTCTGCAGAGAATTTTATCTTTTCAGTATAGGATATATGGATCTACAGATGAAAAGACTCTGCTACCTCACTATCTCACTCAGTTGCTCTGGAGCAAAAAGTGTCCTTATTGGAGTACATAGACCCCTAGTAAATCCACAAAAATATTTGTTCTGAAATGAGAGAACCATGTTTATTGTTATGAACAATATTAATGTAATATTATTATATAACACTACTGTTATGAATCAAGTAGGAAACTATACATTGGAATTGCAAATGGTTTATTATTGTCACATGTACCGAGGTACAGTGAAATTCTTGTTTTGCATACTGTTCCTACAGATCAATTTATTACACAATGCATTGAGGTAGTGCAAGGTTAAACAATAACAGAGTGCAGAATAAAGTGTAACAGCTACAGAGAAAGTGCACTGCAGGTAGACAATAACATGCAAGGTCATAACCAAACACATAATCAAACACCAGATGCAGTAATGTCAAATTGCTTGGAAATTATATCAAAGTAGATTTCAAATTTTATAGTGTGTTTCAAATATTATGTGTGTGTCACTGTTGTTTGCTCATTTTTTGTTTTGCAGCTGGGAGAATACAGTGTCTTGCAGTGGCCAAATCCTGAGGGTGGCAAAGCCTGGTGCATTCACCCATTCACAATAGAAGTTTTTCAAATGGCTGTGACAGATTTGAATGGGACTCCACAGTGTGAGTACAGAGTGGAAATATGGGCGAGTTTAGGGAGGTATAAGAATACATTCTTGAACATAGTTTGCTGCTGATTTGTAATTCGGTTTAAGGCTCTTTCTTATTTCAAATTCCTCACATCAAATGAAACTTGCAATTTTTCGTTGTGCTGCTTTGAATTGCCTTGTAGAAGCAGCTAAATACTGCTTGCCACTGTGGCTGTGACCAGGCATTTACAGATGTGAAAGATGACAGATTGGATTCACATCCAAGCACTCTATAGCACTACGTTATGGTGATCTTCTACTAAATTGTAGAACAACGGAATTTTTATAGATGATATTATATGTCACCTGCACCATCCAGTCTAGAAAACCTAGTGATCAGAGTGAGGACATATAAGATCAAATGAATTACCAAGTAACAGTCTCAGGAATTTCTGCTTGGGTGTTCAGACCCCAAACCCATGGCCATGTCCACCAAGAAGGATAAGGGACATAGGGTCAACACCACTTGCAGATTCCCCTTTAAGTCGCACAGCATCCTTACTTGGAAGTATATCACTGGTCTTTTATTATCACCTGGTCTAAATCCTGGAATTCCCTCCCCAACATCACTGCCTTCACCAAAAGTACTGCAGCAGTTCTGAAAAGTGGTTGCCTGCCACCTACGCAAGGGAATATAAGAATTGGCAACAAATACTGGCCTTGCTAGCGATGCCCAGATCCTGAAAATGAATTAAAAGATCCTTAATTTACACATTTCATAAAACTCAAGAGATGTAGTACATAATAGAATAATAGTAAATGATGACAGTTAATATTTCAGGTCTTGGTCATCATTTTGGCTCAATTTTTCTTATTGGTATAGTCTGCATTACGCAGACAAAGAAATTAATTTGCTTGTAACTGCCCCCATTAACCCATTTGGATTCACCCTACCAGAGATATTCCCTTTGTTCTACCTATCATTACATCTTCTCTCCTCCTGCACTGATAACCTTTCATCAGAAACTGAGAGAAGTTAGAAATCAGATATGTTCTAAATTGCAGGAGAAAAGGATTGAAACTAAGGATGTCTGTGATGGGGTGGAGCAGAGGAAAGGTTAAGTAACACAAGTGGTATTGGAGCTAGCTGACAGAGGGTGGTGAAGGTTGGCTAATTGCAGGTGATCTGTTTGGAGGAGATGTAAATAGGAGGAGTCAAAGGCAAAAGAGAGGAGGGAAACAAAGAGGGCAGAACAATGCTCGAAGTGTAAGGTTCAAACAAGAAAAGCAAAACATTGTAGATGCTGGCAATCTGAAATGAAAGCAGAGAAGATCGAAAATGTTCAGGAGGTCAAGCAGCGTCAGTGGAGGGAGAAGCAGATTTAACGTTTCAGGTTGATGAGCTTTCATCAGAACTACCCAGTTCTGATAATAAACTGAAAAGATTGGTTTCCGGAAATTGTAGAATTCATTATTAATTCCTAAGGGTCATGTTGTGTCTTGTCAGAAGATGGGATGTTGTTTCTCAGACATTGCTGGAAGAGTGTAAATTTAAGCATGGCACAGTGGTGCAGCTATTAGAGCTGTTGCCTAATAGCTCCAGTGAATCAGGTTCAATCCTGATGTCTGGTGTTTACTGTGTGAAGTTTGCACGTTTTCCCTATGTCTATATTGCTTTCCTCCAGGTGCTTTGGTTTCCTCCTACATCCCAAAGATGTGGAAGTTGTTAGGCTAATTGGCCACTGTAAATTGCCTCTGGTGTACAGGTGAGTAGTAGAAGTTGGGGCAATTGATGGGAGTGAAGAGAGAATAAAAAGGCTTTAACATAAGATGAGTAATTGGGTCCTTGATGGTCAGCATCAACAATGGGCTGAAAGGCCCGTTTCTGTGTTATATGACTCTATGACCCTATATAAGAGTCCAAAGACAGAAAGGTCAGAATGATTTGGCCTGCATCACCTCTTCTTGACCTGCTAAGGGGTATTCTCCTCAATGTATTGGTAATAACTATTGAAATCGTCCTGTGAAATTAGAATATTCATGGAAAAGTGGATTTGTTCTCTTTCTTTATATAAAAAAGCCTTGCAAAGTTAGTTGGGGAGGAGAACTCTTGGAATAAAACCAAAATTTCTGCTTCATTGCCACCTGGAGATGAAATAGGAATTCTTCAGGATAATTTCTGAAATTGCCAACAGAATATTTTCACAATGACAATAACTAACAGTTGAAGGGTGCTGGGAAGCAGTATCATTTCATGCACTGTTTGATATAGGGCCTATTGAGAAGTTTCTGAAGAAAATCTGCAAACTTCAAGTGTCAGAATCTTAATTTGTTGCCACAAATCCTTGTTGAAACAAAATCCTAATACTATTTTAGAAGAAAATTAGATGATTGAGGAAAGGAAATAGTAAACGTATTGAACATGAAGTTGTAAGTGGGGGTATTTTCAGTTGATTTGGGGGTGTGATGGAATACTCTCCATGCTTGGATGAATCCAGCTCTAACTATATTCAAGAAACATAATACCATCAGGACAAATCAGCCTGTTTGATTGACATCCTACCCAATACCTTAAACATTCATGGCCTCCTATTTCCAAGCCCACCATGGCATCATTGTGTATCTTCTCCAAAATGTACTGCAGTCTGTCACCCAGACTGCTCCATTATCATCTCCCAAACCCGTGACATCTACAAAGAAGGACAGAGGCAGCAGTTACATGAGAATACTGTTAGCTCAAGGTCAAGCAACAGCCATCCTGACTTAGAAATATATTACCATTCCTCATTGTTGCTGGATCTAAACCCCAATATCATTGTGATAGTACATTCATCAGAAACACTGCATCAATTCAAGAAGATGGCTCACTACTCATTCTTTAGGGCAATTATGGATGGACAATAAATGCTGAGCTTTCTGGCAATGACCACATTCTAAAAATTGAATAAATTTTGAATTAACTGGTTATTTTTATCACTGATTGGGATTGTCATGAATGAGGCAAAAAGACTTTTGCTTTGACCAAGTTTGATCATGTCAAATTATTGAAAAAATAGTCACTGACAGTACTTTTTTCCAGTCACAAATTAGAATTAATAACATATTATTTTCCCTCAGTTACTTTTCATTCTTTTACAGAGGAAAACTTGTTAGAGCCAGGAAAACCTTGCCCAGAATAATGTAGACAATATAACTGTCAGTATGTCTATAACAGGTGCTAGGGGCTGCTCTGTAGAACAGCTTCCAAATATAATAGAATAATCGTAATAAAGTGTGTATTGATGAGATTTTACAACACTAGCTCACACCTGCAAGCATAAGGCTAATTGATCAGCAGAATTTCATTGTACTTGTGGATGAGAAAGTCAAACAAGCCTTGCTGGCTCAAATATCTAACATGACAGAATCTTGTTGTTCCATAGATTTCTTTTACATGAACATTCAAAGGTATTTTTGGATGGAAGAAGAATGGAGAAAAAGGAATTATCCATGACTTTTTTGTTCCATAAAGTGATGAATGACAATATTTTGGGTGGAGATATTATTTTTTATCCTTGCATTGACTTGGGGGATTTCCACGAATCAGAAATACTTCAATAGGGCTTTGACTCATTAGGAATAATACTAAATTACTAAATGAGGTACAATGCCTAATATTCAATCGGCTGGTTAGTCAAACATTGGAAGTCTTGTCAAATTGAATATCAGAAATTGCCAAGGCAAATAGAAACTTGGATTGTAATAGAAAATCTGAAAAAACTTGTACAGTTACAAAGATACTATTGGTGTAGCCACATCTGCAGTTTTGCTGCCAGTTTTAGCCATTGTTCTTAATAAAATTTGTAGAGCTACTTGAAGTGTTTCCAAGAAAGGCAGCACAGAGAGAACAGGGCTTTAAATAATTGAGCTTAAAGCTTTACCAACAATATCACCGGAAAGGAAGGAAGATTCAGCAGGGAAAGTATTCAAAATTGTGATGGAAATAGTTGTGAGGATTTGTATAGGGATCTTGGACTGGATTCTAATTTCCCAATGCATTTGGATTAGTTGAGCAAGCAGAAAACACAAAATTAGGTGCATGAGTAGATGTGATCTCAACTTGTATTAGGCTATTTCAACTCTAGTATTTAAAGAAATGCTCCAAACATGCAAATTGAAGCAGTTGGAGTTGGAGAGATGGGAGAGGCATGTCTATGTAATTAAGATAGTCAAAGAATGAATTTCTCAAAAACCCGTAGACTGATTTTGGGTCCAAAGAAAGATACTCTTCCCTGTTAGCAGGTGGAAGAAGCAAAGAGGGCCTGGCTGGAGGTTGTCAATGAGGCAAGCCGAAGGCGAATGGTGCTGTTAGTTCAATGATTCCAGAAAGGTGGATAGAACAGTACAGTGACACACTCACCTGATGTACCAATCAAACCCAGCGCATGATTTCTCATCTAAACCTACCCTCATCTTTGTGCAATCAGTGACCTCCCTCATTCTTACTATTAACAATGTTATCCATCGCCAATTCATCACCTATACTTATCTTTATGTCTTGCTTAGGTGTTTAAACTGCTTCTGGTCTGTCATTGCTCTCGTTACCAGTACTCCTAATCTCATTGCTGAGCATTGAATGTGTGAATGGGTAGAAAACCAGAAGTGGCCCTTCAATAATCTCTCAATTGAGAGTTGAGGAAGAGGTAGTACTGGACATTAGTTGAGTCTTGCAGTGGAACTGAACCTCACAATAATGGGGTCATGCTAGGCGTATTGGGCACTGCTGCAGACACACCCTCCACATCTCAATCTTCTTCCTTTTCTTAAGACACCTTGTCCTCAATGCCCTCTGGAAATTTAGGATCACTTGCTCAGTATTATGCAGAACCACATTCTGATTCTTCTGTTGACTCTGGGAGATAAATGGCACATTAAAATCTGTCCAGACCCCACTCCATCTATCATCTTCCAGCCTTTGTCACTCTTCCCTCCTCCATTTGCCTATCACCCCTCCTCACCTGGATCCACCTATCGCTTTGCCAGCTCTTGCTTCACCCCTTCCCTCACCTCTTTTTACTGACTATCTCCCCTCTATCTTTCAGTCCATATGAAGGGTCTGAACTTGAAACATCAACTGTCCATTTCCCTCTACAGGTGCTGCCTGACCCACTAAGGTCCTCCAGCAGTTTTGTTTTGGCTTCATATTCCAACATCTAAAGTCTTTTGTGTCCCCCTGAAACATATCTTCAGTATGCCTGTTCACTGACACATCAGATTATGACATGACTTTCGCTGTATCAATCTGCACCATTGGTCTAGTCCCTCATTGGTGCTTTCAGCTTGGTTCCAAACAGCCAGCTGTATGTCTGCTTTTGAGATCCAAGGAGAACAGTGATGATGGTCTGACACAGAATGCAAAAGCCTACCAGCATAAAGATCTTGTGGTGGCTGTACAGTAATACATTGATGGCGTGAAAACCACTGTTGGCAATGCTACTCTTCAGTGGTCTGGGGCTAACGTGATTGCCACATGAATGCAGTAGGTGAAGCCCGGAGCCTGTGAGAAGCCAGACTGTGTTCCGCCCTCCCACCTCCATCCCTTTATTCCATGCTCCATCTTCGTCTCCTATCAGATTCCATCACCTTCAGCCCTTTGTCAGTTCCACCAATCACCTCCCAGCTTCAGGCATTATTCCAACTCTCCTCTTCCCCCATCTGCCCATCACCCCTCTTCACCTGGATCCACCTATCACCTGCCATCTCTTGCTCCACTCCCTCCCTCCAACTTTTTATTCTGGCTATCTTCCCTCTATCTTTCAGTCCAGATGAAAGGTCTCAACCCGAAACGTTGACTGTCCCTTTCTCTCCATAGATGATGCCTGACCCACTGAGTTCCTCCAGCATCTTTTATGTTTCTCTAGACTCCAGCATCTGCAGTCTCTTGTGTATCCTGAACTGCAAGCTTGGTCTAACAAGCCTCATCATCAAAGAATACATAAACATTGGCTTGCCCTGGTAAGCAAGCAATGAATCATCTGCCATATATACTGTGAGGTTCTGCAAATGTCTTTGACAGAACCCAGGAAGGATCCTGAGGCAAAATAATTGGGAGCAGTGTTGTCTTTGATGGCCAATAGTAAACTTTGTCACCTGGTACACTGAACAGGATATTTTGGTCCACCTGCCTCAAAGTAAGTGAGATGGGAAACCCTGATTCTCCTGAAGCTGGTTGTCAGAGTTACATTGATCCCATCTGTCATGGTGGCCTACTATGAATTTCATTTGTCAGTTTGACATACTTTCTGCTATAAAGTTGCAGATTTCTGAGGAAAAGGCTGTTTGTGAACTTATTGGTGGATGTGTACATCCATATAAGGACTTATGTATTTCAATGGATGATAGTCATGTGATTTACCTGGAGTGTGGTGAGATATGAATAGCCAGATCAGTAGTAGCTAGAGGACTCCATGTGCACATTGTTTGAGTGCTTAGCATTTATAAATAAACCCCAACTTTTTGATATTTGATATTGAGTGCTAATGGATTTCACCTGAGGCCCAAAGTAGCATGACATAAGAGGAACACAAAGTGCACAGATAGATCAGGTGTACAAAGCTACATCTGATGCCAGCTCAGTATATTTCTTTCTTGTGCTTTATGTTTCATCGGCTGATGCTCCGNNNNCACTTTGGTTTCGCTGTCATGTTCTTGAAAGCCTGAAAAATGTATACACTCCTTGTTAAGTATCAAAAACTATGTTGGTTGGTGTCATAGTGTGATTAACATTGAACTTGGTCATTAGTCCATCTCAATGCAGTTCTTTGTGCTCAGGTTGACACTGCTGCTAAATGTGGAATTGGGTTGGGTTATCTTCCTGACTTTGCAGATTTTAACCTCCCACCCACTTCCAAATACACATATTCCTGTATGGTAAAATTCATCCCAATGTTTCCAGTTCTCTGACCCACGCTCTTGGAGCAGGACTCCTTTGGGACTGTGAGATTGTTACATTTTAACTTTGCACTTTTGATATCTTATATTGTTGAAGGCACTATCTAATAGTGGAATAATAGCCAACAGGTACTTGCTGGATTCCAACCAAATTAGCTATTCTTCGTGGTGCATCTCAACACCAGACATGTGATTTATCCTAGAGTTTTAACTTGAAGTCTTTATCTGGAGATTAAGACTGGGCTCAGAATATTTTTCTGGAGTGCGGAGACCAATATTAGGATACCTAACGTCTCCCTGAAATGATTGGATGTCTCAGGTTATGCTTGAAAAGGGGGACCTTCATCTCATGACTTATGGATCAGTGCAGGAAACTGAGAGTGATTTATATTTTTCTTTAATTTTCAAATATATACACTCTTCCATCCCCAACAAAAGTCCCACAGTTTCTGACTTGATATTTGAATTTAGTACAGACAAATATGAATGCTGAAGGCTCATATTTAAACACTGTGCCCTGCAAGTGTTGATCTTTGCTCGGAGTATCCAATTGAAGGATCATCTCAATGAAGTGCATATGTGCAGACTGGCAAGAGAAGCCAAACACTGAAAATGAACACTGCAGCAAATCAAATGTCATCTATGTGCGTTAACAGTTCTTTTGGAAAATTCCTTTTAAAGTAATGTAACCATTGCTGAGTTGTCATTTTCAATCCTATTGTTGATCTCATTAATAACAAACTGTCAAACTAATATTCTCCTTTCCCAACCACTAGGTCCAAGAAGGTGTGACATTCTGTTCATTGACACGATGGATCAGGAAGTAGGGACAGGGTACATCCCAGCTTGTGAAAATTTTGATGGTTCCTTCTTACCCGTACAGTGTGATGAGGCCAATGAAAAGTGTTGGTGTGTATTTGCAAATGGAGAAGAGATTCCTGAAACACAAGTGAACACAACAACTGGATTAAAACCTGCCTGTGGACGTAAGTTATCAAGAGTTTCTGCAGTGATGGAAAGCAGTCAAAAAGAATGGAATGGTGTAGTGGTGGAAAGCATCTCTGAGGCTTTGGTGCTAGTTAGGAATTAAATCCAAAGTAGTCTACTAATTGCAGGGTCCTTTGCAGAACATATCTGTGGAAAGTTCTGTTTAATTTGTGCATAATTCAGCAGGTACCACATTGGAATGAAAGATTACAATCAGATCAGCAATAAAAGAGCCTCCTTGAGGGGCCGAGTGGTCTACTCCTGCTCCAATTCCACCTGTTTGTATGTTCGCATGGAATGGTATTGTCACTGGGAAGTGGGGGCTGCCCCACTCTCTCTGAATGTTATGGGAGTTAGGGACGTCACTAATTAGATCCTGATCTAATACAATATTTTGTTTTCTTAGGCCCACAGTGTGCACTACCCTTCAAGGCACTTGAGGTAACAAATGGCATTGTCTTATGTGATGATGTGCCCAGTGGCCAGTTTGTGCAGCTTTGCCAGGTGAAATGTCATCGAGGCTACCAGAGTGCATTTGGTAGGAGAAGTTTTGTGTGCAACATACAGGATGGTAGCTGGATTACAGAATTCCCACATCCAGAGTCCTGTCAGAGTAAGTACCATTGATCCTGCGTTCGAATTCTCTAAACTCAAAGTTCTAAAATTTTCTCTTTAAACCTTTGTCTCCACTGATATACCCTCCTCCAAGCCACTTTTTTTGGACCTAATATCTCTTTTTTTTGCCTGATTACATTTCTCTGAAGTTTTAATGGCAATTTTCTGCTTTAAAGAGAATGCCAATCGCTGTTGTTGCCATCAAAATCCTGGAACTCATGCTGTTTGGATATGAGGAGATATAAGGTTAGTTCAGGGAGGTGACACTTGGGGAAAAGATTGCGATCATCTAACTGAATAGCAATGCAGGTGTGAGGGGTGGCACAACTTACCCTGCTTCTATTCCTTAAGTTCTTAGTTCTCCAGTCAACAGCGCAGGGAGAGCACCCTTAACAGAAGGCCAGCAATGGCTTAGGAAGTTGGTTCATCACCATTTTCACAATTCCAGACAGTGATGGGTAAAACATGCTGCCCTTGTCAGTGATGCCCACATCCCATAAATGAATGACGAGTTATAAAGAGGCTAGATCAGATAGCTATCCTCTGTAAGCTTTGAAATCATTAGATTTATAATTAAGATAGAGTGACTAAAAACACATTGATATGCTTCAGCTTAATAGCAAGTGGCAGTACAGATTTGACAACCATGATTAAATTTTATGAGGGGTTCATTTTAGGAGCTTAGCTGGGACAGAAAGCAGGGACAATGGGTAAATACTCAAATTGGCACAACTATCTCTGGCAGGCATCAAATATTCACTGCACTTCCTAAAAACTGAGATAGCAGGATATAGCTGCACATAATTTGTTAATGACATGTTAATTGACATTATAAGCATTGTAGAAGGAAGGTTAAATTGTAAAGAAATATTGTAAAATTAAGTAACGGAATAAAAATAAAAATGGATTTCAGTGGGCTGATGTTAAGCCGTCCATTTTTGGCAAAAAAAAATCAGAACTAAAAGATAGAAATGGTCCAAGGATACTTATGGGACCATAAAATGTGACCATTAATATGTCAAGAATAGGTAAAAGAAGGATAAAAAGAAGTGGAATGTTGATCTATATATCAACAGAACCAGAATACCATGTATGATAAATAACGTGTTGGCTGTGCAAGCCCTGACATTACAGCACAGCTAGAACACTGTGTTACGTTCTGGGCAACTTGCCGTGGGAAGGACATCTTGATCTTGGCGAGAATGCAACACAATAGGAAAAGGAGAAAACAACATTTTTGACACAGGCCCACAGAACTACATATGCACCAACTGATCAGAGAACAGGATTGACAGTCATTGCTAAAAGATTAAATGTGAAAGATTTAAAACAGATGGCAGGAAAAACATGATTACATAAAGAGTTGCAAGGCTGTGGAAGTGACTTGCAAGGTCAGTTGAGGTAGATACTGTATATTTGTGATTAGATTAGCTAGGTGGATGAAGGAACAGTGCTTGAAGGGAAATGGGAACAGGGTGAATAAATGAGAATTGGATTTGGTTTATTGTTGTCACTTGTACCGAGGTACAGTGAAAAATTTATCTTGCATA
>JARFYF010000118.1:22486528-22497695 GCA_030265395.1 Rhina ancylostomus | reverse complement strand
TTGTCACTTGTACTGAGGTACAGTGAAAAACTTGTCTTGCATACCAATCGTACAGGTCAATTCATTACACAGTGCAGGTACATTGAGTTAGTACAGAGTGCATTGAGGTCGTACAGGTAAAAACAATAACTGTACAGAGTAAAGAGTCACAGCTACAGAGAAAGTGCAGTGCAATAAGGTGCAAAGTCACAATACGGTAGATCGTGAGGTCATAGTCCATCTCATCTGATACTGTTGTTATTTAGGTTTCTAGAGACCTCTAGGAGCAGAGCCAATCCAAATCCTACCTCACTGGGAGAGCAGAGGCCTGGCCAACAAGAATTAATCCCAACAGTCCCAACCTCATGACATCCTAGCTGAAATCAGTTAATCCAAGATACAGCAGCAACAGAACCTTGGTCAGAAGGCTTGGTTACACACCAACTCCCCATTTTTAATCAAGCAGCTTTCATGACCGTACATTCAACGGCTGGTAATGTATTCACTACTGCGGTGTTGGAAATGCTGTCGGTGTCAAGTGCAGAAGGAGTGCTCCTGAACAGCTCTTGGCTTGTGGTGTCCAGAGACTGTCAGGATAAGAGCCTGGCTGTTCAGGATGGTGGTGAGCAGAGGTTTGTTCACCCAGAAAGGTGGTGGACATTTAGAGTGTTGCATAGGTTGAGACGCAGAGGATATTCAAGAGAGAGGTCGATAGATTTTTAGAATATTTGAGGGGAAAGGGATATAGTACAGGAAGTTAGTGCGAGATGGAAGATCTGCTCTGATTTTGTTGAATAGTAGGTCAGGCAAATGAAGAACTTTGGCTTTGACCTGCTTCTGTTCCATGTGATCTTATGCTCATTGGTGATGTCAGTTAAGGAATTAGAATGGAGCAGCAGAAAATCCGCTGGAGGAACTCCATGGGTCGAGCAGCATCTCTGGGGGCAAAGGAATTGTCGATGTGTTGGGTTGAAACCTGGCATCAGGACTGAGAGTGGAGAGGGGAGATGGCCGGTATAAAGAGGGGAAGGGGAGTATAAGAGAGTGCAGATGCTGGAATGTCTCCCCTCTCCCTCTCCCCCACATGGTTCCATCTGCCTTTTCTTCTTCTTATCTGCATCCACCCATCAGTCATTGCACCATCTGCATCTTGGCCAGCATGGATGAGTGGGCTGAAGGGCCTGTTTCCAAGCTGTAGAACTCTATGACTCTATTTGGGCCTTCAAGCCTGCCAACACGATTACACCTAATCATCATTCTCAATGTCAGATTCCCTCTCTACGCCTTTTGTGACTGGAAATATCTTTACCTCCTCCATAAATATATTCAGTGCTTGCCTTCCAAAGCCTTCTGTGGTGATGAATTCCTCAGTTCGTTATCCTCTGAGTGAAGAAATTTCTCCTCCTCTCATCCCATAACCGAAGACTATGGCCCCTTGTTGTAGACACCACAGCCAGCACAAACATCCTTCTCACATTCAGTCTCAAAGTTATGTCTGATTTCTAATTCAAGTTTGTCATGAGCCTACACACCCAGGGTATAAATGCCATGAAAATGAGCTTTTTGCAGCAGCAGCTCAAAACATTACAAACATAAGTTAATATAACATAAATTGTACATAAATTTCCCTAGTTCTGATGCAAGACCATTGACCTGAAGTATTAGTTCAATTTCTCTCTTTACATTCACTGCCTGACCTGCTAAGTATTTCCAGCATTTTCAGTTTTTATTCCATGATTCAATGATTTTTATATTTTTTCCTAATTTACTTTTCATCCAGCTTTTGACTGACTGTTCTTTCCTTGCTTGTCTGTACTCTCTTTTATCAGTCATTCACTTGGTGTCCACGTTAACATTATCCCCCTTTTCATTTTGCTTATTACTTTATTCATTAGGATATGTTAGCATTCGTAAACATGTTCGTGCTTTACAGTGGGCTATATTCTGCCTGGACTGTTTCCCTCTGCTGTTCCATTTTGACATTATATTTTGGAAACTTCACTGTTTGTTTTTATATTTCTTGATAATTCAATATTATTACAGATTCCAACTTATATTTTTAGTTTCAGTCCCTTCTATATGCCGATCAACATTTTACTCCAATTCTTAGTCTAACTTCTGGCTTAATAATCTTCACCTTAAACCCATATATTATGATCGACCTTGACTACATGCTCCTGCATGACTACTTTTCTTACCTGCTCTAATTCCTCTAACAGTCCAACAATGAACTCTCTTTTGTTGGGATTTTAAAAAAATAGAATTATTTCAGGCAAACTTACTTTATTAACAATTAAGTTTAAAATACAGTGGCAAATTTGGTGGGCAATTAATTTGCAAATACAACAGCTTCATCAAGCTCACAAGTTTATGTGTGAGATGTCATTCTCATGAAACTAATAGCAGATTGGGTCAGATTGCATTGTTACTTGAGGAAATTTGCAATGAATGGAAGGTCTCCCCTATGTTGAAGTCACTGACTGATTCACATGTTAGTAAGATTCAATCTAACTCCAACACACCTCAGAGTGTTCGGACATATACAGAGACATTAGGCAGAGATAATAAACAGTTTGGATGTAATGTGTATCCAAAAGAGGGGGTTGAGAGTCTGGGATGTTAGGAACACAAGAAAATACAAGTAGGAGTAGGTCACTCAGTCCTTTAAGACTGCCTGCCATTCAATATGATGATTCATGGAGAGGGGTTGAGCGGGTTAGGACTTTTTCTTCATTGGATAGAGGTGTATAAGATTATGAGGGGTGTAGATAGAGTGAATGTGCACAGTCTTTTTCCCAGGGTTGGGGATTCAAGAACTAGAGGGCATTGGTTTAAAGTGAGAGGAGAGAGATTTAATAGGAACCCGAGGGGCATCTTTTTCACCCAGAGGGTGGTCAGTACATGGAATGCGCTACTAGAGGAAGTCGTTGAGGCGACACTGAAAAGGTACTTGGATAGGTGCATGGAAAGGATTAGAGGAATATGGGCAAATGGGACCAGTTGGGCCAAAGGGCCTGTTTCTGTGCTGTATGACTCTATAATTCCATGATTCTCTATGATCATGGCTCTGGGTCCTTAAATCTTTCTCTATGCCAGTCCCCAGAGCTTTCAATTCCCCGTCCTACCAACAATGTGTCTGCCTTCTGTTTAAATACTTCCAAAGATCCTGCCTTCAAGATGGAGGTTTTATGCCTGAACATGGGAATTGAAGGCATGACAACAGGTTGTGAATCAATTAAGTTCAGGGATACTCGAGAATACAGAGCCAGAGAAGAACACACATGTTGGAGAGTTAACATTCTGTGGGAGACTACAGAGATAATGTGGGAAGTGCTTGGAAGAATTTGAATTCAGGGGTTAAAATTTTAATATCAAGATGTTGCTTAATGAGGAAGCAGAAACATGGATCCAGCAAGCATTAGGTGAACAGGATTGATGCCTTAAGAAATGGGTGGCAGAGTTGTGGACAGCCTCAAGTTTATCGATAGCTCTGCACCCAGAGTTTTAACACAAGTTCTTCCAAATGAATGCAGGTCTAGGAGACATGGTGAGAGGGTGAGAACATTGTCAAAGAGCAGTCGAAAAGACAAAGGGAAAAGAGTGAGAGGGTGAAGGTCTTGTTCATTATAAGGAGGTCTGATGGTTGCCATTAGCATTCCAACACACCAAACAACTTTTATTTTATTCTTTTACAATCAGAGCAATTGCAAGCTACGTCAAGTTGCTTCTGACTTGCAAACCTAAAATCCCTTTAGGTTGTACACTTGGAAATTAGCACAGCAGATACAATATATTCATATACTCATCAAATCTTCTAACAAAGATAGGGGCCATTTTATCATTTATGCATCTGGCCTCTCTATATAAAAACATGTCCATTCAATCTCCCTTTTGCTCCACACAAGGCACAAATATTTTCTCCTTTGAGTATGTGTCCAATCCTCTTTTGCAAGCTGCAGCTGAATCTGCTCCTACCAACTTTTTGGACTTTGTGACAATTTGCTGCATGAAAGAACTTTTCCTCACGAGACTTTGCCAATTAATTTCTATCTACGTCCTTTGGTTATTGACCCCAACTCATTCTTTGCTGATCCTTCATCATCTTGAAAACTTCTGTTAAGTTTCTGTTCAAAGAAGAACAATCACAGCTTCTAATGTCCCTGTGTAACTGAAGTTTTGGTATCTTTCAGACATATGCCATATTAATTGGAGAATGCATTTTGCATTCTGCGCATTGAGTTTGTTGGGTTTGACAATGGTAATGGTCTTTTCAATTGAAACATGCAGAAAGAATGACCCTTCTGTGTTTCCCATTAGTGGCAAATAAATGAGTGTTCAAAGGTTTCACTGAAGCATCAAACTGCACTAGCCAGATAAGATTGGGTTTCTCATTACTTACATGAGTACTTATTCACTGGATGAATTTCCCATTAAAAATAATTGTGCCACACACTAATCTACCTTGCTGAATGTGTATTAAGTCATTAAAAGATCTATCGATATTCCTGTTGTGTGTGTAGAGTCAAACTTAGAGATTTTGTTGAGTCTCCGTATGTTCAGGAAGCTGGACTTACTGGATAACTCTCCCTGGACCCTCAGAAAAATAAATTCACAGTTGTAAGTAGATAGTCACAGTCTTTTTCCAAGGGTAGGGAGGTTAAATTTAAAGCCAAGGTCAAGTTCATTGACATATGCACAAGTACCTGAATGAAAAACTTACTTGTAGCAGCATCACAGGCACATAGCATCATTTAAGCAGCATTCACAAGGAAAACATAAATTATACACAATTTTTACAAGAACAATTAGAACAAAATAAAAAGTCCATTTCAGTAAAGTGATCAAAGTGCTCATAGTGTTGCTAAACCCTTGTGATTAGAATTGTGCCGGTTGGTTCAAGAACCAAATGGTTGAAGGGAAGTAGCTGTCCTTGAACCTGGTGGTGTGGGACTTCAGGCTTCTGTACCTCCTGCCCGATGAGAGCTGTGAGAAGATGGCACGGTCTTTGATGATGGATGCTGCCTTTCTGAGGCAGTGCCTCCTGTAAATACTACCGATGGTGGGGCGGGATGTGCCCCTGATGTATTGGGCAGAGTCCTCTACTCTCAGCAGCTTCTTATGTTCCTGCACATTCGAATTGCCATACCAGACCCTGATGCAACCAGTCAGGATACTTTCAACAGTCCATCTGTAGAAGTTTGTCAGAGTGTTCGGTGACAAGCCGAACCTCCTTAACCTCCTGAGAAAATAAAGACACCGATGTGCCTTCCTTCTGATTGCATCTGTGTGCTGGGCCCAGGACAGGCCATCCAAAATGTTCACACCCAGGAACTTAAAGCTGCTGACTCTCTCCACCAGCGATCCCCCAATTTAGACTGGAGCATGTTTGCCCTCCTTCCCCTTCCTGAAGTCAACAATCACCTCTGTAGTTTTACTGACTTTGAGCGAGAGGATGTTGTTGCAGCACCTCTCGACCAGGTGTCCTATCTCGTTCCTGTACGCTGACTCATCACCACCTGTGATTCATCCAACAACAGTGGAGTCGTCGGTGAATTTGTATATGGCGCTGGAACTGTGCTTAGCCACACGGTCACATGTGTGTGGAGAGTAGAGCAGGGGACTAAGCACATAACCTTGAGGTGCGCCTGTGTTGATGGTCAGCGAGGAAAAGATAAATCAACCAACTCCCAATTATTATTCTGTTAGCTCTATGCAAGCAAAGAATTTCATTGCACCCTGGTGTATGTGACAATATACAATCTGAATCTGCATCTGCCAATCCTGCCCCTCTCTCAACCAAGTTTCTGTAAAGGCTACAACATTGTGTTGCACTGACCAGGGCTGTGAGAATGCAGGACTGCTCTAGAGTACACCACTCTAAGTAGCCAGGAGCCAAAGTATACCCAAAGGTTGACCAATACTCTGGCAACTAGTGCTAGAGAAACACAGGTACTTATGCTAGGCCCCTGATGGGGCTCAGGTGTGTGTCATTATGCAATCAGTCCAGCATGGAATCCATGTGCTGTACAACAAGGCATCTAAGGAGCCAAATCGAGAGCCAGTACTCAGAACCATGACAATATCATTAAAAAAATTGAATTTTTTTTCTTTCTAAAGCTGAAAAGCACACCTGTGGCACTAAAAATTAATTAAAATTATTAATCTGACATAAATAACAAAAAAGACAATTATTTACCTTTCCCCCAAGAGCTGATGTCGCTCATTCTTTTGAATGAAGACTGCCAAGCTTGCACTGTTTAAACCAGTATAGGTTCACAAGCAAAGTTGACAGCCTGGGTGTTGGGAAATATATTGAAGATTGTGTTGCCCCACTGGGCTCCATGAAGAACCAAATGGGGCAACCACACAGAGGAAAATGCCGGTGTAGACAGCAGCCCTGGAAACTGAAGTTCTGTGGTGATTGGTTGTTAAATCCGCCCTAGACTTCTACTTTTCTATTCTTCCAACTGAGGTGGATAACCTTACATTTCCCCACATTATATTCCATCTGTAAACTAATCACCTGTTCACTTAACCTATTCCTTTGCAGACATAGTGTGTCCTCTGCACAATTAGCTTTTCCATCCATCTGTGTCATAATAAATAATTGAGGCTCCAGCACTGACCTTGTACCATCCAAATGGTTACATCTTGCCAACTTGGAAATGATCTGTTTATCCCCACTCTTACTTTCCTGTTAACTAACATGAATATTGCCATTAAGCACAGAGAAGATAAATAGGTGTGTCCATTGAATAAAGTTCATTTCTTGTAATAGTTTAAATTGTAATACCAAGCCTCCGGTATCTGTGCACTTTTTTTCTGTATTAAAATTAAACACCTAGTGGTGGGAATCAAAGCAACAATGACACAGAAGAGACCTTCCTAATGTTTGCTTCACTCTAATAGTACTTACCCTTCGATCCATTGTTTGGGAACTGTTTTGCAATTGCATTGAGTGGAATGAAATTGGGCAGCAGAGCATTCATAGCACATACTTGTGTATGATTGGTTTGCAGGTACCCTCCTCTGTGGTCTGATCAGTTATCCAGATGTACTGCTTTGTAATGCTAATGACTGGCAGACAGCATCCGCATTTGGAGATGGTGTCTGCAGAGGTGTTAAGTCCAACACACAGAAGAAGACATTCAAGTTCAACATTGGAGGACAGGAGTTCAGTGGCTGTAAGTAAACAATTTGTTGGGGTGGATCATTTCTGATCTACTAATTACTCAGCGATATTCAGTTTTAAATAATGGAAAGAAAGGATGAAAAATGATTGTTTTGCACTTCATAGCCTCATAATGCACCAAAACAGTTTTTACACAACTTACTTCTGAACTAGAGCCACATTAGAATGTAAGAAAAGCATTAGCCAAAATACATACACTGAGTTTTTATTAGCAGCAATAAAATAATGAACAGTTGGTTGAGAGATTAATATTAATTACCACACTAGGAATGCTCCCTTGCTCCTCTTCAAATAGAAACAACGGCATGGTTGGCACAATACTCACACTGCCAGGTTTGAAATTGGAACACTATCTTATTGAACACCCTGTCTCTGTTTAGTCCTAGCCAAGGAGAATATCAGAGTCAGGGTTTTATTGGATGACTTGGAACACCAATGCAGGGTGATATGCAATGCTTTGGCATGAGTTTGTTTTTATAATTCCACACACTGATGAATACGTCAGTGTGGAGCGGTACATGCACATCCCTTAGGGCAGGCCAAAATATTGGAAAGAACAATTTTCCTGATTTACTCTTGTGGATCCTGTAGAAAGATATGTTAGCAAAGAAAAATTGGTGAAGACTGATATCAGTGGAAAAGAACTGTGTATCAATAGCATGAATGAGAAAATTATTCAATCCAGTGCTTAGTTTTCATGCAGTTTTGGATGAATTCTTAAGACTTTCCAGCTCACAGCTACACAGTGTTGGAATATCACTCGAGTTACACGATTAGATCTGCTTCATTCTCTGGCAGATACAGTTCAGTGAATGCGTGGCACCCATTTATCATCCATTGGATCAGTAGATCATTTGCAATGAAAAAGTTTAAAAGTTAAACCTTTCTGGAAAAAGTTAAAGGTTTCAGATAGGTTTTCACTTCAAAATTGGCCATTACCCCAAATGATCATATTTTAAGTTTCATGAATTTTCCTTTGTTGGTTCCTTTGTTGGATTAATAATTTTTATACAATACTTGTGTAAGCTTGCATTTTACTTTGTGTCTGAAATAAAGAAATAGTGCCAACCTTGCTTTAGAAAGAGTTATGAGAAATAAGTAAATGCGGATACATGGAGAGGTTAGAATACAAGGGATGATTTACTTAAGACTGGGTTTCATATCATTTTTCATTATTTGTTCATGCGCTGGGAATATTGCTGGCAATGCCAGAATTGCTTGTCCATCTCCAGTTGCCTCTGAACTGAGGAAGCAGTTTTGAATCAATCATGTTACAGAGTCCAGAATCACTGAATAAGGATAAGGATGGATAAACCAAACTGGATAAGGGTGACAGATTTCCCACCCTTAAGAATATAAAAGCTTAAGAACATAAGAAATTGGAGCAGGAGTAGGCCATCTGGCCCATCAAGCCTGCTTCACCATTCATCAAGATCCTGGCTGGAAATTTACCTCAGCGCCCTTTCCCTGCAGTATTCCCATAAACCGTGATTCCCTTAATATCCAGAAATCTGTCATGTCTATTTTGAATAAACTCAACAACTGAGCCTCTGCAGCCCTCTGGGGTAGAGAATTCCAAAGATTCACCACCCTCTGGATGAAGAAATTTCTCCTCATCCAGTTAGTCTTGTATCAACAACAAATTGCAAATGTGACATTTGTTCCTGCAGCCAAATCATTGATATAGATTGTAGATAGCTTCAGGCCAGACAACAATCATTGTAGTATCCCATTAGTCAAAGCCTAGCAACATGAGAATGATCCGTGTATTCCCACTCTTTGCTTTCAGTCCAATAACCAATTCTTAATTCACGTCCCTGTATTATTTCCAATTCCTTGAGCACTAACCCAGTTGACCAAACTATGTATGAATCATTATTGAAAACCTTCTGAAAATCCAGTCACATTCCTTCCACTGATTTCCTCCTTTCATATTCTACTAATCACATCCTCAAAGTATTTGTCAATCAAATAACTTTTCACAACAATGTGGTACTTTCATGGTTACCATTTCTGAAACCAGCTTCTTATTCCAACGGTTGAGACAAAAATTGTGAGTTAAAAGGATAGAGGTTGGTCGTGGGGGTGGGGGGAGATATGTTTCACTATTTCACAGAGAAGGGTCTGGACACCATTGATCCTTAGGAAAAGAAAGAGAATGACATTCAGAATTAGAAAACCCAACAGTTTGGATGGGGTATGAGAAGGAGGATGTTGCAGGTGTGAAATAGAAAGAGTCTCTGGAGTAAGTTGAAGCTGAATATATTGGTTTTATATTTAACATGACATGGAACAGGAAGTTAATGTAATGTCAGTATGATGGGTACATAGGCAAGAATTTCATGTGGGACAGGGAATGGATAGCTGAACTAATACAGTAGAGAACGAGAGATGATCAGGGGAGGATATTGTGGAAACCGGTTTGTAGATGATGGCAACATAAATGAAAGTTTTACTAGTCTTGGGCTTGAGGTTAAAATGGAAGCAATCAATGTTGCAGTGATAGAAACCTACTAATGAAGGTTATAAATGTGGCTTTTGATGCAACATTTTTAATAGACTGGGTAATACTAAACTGTTAGGTGGAAGGGGAAATTGAATTATTGGCGAGGATGCAGTTTTGAAGTTTAAAAATATTATCACATAGTGGCAGTTAAACTGCGTGAAAGTTGAAGAGCTGTGAGACTGGTAATTGCCATATGACAAAGCTTGACTGAAGCTGATCTTGACAACAGTGCTTATTAGGCACAACTTGCTTTGATATGGAACTAGAAGCATTCTACATTAGTACATACTGCATGCTTGCAATCCCCTCTCAAAGAATGTGAACAATCCAGATGATTTGCTGGGTTTATATTAGTAATGTCCTGTTTAATGTTCAGAAAAATTACTGACATTCAGTTAAACAAATGTTTGCAACCATCGGTAAGATATTATAAACATCCAATAATATGTTGATCTCATTCTCAATTTATGCATTGAAGAAGGTTCAAAAGTTGATGATAATTATTGAGAACATTTAAAAATCTGGTTCTTTACTATTCATTGCAACAGAGAGAAACCATTCCGAGTTGTTTCTCCCTGACTGGATATTGACCACTGAGAACTCTAGGTTTTGAGCCAGCACCTATTTGGAGGCCTGAGGGTTTCAATACCAACTTCTGCTTACAGTGTTGCCAAAGGGATGGCCTCCTCAGATGTTAAAATTCAGTCCTAGCTTAATTGTCAGCATTCTCATTTCTCAGTCAGTTATGCTGTGGGTTGAAGATCCACTCTAGTGGCTTGAGTACATAAGGCAGACAGTTGTTCCAGTGCAGTATTGAGGGAGCACTGTACTGTTGCAGACACTGCTGTTTTTTGGGCATGACATTAAACCAAAGTCCTCTTTCACTCTCAGGTGCATTAAGGAAATTATTCTTAAGAAAAAAACAAGGATCTCCACAGGTACTGTATGTTTGTATAATTTATATTTAATTTATGTTGTTCTTATGAATGTTGTATATAGATACTTTTCAGATATTTATCAGTCACAATGTACACATAGTGAAATGCATCTTTTTGCTTTACTGAGAATGTGCTGGGGGGCAGCCCGCAAGTATCTGATAATGTGTCTGTGATGCTGCTGCAAGTAAGTTTTTCACTGCACCTGTGCAGACACGTACTTCTGCATACATGTACTTGTGCATATGATAATAAACTCGACTTTCGACATTTCCAGCATTTTATCTTTTCTACTGCAGTGTCCTGGCTGATATTCATCAACCAACTTTGCAGGAACACATGAACTGGTCCTTATCACTTTGATGCTTGTAGAATCTTGCTGTGTATAGATTGACCCCCCACGTTTCCTAACCACACATCAATGTCACAACCCTTTGCTGGGAATTCGGAAGGAAACGTTATAAATTCCTTTACTTCTTGGTGCTGAGGGTATAGCCATGACCTTGGTGGAGTTAACAGTTCCCTCAGTTGGTGGGGGGGGGGGGGCTGTGGAGG
>JARFYF010000118.1:22467235-22482062 GCA_030265395.1 Rhina ancylostomus | reverse complement strand
TATTTGAGATTCAGCTCACTACGGTGGTGTCATCTGCAAATTTGTGGATGAAGTTAGAGCAGAATCTGACCACGCATTTGTGAGTGTATGGGGAGTAGAGTGGGGGGCTGAGGACGCAGCCTTGTCGGTGCATCTATGAAAACTGGTGAGGGTAAACAGGAACATGCCAAATTTCCTTAGCCTCCTGAGGAAATAGAGATACTGGTTATTCTTCTGCATTTCTATGTCAGTACTCTCTTCCTTAAGTAAAGATGGAACTCCTGCATTAACATCTGTTTGAGATAAACTGAATTAAAAAAGGCTCTATTGGCATATCATGTGTGTATGCCCCATCACCACATCATTAAGGCTAGCTAATTTTTATTTAAACTAATGTTGAGCTCCTAGTTAATTGAGAAGTAATGATTATTGGTCCTAAATCTATTTTCACAATAACATAGGTTTTCATGAATCAGCACGTAAAGTGTAAAAGACAACATGATGCAATTTATGTGTGAGGATTCAATATCCTCTCTATCTCCTCCCCATCTGTTGCTCCATTAGGAGGTCAGTTAATGGCCGCCATTTAGGACTGACAGTTCTATAATCTGGAGGTTGGAATAAAGAAAAAAAAATCGGACAATTTTTTTGTTCATAAATCATACAAATACATGCTTGGCCCCATTTCTGTTAATGTCCTGCCTTTTGGGAAATTGGATGGATACTTCCAATTGTGAATCATTTTCCTGTTATGTTTTGCATGTGATGATGTCACCAACAAGTGTGGCATGTTTTTCTGAATTACTGATAAAAATTGGGTCAAAAAGTTGTGACCTGTGATGGAACCATGGGTGAAGTAATGCATCCCCACTGTGACATTAATTTTAGTTTCACTCACTCTCCAACATTGATTTTAATGTTCCACTTTTTTACAGAGAGGTGGCACATATAAAGATTGCAGTAGCTGAGAACTAGGTGCAGTGATCTGTAGTCCCAATAATCATTGTGGCAGCAGCCCAATCACAGCGCTGGGCTGTATCACTGCACTATTTAACCCTCTCCCTTCCTCTGAATTCCTCCCTTGCCTCCAATTTTACTCTCCCCAAATTCCTCCTTATCCCTCCCTGTTCCTGTTTCCTCTTTCACTATCTATCTTCATCTCTATGGCAGCCTGTGCAAGTCATTATCTAACATTTTTAGATGGATGAAACCATGAAAGTGATTTCCCAAGGTGATGATGCTCAATTTGGCAACTTCTATTGGTTGCCCTATTTGGCATTGGATCAGTTAATAAAATAAGTGAAAGCCGTTTTCCAGGCTTATTTGTCCTGTTCCTCAATGCAACCCTCCAAGAATGAATTAGTGCCTAACCTTAATGCGTTTTATTCTGGTATCACCAAATGTAAATATTTGTGATGGAATGAATAATTAAAAAGATATATTTTCTCCAATGGAGACCAGGCCTGATCTCAACTAGTTCTGAACTTTGAGGTTCAGTGCCCCACAACTTAAACTCAAGTCTATAAAGTAAAAACTGAGGGAAACGGAATAACAATTTAACTTTACAAAGAATTAGATGCATAAAGAGTATCAATCAATGGGACAATATTGATAAAATACTCCTGATATGCAGCCATGCACTCCTTCACAACATATCAATTGTGCTTACAACCTTTGACTGGTTCTAATGGGCAGATTTTTCCCAAATGTTTGAACCATGATTTTCAGATTCTGACATGAACAAAAGGCTGAACTCCACCCCTGAATGTGCTGGAAAATCTCCACAGGATCAGCAGACTCCCAAGGTGCCAGGTATTGGCAATGCATTATACATATTTCAGATGGTTGATGGCATAGCTGATGCTTTCAAAAGTGCGATTAATAAACTCTTGTCAGCTAATGGGAGGTAAATGAAGTTGAAAATCAATCCACATCGGTTTGATTAAAGAGTATAACAGGTTTGGGAGCTGAAATTATGACTTCTGTTCCTGGTCTGATTGTGCAACATTGGTAAAATTGACATTTATTGTCCAACCCTACTGGCCTGAGAGGCTTGCTAACACTGAATAGCATGTCAAGGCATTTCACAGGGTAGTTAAGAGTTATCCCCCTCGTATTGGCTTGCCCATAGAGGCTAATGGTGGAAGGATGTTGTTATGGGTGGGGATTTGTGACCGGTGGTATTCCTCAGGGATCATTGCTGGGGCCTCTCTTGTTTTCTTTTCACCTTAAACCTGTTGTAGAAGTCTACATTATGGGGAAAAATTTTCACTATCCACTCTATCTATGCCTCTCATAATTTTGTACACCTCTATCAATTCCCCACCCAACCTCTTCTGCTCCAAGGAAAACAAACCCCACCCATCTAGCCTCTACTCATAACTGAAACCCCGGCACCACCCTGATAAATTTCCTCTCCACCTTCTCCCAGAGCAATCACATCCTTCCAATAGTGTGGCGATCAAAACTCCACATGATACTCTAGCTGTGGCCTAATCCGAGTTTAGTGAAGTTGTACCATGACTGCAATGCTCTTATATTGTATGATCTGGATAATGAAGCCCAGCATTCCATGTGCCGTCTTCACCACCTTAAATACCTGTGCTGCCATCGTTAGAGTACTATACTTTTACTCTAATGTCCCCCTATTTCTCAATACTCCCGAGGGCTCTAACATTCATGGTATACGTCCAACCCTATTAGACTTCCTATCTGCATCACCTCACAATATCGGAATTAATTTCCATTTGTCATTTCTTCACCCAACTTATCAGCTAATTAATATTGTTCTGTAACCTAAGACTATCCTCCTCACCATCAACAAAACCATCAATTTTTGTATCATCGGCAAATTTATTAATCATACCTTCTATATTCATATCCAAATCATTAATGTATAGACAAATAGTCAGGGTCTCAGCACCCTTATCCCTATGGTACACCACTGGGCACAGGCTTCCAATCATGAAAACAACCCTGCACCTCCATCTCCTATTACCAAACCAACCTTGGATTCAATTTACCAACTTGTCATGGGTCCCATGGACTGTTACCTTGTCAAAGAAAGATAAGATTTCAAGAACGCTAGTAAGGAACACTTTCTTATTTTCACATTTTTGCATTATCCTTCTATTCATCAATTGTATAAGTGATTTATCTTGTAATACCTATCTTGTCTTCCTTTTCTTAATGAGCACTTCCCAACAAAGGCAGACAAAACATATAGGTTTTCAATAATCAGGCCTGAATCTTGATTCTACCAGATCTGTACTTTTACTCCTTTGTCTCCTGGTGAGGGAGCACTTGGACTGTACTAGGTGCCTCCTTACATTATAAACATATTGGATAGAAAAGGAAATTTATAGAATGCAAATTGTTATCTGACCATCCAAGGAATCATTGTCCTTCTATTACATTCTGGCTTGGAAATTGTTCTGTATAAGAGCATGTAGATGTATATAATGGGATATCATGCTCAGACATGGGATTCATAGAATTTGATCCAACTTCCCATTGCGAGGCCTCTAAAAAAGCCTTATCCATATTCCTCTTTCCTATCCCATACACCATCCAGTGGAATTTCTTTTTGCTTATTTATTTATGTCCCTTATAAATTTGAGAACTTCCATTGAATATTTTGACTGCAAGTTCTTGATGTTGGTGTTTTAGGAAAGGAATTAGCCTCTTTATTTTAAATCAATTAATGTCTCCACTGGAATAGCAAATAAAATAAACCCCAGTATTTATGTGTGAGGGAGCAGAGGAGTGGGTTCCAGAGAAATCTCAAAAATCCTAGCAATATAGCGGTCCTTGTTCTGGCTTAAACATTTTCAATTCCTGAAACAAACCTGTTTATGATGTTGAAAAAGATGGGTCATTCCCAGTTTATGAGTGCTTTAGGTGATGGGTTTACACTTCAAAGTGAATTTAAAACTTAAAATTCTGTGTTGATTAGAAACCACCAAAGAATTTTTCTTGCGTCTGGACTCAAAAGTTGTCCAAGTAGATCGGAAGAGGTCTATTCCAAACCAACACTACCAGCTTTTCAAGCATCGGTTTCCAATTGCACAGGCTGAGCTGTGGTGTCTGCAACGTAAGTAACCTTGTTTGGCCCTATTGATAATTCCATTGCTTCTGTGTCTTCACGTCTGATTTCCAAACTGAAACATTACTATATAACTGGCAATAATAAAGGAAGAACTTTAACAACAACTTCCATTTATATAACACCTCTCACAATTTTTTGTTATCCTGAAACACTTACTCAAGTACTTTCTCTGTTGTCATGTGTAATACATGAACAGCTAGTTTGAATACAAGATCCCAGGCATGGTAGTGTAGCGGTTAGCGTAACATAGCGCCAGTGACCCAGGTTCAATTCCGGCCACTGTCTGTAAGGAGTTTGTACGTTCTCCCCGTGTCTTCGTGGGTTTCCTCCAGGTGCTCCGGTTTCCTCCCACATTCCAAAGATGTACGGGTTAGGAGGTTGTGGACATGCTATGTTGACACCGGAAGCGTGGTGACACTTGTGGACTGCCCCCCAGAACACTCTCCACAAAAGATGTATTTCACTGTGTGCTTCGATGTACGTGTCGAATAAAGTATTCTTGTCTTACCTTATCTTAAATAACGCTGAGACAACATCCAGATAATTAGGAGCATCACACAAAGTGCTAGAGGATCTCAACAGGTCAGGCAGCATCTATGGAGGGAATGGACACTCAACATTTTGGGTTGAGACCCTTAATCTGGACATTGATGTTTTGGGGCATTTGCAATCTCTCTTGTGTATCCAGAAAATTAGATTTGTTCCTTTGATATCGGTTCGGGAATAAGTGTTGTTCAGGATACCAGAGAAACTACACAGTTCTATGACTCGAAGGTCAATGTGCTCCACTATTGAAGAAAAGTGATACCCTCGGTGGAACAATGTAACAAGGCTCAAGATTGGTCTTTGAGTTAGGATGTGAGATGCTCTTTTGAGTGCTCTACAAGTTATCTTATTTCATGACTGAGCTGCTTTCTTTTTGTTTCCCAGGCTGCACAATGGAGAATTTTTGCAAAATTGTTTCTCTTCAGGATGGTGGAGATCTGCATTATGAATGCATGCTGTATCCAGACACTCAGCTTTGCCAACCCACTACTGACCCTGAAGCATCTGCAATGAACTGCAGCCTTGTCCTGCCTGAGGAACCACAAGTATTATACAGAAAGAAAGGTGAGTTATTCAATGTTGCTTTATAAAGATTAGATTATATGGGTTCTAGAATAAGAGGAATACTTCTTTGCAGAAAAAGATAGTCCTAGAAATTATAATTGAAAGAGTAGTCTAGAGGGTTCATAGATGTGGAAAGGTTCATAGAGTCAGGAATAGGTTCTTAGTAGAAAAATAATGACAAAATTATTTGTTATCTGTTTAAGATAAAGAACAGGAAGCATTGTCAGCATCTATGAATAGATAATTAAAGGAAAATCAAATAAAAAGATATGCAAGCTCAAGGTATTTAGAAAACTGCTTGCCTGAAGATAAACATCAACACAGCCCCATTGACCCAAGAGACCTGTTTCCAGGTTGAAATTGTATGTAATCACAATATAATTCTATGTCATTGTTTATAATTAAATGTAATTCTATTTAATTTGTGTAAAATCCATTTATGCTAACTTGGCTGAGCTCAGCTAGCTGGGATGGTGTAATTGTTAATCTGGCCTCGGGCTAAGAAGAGGTGGTGGAGAAAGTTAAATTGGTCAGAGTTCTCTCACCCAGCGATTATCCAGTGATTATTACAGGGTGATACATGTGTCTGGATACAGCATGACAGGGTAAGAAGTTATGCCATGTTTCAATAACCCAGATTGCAAGTAGGTAAAATACAGCAGGTGTATTATGATAACTCAGCAGGAACACTGACTTTACTCTTTCATTCTCAGTCCACTGCAACAAACTCATTTTAAATATATTTCTGGAGCTTTGCCGAATGATTCAATATTTTATATTTTCTAAAACAAAATCATCCTGAAAACAGCACTGTTTAAAAGAAGAATAATTGGTCATTGACAACAGCACATAAGAGTGGAAGCCTTGAAGGTAGTGTGTGCCATGAACTTCTATCACTCTTCTTCCCTGAATTTCCAACAGTTCTCTTCTTCACCGGTGTCTGAATCAAGGCTAGTCAGGGTCAGAAGGCTGTTTCAGATCAAGACATTTCCAGAACTTTGCAGCAGCATTGTGGTAAAAATCAGAAACTGCACAGCAGGAATAAACTACCACTAGCATAACCAGCAGAGATTTACTAACAATGATTATATTGTTGGTAACTGAGTACTGTTTAGCCCTGAGACACTGGCCAAAAGAAAATATCTTGAACAAAAATTAGGTCTGTGTTTTTTTTATGCATGGGATGCCCTACCTTTGAATTTTCACGATGTTTTATGCCAATATTGATCAATGAAGCTGAATAATTCTCATTTCAAGTTATCTCTTTCTTCAGTATAAAGAGCTATACACACATATTTTGCATGTGATAGATGTGGTCCATTCCTCTTCTGGGAAAATGTGCTAAATTCTAACCATTTATTGTCAGAAGTCTCTGCCTTCTTTCCCACATGTATTCTCACTATGCAGGGAAAGGAAATTCCTGCTAATTTGTACTTTGACTAATTTTGTTCTAATGGTCTTTTGTGCTCTGTTCTCAGTTCCAGTGCTTTGTTGAAACTGTCTGGATTTCAGAGGACAGAAATAATATTTTAAAGAAACCATTCATAAATAAATGTTTAAAGAACCACACCATCAAAAGGAATGTAAAATCAGGCTGATTTTCAAATGAGGCACAAGCATTTTCCTCTTGGATAAAGTAATAGTCAGCTCACTGGTGCTTTACAAGAATTTTGACAGTCAGATCAAGAACAAGTAAATTGGATATGTTCTCACTTAAAAGATAAAAATGATCACTGATTTCTGGGTCTAATGAAGTGATATGATGTAAACATACAAGCTATTTCACATTGGCCAGAGCAGTGGAACCAATGGACATAATCTGCTTTTGAAGGTGGGTAGTAGAGGGGTAGGCAGTATAGGCAGGTGTTCAGAACTTTGCTATGGAAATAATACTGCCTGAGCCATGAAGTAGATTTCTCAGGGTGATGGAGTCATATTTTGGCTGCAGTATACTAGTCATTTGAGATGTGTTGTGAACATCTGTAAGAAAGCAATATTGGACTTGTGGTGGTAAGGGGTCTCTAGCTCTGGGGTCCTTCCACATGTCATTTCTTCCTCTGTGTAGATTTATTACCATAATAGTGAATAATGTATTATCCTAATGTTGTATGGTGTAGAAGGCAGACCACATGGACTGTAGTCTAGCAATTCCTTTGTTCCAACAGGTACATAGGAAGAAAGGATATTTATGTTTCTTTTCCAAGAAGCACTAGATTCTAGTCTCTGAAAATTAAGCATAGGTATCAAACGATACAAGACAAAGGTGGTAATGTATTTCATGTTCTATTGGATTAAGGGAGCTGGCCAGCATCTGTACTGATTGTCCTTGTGCTGCTTTCCTTTTACTCTTGTGATAATATTAACAATCAGCTGATTCCTGTCCAGTCTACTTCCCACCACAACTGTGGATTGCAAGAAACATCTAGGATCAAAAAGGTAGTGTTGGTATTCAAGCTGTTATCTGGGCAGAATCTGAAGATTGTCTTAAACTAACTAACACAAAACCAATGCATACTGGACATGGAAGCTGATGGAGAAGTTGTTTTAGGAAGGGAAGCCATCCCAGTGTAGATGGAGGAAAAATCAGCTTGAGGAGAAAGGAAGGTCAAACGGAACAGAGCATATCCAAGAACCTAGAACAGAAGCAAAGTTTCAAAGACTTGCATGTTATAGTCTGCCTGTTACCAATGTATTACAGCAGCCAGAATTTATGCATACTCAGTATCACATCAGTCAGGATGAGTGCAACTCTGTAACACACCTTCAGATATACATCAGTCTTAGAATACTGGCTGTTTTCTGGCTCTGTATCGGTGAGCCATCCCTACAGTTTATGCCAAATACTTCTTTCCATGAACATACTGCTCCTTAAAAACAGTGGACAAAACTTAAAACTAATTTAATATTTTTCTTGGCTAAACTCCAGAAATTATATTGAGTAGGTTAATGGCCCTTGAGGTAAATGTCATCTGGAGCATGGTTTTACATCCATTCCAGCTTTTGAGCTCTCACATCTTAATAATGGCCATAAAATATTTGAAGACTCCTATTACTATCCCAACTCTCGCTCCTCCTCTTCACTCACCCCTTGGCTAATTGCTACATTACCGGACAAAGCTGAGAATTTATATTTCCGTAGTTTCAATCTCTCTCATGCTGTGTTGTAGCAAATTAAACAAGCTAATCGATGATGAAAGGAATCCCTACCCCTTGGATCCAAATTCAAACCTTCATTTTTATGTATTGCCCATGGAGACAGTGAGGTATTGCATTCCTATTTAAACAGCTGGGATCAGTTTCCTTCAATAATCTTTAGTCAGATGCTAGCAACAGGTATACTGCAGCTTGGAAGCCCTGTGAGCTGCACAAATGAATAATAAAGGTTCCAGCTAATGTATCTTTGTTTAGTTTTGACAGGGAGCTGAATCTTGCTGCATTTGGTTAGCTATTTTATGTACATTTCACCTAGTTTGTTTTTGGATCCTCATCCACTTGGTACTTCTAATTGTACCTGAGACTATGATGGGACCGACAGTATACCTCCACATTCTGAGATTTAAGGATTCACAAAGAAATAGAAAGCAATTGAGAAGGAAGTTGAATTAGGGTATATTTATGTTAAATCAGAGAGCAAAGGAATACTTGCATCTAAAATCTCAGAGTGCTGGTAAGTGTAAGATATCTCTTACAGTGGATACCAATAGGCTAGGACACCTTCTTCAGAACAGTGGCAACTGAGAGAGCAGATTGCTTCTCTGTTTACAATCACCTCCCAAAAAATAGCCGTGCTGATACAATAGGAGTACAGCAGTCCCATGGTACTGCATTACTTGTCATCTTCAACCTTTTAAGGGAGGGGAAAAATGTGAAATAAGGTAAATGAGATTAAGAAAAATAATGGATTAAGAAAGGAATAAAAAAGAACAGAAAAGGGAACTAATAAAATGAATCAATAACTTACATTTTAGCATTGTTAAAATTTCTAAGGATAATTCACCACCTGTACAAATGGGACAACTTCTGGACCAAATTTGGTCCCCAACTTCTGGACCAAAGTGTTGACTTACATTGTATTAACGATTGTCAATGCATACCCTCATTCGCAATCTTAATTGGTTCACAGCCAGTTAACTAATTGCAACAGTATTGTAATTCATTGACTATTTAGCAGTTTGAGATGACTTGAAGTTGTAAATTCTGTCTTTCTTCTAGATTTGATAGAGAAAGCGATTTGTAGCTTATTCTTGGTGACTTTATGGGTTATCCCAGGAAGAGATGAGCTGGCAGAAGTTTCATCCAGGCCTCAGCCAAGATCATGACCAAGAGTGCAGCTGTTAGACTCTTTGTTCCTGGTGAAGGGTGGAGGATGAGCTTTGAGCCTTGCTCCTGATTCAATTCCAATAAATGCACATAAGTGGATATTGGCAAATATTGGATTCACAAATGCAACAACTTTTATTACACAATAACTTAAACATAGAAAATATTGCAAAAACATATTACAGGAAGAGGGTTAAAAAGTACTGACAAGGGATCAGGTACTAGCAACATGGATGGTATGAGCAGGAGGGATGACTGATTTTAATTCACCTCAGAAGAGGTGAAACGTGGGTCAGGTAGGGTAGCTTTATGTATCCAAATTCCAATTTGTTTTTTAATTTTCTTTCAGGTGATATTAATATTCCCAACCATAGGACATTGGGGAATCCATAACAAACATTCCTTAATATTTTCTTTAAGCAGATATATCAGTAAATCTCCTGGGCTTGAGTGATGCCTAAATGCCCCTTTGCATTCTGCCAGTTTCGATTCATTTGCTCATCTTGTTGATGACTCGTGTAAAATTTGGATTCCAAAACTGCAAACCACAGGCTCTAATCATTATTTTTTTTACCCAAACACAAGAGTTTCGTATCATTAAACAGGGGTCAGGTTACTCAGCAAAGCATGATACCAATCTGCAATTTGGTTTCTTTCATCTGAGGTTTTATGATGCACAACATTTTACAACAGTTGATTTCTCCAGCTGTGATAGATTAGATTAAAGGATCTAGTCACATTGGAAGAGATGGAAAGATGCAGGAAGGTCAGTCTAAGAGACTGCCTGAGGTGAATCCTACACTTGCAAAGCTTCCCTTTATCAATATCTTTGAATTCTCCATCCCACGCAGTAGTAAAGTTGCTCATATTAAGGTTAACTATTTATGGACTAAGGAATTGCAAAGAATTCTGGAACTTTTGAAAGAATATGTACTTCTTTTATATTTGTTTCATTGGTTATATGAGGTGTGAAATTAATTTTTGCCTATGCTATTGAAACTGGCTCATATTGAATCACTGTGCCATTTTACACCTCATCTAATTTCATTTCTATTTGTTTCTGCTCCCTCTCCAAAGCCTTTCCATCTTTGCTAATAGTTGTACCCTACTTGTTCCCAAACCATTGTTTTATAAAAAGTCTTTGCTATGTCTGTTTACAAAGTACAAGATACGTACAGTTTTTTAACCACTCTTCTCAACTTTCAACAAACTATGCACATATCCCCCCAGATCAATCTGCTCGTGCACCCTTTGTAGAGTTGTTCCCTATAGTTTATGTTGCCTCTTTTCTTTTTTCCTACTGATGTAACACTTCACATTTCTCAGCATTAAATTTCATCTACCAGCAATATGCCCCTTCCACCAGCCCTTTGATACTTCCTGGAAGCCTATTACCATCCAAATCACAGTGCTACTAAGCTTAGTGTCACCTAAAAAAAAATTTGGAAAATGTGCCTTGCACACCCAAGCCCATGCAAACGTAAACACATTAAAATCAACAAGGGCCATGCTATTAATACAAACCAAAAGCTCAGCACATTGGCCCACTAAAACAATGTCTCCACTGCCTGCACCAGGCAGCTGCTGCACAATGCTTTAAACAATACCAGGAGTCTAACCCATGAGTCTGGTGCATTGTATAATGCAAGTAATAAGAGTTACAGCATATGACCAGCCGGTCCTAGTTTTAGTGTAAGAACTTGGCTGTAGTTACCTGCCTCTTTGGAGTAAGAGCATAATAGGGTAATGATGCCAGGCTCTTTGTAAATTTTTATGTAAATAAACTACCTTGAGTAACAGCTATCCTCAGTACCTTTGAGTAAACATGAGATGACACTGTCTATAGATAAATGATATCACATGAATGATCAAGGTAGGTGAAATGCCATGTCCTCTCATATACAACCAATTTGTGCATATTAAGATAACAAAGTAATAATGGCCAGGGGATTTGTTTGGTAAGAAGGTTAAATTTTGTGAAGACACCAGTGACAAGTCTTCAAAATGTATCATGGAATCTTTTATGTCTACCTGAGAGAGCAGAAAGAGCTTCAGTCTAACATTTCATCCAACAGAGAGCAATCCAGCACTCTGTCAATTATATAGTCAGCCTGCCTTATTATAATATATCTGAAAGAATGATACATTTGTTTGGTTATGATGTGCTTTCCTTGTTGTTGAAACTTTTTATGGCAATTTTCATGAGTTTATGGTCAAGAGAATAATAGATTTACAAAACTTGAGAAGTTAGATGTTCATAGCTTTTTCAAAACTCACTTAGTTTTCCTTCCATTTTCTTTGTCCTAGTGAAGCCAATATTTTTTTGCTCATCTCTGATGTGTCTGAGGGCACAAATAGTCAACAATATACTGTTGGTCTGCAGTTGCCATACCAAATAAGAATGGCTGCCTCCTTTTCTTAAGGGATATTAGTGAATCATTTGGGTTATCAACAAAGTCAGGAGGCTTTCATAGTCATTATGCTAGCATTTAAGCACATGATGTCTGGGATTCCTAGCTGTTAGACCTTAACAGACATAAAGATTTCCAAGAGTACAGTGTTTATGATACAGGATTTTTACTTCAGTAATACACTCTGGTTTAACAATCCAGAAAACCTGAGTGCAGTTTCCACTATGATACTTTCAAAACCTAAATTTATAATGAACTATTCTGGACAATCTTGGGATGGAATAAATAAAACTGACAATCAAGCTATCAAATTGCATATGTCTTCAGTCCTACAATTTCATTTGTGTGTTGCTTCTATTTCATAGTCCACATATAATTTTTCCTGTGTAATGATCCTTAAAATATGGGACATCCTGTTTTTTTTCTACCAATATGTTATGTTCTAATGAGACAGTAGAATCACGTAGTATTCCAGCTTCCCAATAATGTAACAGTTTCAAAGGCATTCGGTTTACAGCAACAATTCAGAGACTCAACATGTAAATAGTATGTGCGCCAGATCGTAAATTAAACCTTTCCTCCTGTGGATCTGTATTTGCTGTATTCTGAAGATCTTGCACCAAAGTAGCCCTGCAGTACCTTCTCATGGAAGGTAGGGATTGGCAATGACAAGTTTCCAATGCACATGCAACCATGAAAGTTAAAGAACCTTCATCTCAGGAAGGAGATCTTACAGTGCAGATTTAACCAAATTCATGCTTTTCTTTCAAGCACACTAGGAAATGTGGGATTGTACCTAATAAGGCTACATAAATAGCAGTGAGAAAATGACAAACCGGTGTGTGATGTCAGTTAAGTTTCGACATGAGCAAGCCACGATAGAGTTCTAAGTTTTTCTTTGAGATAGTGGCATGGGATCTTTTCTGTCCAGCTGAGAGGGCAAACAGATGTTTTGCTTCACATCTTATCCAAAAGAATGCACCTCCAACAGTGAAGCACTTCTTCTGTATTGCCAGTGTGGATAATATATCACAATCTAAAATGATGTGTGAAGTAGGACTTGACCTGACACTAAGGCCAGTGAGGCACAGCGGACAGAACCTTAGCTGAGCGATCAATTATACCTGGATGTGGAAGAAGAAAAATCATGTTTTATATTGTGAAAAATGGCTAGTTTTCATGGATTAACTTGGATTTTAACAAACTTAATCTTCTGTTTTATCCTGTCTGTACTGCATTATTAACTAGACACTAATTAGAATGTAATAGTTGGCATTTTGGGAAGGCACCATAGTGATACAGTTTAACAACTTGCAATGATCGTATTTTTTATATATGTGAGATGGCAAATAGGTCACTAAGTTCTTCAGGGAAGTGCCTTACTCCACACCAAGCTACAGATTAACAATCAACAGTCGATTTGACTAAAACTTTCTATCCCACAGATGTGCTAGAAGGCAGTGTGAAAAATTTCTACACTCGCTTGCCATTTCATGAACTACGGGGAATCTCAATAAGAAAATGGCTGAATGTGACAAGAGGAGTCCAGGCTGGGTAAGTATTCATCCTCTGAGTCACTTTTATACTGAAGAACCAGCATTGGATTCACCCTCTGTATTTGCTCATTTCCTTGAGACTTCTCTGTCATTTCTGATTAACTTTGTTGACCTGCCTTAGTTCATATTGCTTCATAACCTCCCTAACAAAAGTCTGCCAGTCTCAGTCTCAAATGCTCCAATAGTTGCAGCTGCAACAGCATTTTGAGAAGCAAGCTTTCAAATTCTAAAATTCCTTGTGTGCCAAAATTGCTCCTGATTTAATTGCTGAATGCAGGCTCCAATTTTAAAATTTTATAAATTTTGTTATTGGTTTTCCCACCAAAGAAAATAACTTCAAATTATTTTATATCTCAATTAGATTATTTTTGCATACAAGCCATTTTCACAATCTGTCTTAATGTTAGATTTTTAAGCACCAACATCAATTTGTTGAATCTGTGTAACACTGTCATAAAAAGCAGCCATACCCTTGCTGGGCTCCAGTACACAGAGCTAAGTGCAGTACTCTAGGTGGGTTCAATCTCAGACTCTGTACAATTAAAGCCAAACTTCTTGAGATAAAGGTCAGTATTTTATTTGCTTTTGTTCAAAGAATCATAGAATCACAGAAATGTAGAATACAGGAACAGGACCTTTCACCCCACCTCTTCCATGCCAACCACGGTATCTTTCCACGCAATCCCATTTGTCCACATTAAGCTCTTATCGGTGTAGGCCTTTCCTGTCCAAGTACCTGTCCAAACACCTTTTAAACACTGTAATTGTATCTGCCTCCACCATTTCCTTTAGCAGCTCATTCCAGATATTCGCCACCCTCTTTGAATTTCTCCAATCTCACCTTAAACATGTGCCCTCCAGTTCCAAACTTCCCCTGCCCTGGGAAAAGATTCTGACTATCTATCCTACCTGTGCAGATACATGGAATCTGGAGCAAAAAACAATCTGCTGGAGGACAGGTGTCCTGATGCAGTGTTTCAACCTGAAATATCAACAATTTCCATCCTCCCACAGATGCTGCTCAATCCACTGAATTCCTCCAGCATATTGTTTGTTCTATCCTATTTATTCCCCTTATAATTTTATAAACCTCTAGAAGGTCACCCTTTATTACAGTGAGAATAAATTCAGCCTATCCAATCTCTCCTTGTAACTACAGTCCTCTATTCTGGACAGCATCATCTACCACATCCTTCCTGTAGTCTGGCGACCAGAACTGTACATGAATCTCAAAGTGCGGTCTAACCAATGTTTTATACAACTCCAACATGGCATCCCAACTCTTCTGTCTCTGAAGAAGGGCATGTCAAATGCCTTTTTCATCATCCTATCTACTTGTGTGG
>JARFYF010000118.1:22444232-22462720 GCA_030265395.1 Rhina ancylostomus | reverse complement strand
CAGCATGGAATCCATGTGCTGGACAACAAGGCATTAATGGAGCCAAATGAGGGCCAGAACTCAGAACCATGACACATCTCACTGCAAAAAAAATTAAAATAAATGAAATTGCCAAATCACAGAATAATTACAATATGGAAGGAGGCCATTTGGCTCATCAAGTCTCTTTCACTTCCATAGCCCAGCAACCCTTTCAGGTGCTTATCCAGCTTTCTTTTAAATTCTACATTTGAATCTGCTTCCATGATTATCCCTGGCAGTGAATTCCAAAACTAACCAGTGGTTGCAATAAAAAATGTCCTTGTATTAGTGTTTGTATTTTTGCCTATCATTTTCATCCTATGTTTCCTAATTCTTGCCCCTCCACCAATGGAGAAATTTCCTCTCTACGTCATCTGTCTGTTAATCATTTTGAATACCTCTATCAGAGTATGCCCAGCATATCCATAGAACTAAAGTCCCTCAACTCAGGAATCACTTTAGTTAATCTCCTCTGCAATTTCTCTAAATTGTTTACATCTTTTCTAAAGTATGGCACTGAGATGGGACGCAATATTTCAGTTCTAGACAAAAATGTGGTTTATGGTTTTATCATGACTTTTGCTCAGTGCCTCTATAAATAGACCAGGATCCCATCATGCTTTGTAACCAATTTTGCAACCTGCCTTGCAATCTTCAATGAACATATATGTCCCAGATCGCTCAGTTCCTGTATCCATTTGGAATTGCATTCTCCAATTTATATTGCCTCTTCTTATGCTTCCTCCCAAAATGTAACACTTCACATTTCTAAGCATTATTCTTCATCGGTTACCTATTTGCCCATTCCAGCAGTCTGTTTCCTTGTCCATGACTATCCACTTCACAGTTCACATTCTAAATTTTGTGTCATCTGCACATCTGGTAATTGTTCCTGGAACACCCAAGTTCATCTCATTAATGCATATTGAGAAAAACAGTTGTTCTAATATTGAACCCAGGGAAACTCCTTTGTACCTTCCCGTCCAAAAGACAACCTTTCACTTTTACTTTCTATTTCCTATTACTTAGCCAATTTTCTGTCCATTTATTTCATGGCCTGCAATCTTGATAACAAGCCTCAAATGTGGCACCTTATTAATCACTGTTTGAAAATCCATATGTACCAAATCAACCACAATTCTCCTTCAATCCTCTGTTACTGCATTAATAAAATGAAGGTGATTTTTTAAGTCAATGTAAACAATTCAGCTTCAAGGAATGACATTTAAAATGAGATCATAAATGCACATTTGTACATTAACCTACCAATATCAACTTGCACAAACACTTTCTGTGATCTTATTAGCATATGCCTGAGTACAAATTAGTGGAAATAACTGTACCTTTTTCCCTTTTAAGTGCCAACATTAAAATGATCAGCCTATCAACCATCATTAGTTGCGCCACTTATGAAAACATTTCTTTCTGGAAGCCTGTATATTTTCATCTTGTCGTTTACTGAAGAAAAGATTGAACTTAGGGAAGTAGAAACTAGAGTGCAAATCTCAGCACAGATAAATTTTCAACAAATGGCTTAAAAAAAACTCCAGCACATTGACACTTTTTCTGCTTCACCTAAAATTCTAAGCTTAATTGTACACTTTATTTGGATGAAAGTAAACTTAAGAAGTTCTTATATATGCCTCTCTAGTTTGAGGGTAACACATTCACTAGTAGGATTAATAGTCGCAAAAGAGCAAAGAAATTTACGCATTCGGCAAATATGTCCATCTGAGTTTGTCTGATTTTTACTGTAATTTTGGTGATTTTTTTAAAATACTTTATATCCTTAATTACACTTTGCTGGTGGTGTACACATAGGAAACTCCATACCCTGATGTTCTCATGATCAACTTGCCTGATCTGACAGGAGCATCTGGTAGTGTTTTGCATTAACTCTGAAGCAGAGATACTCTGGTACATTTATTGGCTACTTCATCTGTTCTTGACAGCTCTTACATCACCACTTTGAAATGTGCAAAGTTTTTTATTTATGGGTCTGGAAAACTTCAATATGTCCAATTGTGTTTCCATTGATACAGTAACTGTGATCCAAAAATTGGTAAAAGGAATGAACCACTTTTAATATCTGAATCAAGCCATGATATTTGAATGCAGCCTCAACTCAGCTCTATACTGATAAATGTGCTACCAATTTGGCAACAAATCCTCTACTTGGAAAACTGTTGCTCTGAATTATGGTGAAAAAAACTGCTGAAGGAATCTTGCACATTGAATCATCATATATAGTCCCAGAAAGTCCAAGGTTAAATTTTATGTCTAACTTCAGCCATGTGAGAATTGGGGTGATGGGTAAAGGGAAAGAGTAGTAAATTTAGCCAGGATTCCAATTATTTGTCCACTGCACTGTTGGAAAATGCATCCATGAGGAATTTAATTGAGGATCTAAAATGGCTGTAATTAAGCTTCCCCAACTACAGTCGTGTGGTCTGTTGGCACTCCTTGTTGAGTTCATACACGTAGAATAATTACATGAGTGAGACATTGCATATAGCGTCTGAAAAAAAAAGTTGGTGCCTCAGGAGAGGATGGGTAAATAAAAACAACAAGGCAGAATTGTAAGGATCAATCTTTCAGGTTATGAACAATGCATTAACTTGCCTCTTAATGTTTATTTGCAGTAAGCCAGTGGAATCATGTACTCAACATGTGCCCTGAAGCTAGCCTTCCGTCGCTTCCTCAGAAAGGTATGCTTAAAGATTTTATACTTGCAAGCTTTTCTTGCCCAATTATAAAATATAGATGTGAAAGAAAAAGAAAATTAGAATCAGAGAGAAAAAAAATATTTTACATGATTTACTGTTCTCTTTATTTGGACTGTTCTCTTTATTTGGACATAGTAGTTCATTGTGCTGCTGCAGGACTTTTTTCTTGGCATTGTTTCGCTCACTGTGGAGTGAAAGTGTGACACTGAGCTCTTGGTCTCTAGTAGTTACTCCCATTGCAAGCTCCATGATTTAAATGGCATGGCTTAATTTAGGGGATTAATTTAGGGATGAATGAGAAGTATTTACTCCAAATTAGACAGAAACTTTACAAGTAAACATGGATTTAACAGAAACTTCATTTGGAGATGTTTAAACGTGATGTTGGGTTTCTATGTCTGGTTGACACCAATGATTAACCAAACCAAGCAACTTCTCGGAACCTAGCTCCAAGTTCCACTCTAAATCGCATAACATTCTGACTTGAAGGCATGCTGTTGTTCATCATTGTCATTAAGCCAAAATTCTGGAATTCTATTCCCAGCAATTTAGTAAGAGAATTGTTATAAGAAAACAACTCAACAAGAAATTTTACAAGCACCTTCTAAATGTCAGAGTGCAATAAACATTGCAAAGAATGTATGGCATTGAGTGCACATTATATAAACAATTCAAATATTAAGGATAATTGTTTGATTCATACTTTGCAAGCTGTTTTGTAGCTATTGAAATACATTTATTTTATGAAAGGAAGAATATCAAGGAAATGAAACATTTTCTGAAAGAAAGGCAGAGGCCTTCCTGTTATACTCTGTAGTCTTTGTTTGCCTTTATTTTGGTTATGGTTCCCCCTGTCTTAGGGAAAACCACATAAAACAAGAGTACCCACCCACTGTAACACACTGATATACCACAGACAATGCATACACCACTTGCCTTCACAAAAGAAAACCACATGCTTCCTGGCAAAGGCTCCACCATAATACTGTGAAGCGCATACCAAAACCACAAGAAACAAGTCTGGCATTTGTTGTTCTGAACTGAATGGTCACCATTCATGTCATTTGATCATTTGGGTTGTAAGGTGGTTCTCTGAATTTTGAATATCTGGACCGGTGTGGTGATCCCAACAGCCAATGGACTAAGGGTCATTTTGCTGGTCTGACATTTACAGTATCAAATAATGGATAAAATAGAAGACTTTTCATTTCAAAACTTCATAACATTCCAAAACACCTTAGAACCAATTATATATCTTCTAAAGTGAAGTTATTGTCATATATCCAATTTACAGATGACAAGGGGATAGTTATCTGTTTCAGTGATGTGAGCTAAGGGATGATTATTTGCCAGTAGAGCAGCTGAATCTATTACTCTTTTCAGAGGGTACCTGTAGATTATTTATGACCACTTGAGATGGTGGAAAAAGCCATAATTTAACTTCGACAAGGAAAGGCGAGACCTTCAGTAGAACAGCAGTGCCATCCATCTCAATATTAATTATGTGCTTGTTTCAAAAATGAATAATCTCATTAGGAGCTTGGACTCTCAACTTTTGATTCAGAAGCAAGAGTGCTACAGGTGAGCCCCAACTAGTTCCTAATGCAGGCCATGTAGCCTGAAACTGATGACTCAGTCCCACTGCAGACACCAGCAAAATGATAGTGATGACTATTTGGAAGTGTCTTTTAGATAGTGATGGGAATTGGCATGGCATTACCTTTTAGCAAAGGTGTAACAATTGGCTGGATTGGATTAGCTTCCTCAATGGGTTACTGCCTTTCATTAATTGGGTAATAAATACAAGAGCAGGGAAGTTATACTCCAACTTTATAAAACATTAATCAGACTTCAGCTGGTGTACTACATGCAATTCTGATCACCACAGTATAGGAAGAATGTGTTAGTGCTGGAGACAGTGCAGAGGAGATTCACCAGAATCTTATCTGGGTTGGAGAATTTCTGAGGAGTAGTTATGAGGAGAGACTGGAGGGGCTGGGTCTGTTTCCCCTGGAGTGCAGGTTAAGAGGGGACATGATAGAGGAAGATTAAATTTTGAGGGGTATAGATTGGGTAGATGGCAAAAAACTTGTATCAGAGATAAAACTAGAGGATGTACATTTAGAGAAAGGGGTAAGAGTTTTAGAGGGGATCTGAGGGAAACCTTTTTCACCCAGTAGTGGTGAGTACCTTGATACACTGCCTGAGAGAGTGGTGGAAGCAGCATTTAAGAAGTGTCGAGATGAGCACTTGAATCGCTTAGGCATAGAAGTGCTGGATGATGGGATTAATAAAGATGGGTGCTCATTGGTCAGCATGGACATGGTTGGCCGATTGGCCTGTATCCATCTTTTCTTTCGTGCTCTCACAATCTCCCAAATCATCAGTCTTTAGCAGTGCAATGATGCAAAAAAAGCTTTTAGGAGTAAATCAATGCAATTGGAGGATGACTACAGCCATATTTTATTTTGTCAATTTTATGTCATCTTTTTTGAAATGTTGAGTATTTCAGGCTGACTCTGTTTTCTGGCATGAGGTGCACTACAATTTTCCCCATCCTATCCTGAACCATTGTCCAAAAACCCACAGAGGAGCTATCGCAGCACAGAATCCCAGCCTTTCTTGCGTCAATAAATTTGGCCTTTACTTGACTGCAACAACTGTCATCAGACAGTTTTCTAGTCTATGTGGTTTACCGGATAAACTTACTAACTAGAAAGTAAAATGACATTTGTTTCTACAGCAATCTTCCCATCCCTTTCTGGAGGCCATGAAGTTCAGAGTCAGTGAAGCTCTCTTGAAGTGTAATCACTTTGTAGTGAAGTAAATCAGACCGCTAATTTAAGAATATCAAGCAGCAATAATGACTAGATAATGTAATGTTGATTGAGGGATAAATATAGGTCAGGGGATGGGCTGTAATTCCTTTCCTCTGAAATGTTTCAAATGTTTTTTTATATTTGCCTGAGAGAACAGATGGGGCTTCAGTTTAACATTGTACCCAAAAGGTGGAACCTCCAGCAGTGCAGCACTCTCTCAGTACAGCATTAGAGTGCCAGCCCAGGTCTTAATGCTCAGGTTTTTGGTACAGAACATGTACTTACAGCCTTCAGGCTCAGAGGCAAGTGTGCTTACCACGGAAGCATGGTTGACAGGCTGACATAATTAGAAATGCTAATTTTGCTGTATATATGCAAGCTATGGACATTTTAGCCTGGAGGATAAATTTCTTTTAAATCTCTTAATCCTCTCCTTTTATTAATCTCCTTTTTACTCTATTTCTTCTTTTCCTCTTCTCTCTCTTTCTCTCACTTCACCTATTGGTCATAATGTTCTCTCATACATTGCATTTCAGAATTTAAAAGTTAATGAGGACAAGGTGACATATACCACACAACACTCTCACTCAGTTCACTTAACACATTGTGAATTATGTGACTATACATTTTCACTTGATGATGATGATTGTTGTTATTACTATGTTTTGATTGCAGTTTCACTGAATAATTGGCAAATACTGAAGGTGTCTCCAGTCCTCGATTCAACAATGACCACCTTTGATATTTTACACATCAGCAGCAATACTCCTGTAATGACTGAAAACTTCAGGAACAATGCCAGAGACTGGTGCCTGTCAGGTAAACACACACAAACAGATAACTCAGTGGGAGAAGGCCATCATGTTGCTTGAAATACAGAGCATCCAAAATGTGTGCAATATATTACTGAATTTGCTAAGCTGCTTTAATGAGTAGAACATTGTAACCCTAAATGCCTGTCGATTCCCAGCAAGGCTGTCTTTATTGTGTCCACAGATTTTTATCAAAAGTAAACTCATTTATGGAAGAAATCTTAGCAAATAACAGTCTCTGGCAAATAACAGAGGCATAAGAGGCTGTGTGTTGCTCTGGCAAATAACTTTTTTTTAGTTTTTTTTCTTTTAACTCACTTCTATGATTGAACACATGCTCTTTGACTCAGTACTGAAAACCATCACATTTCCATTTCAGTCACTTATAATCAGTCTCTGGTACTATCCTGCCAGATTTATGATACTGTACAAGATCTGGAATAATAAGAACATGAGTTCTAATCATATCATCATGATTGGAGAATTTCACTTGCGTGATTAAGAAAGTCTGAAAATAGGCAACCAGGATCCACCTTTACCTGGACTGGTATCTGAGTGACTCCAGGCCCATATGAGAGACCTCTGTACAGTTTTAGAAAGATGCTTAGTAGTCAGAATCTCACTTTACTATGAGTGAAACTGGCAAATTTCTCACAGTAATTACTGACAAATAATTCTTATAGCTTCATCCTTTCCAATCTCTTGCTTTGAAAGAGTTTGAGCAAGCCTTATTTTTAGGGCAGAAGCATTGCTTCATGAGCAGAAGAACAAAAGAAATATAAATTGACCTCTTGTGCCTGCTTGGATACTGCAGGATAACTAATGTTGTTCCCTTATTTAACAAGTGCAGCAGGAATAAGCCAGGTAACTACAAACCAGTGAGCCTTACATTGGAGAAATCTGAAGAAAATTCTGAAGGTCAGGATTTATGTACCTTTAAAAAGGGGGACTGATTAGAGATAGTCAGCATGGTTTTGTGCAGGGGAAATACTACCTCACTAACTTGATTGAGTCTGAGGATGTAACAAAGGAAATCGATAAAGGAAGCGTGGTAGATGTTGTCCATATGGACTTTAGTAAGGCATTTGACGTAGTTCCACATGATAGGCTTGTCTAGAAGGTTAAGGCACATGAGATACAATGTGAGCTGGATAAATGTATCCAAAACTGGCTTGGTGACAGAAAGCAGAGGGCAGTTGCCAAAGGATGTTTTTCTGATTTGAAGTCTGTGACTAGTGGTGTACCACAAGAATTGGAGCTGGGACCGTTGGTGTTTGTGATATATATTACTGACTTGGGGTGTGAATATAGGAGCTTTGATTAGTAAGTTTGTGGATGACATGAATATTGCTGGTGTTCTGGATAGCGAGGAAGGTTGTCCGAGGCTGCAGCAGGATATAGATCAGATGGAAAATTGGGCAGAGCATTGGCAGATGGAACTTAATCCCGACAAGTCCGAGCTGATGTATTTTGGGAAGTCAAATGGGGTAAGACATATACAGTAAATGGTAGGCCACTAGGGAATATTGATGAACAGAGACATCATGAGGTTTAAGTCCACAGTTCTCTGAAAGTGGCAACACAGTTCGATAGAGAGATGAAGGAGGCATATGGCAGGATTGGGGCATAAAATATAAGAGCTGAGATGTTATGTCGTTACTTTAGAAAACACTGCGTAAGTTAAGTCATATGGAGTTTGCAGGTCTGGTCGCCACACTATAGGAAAGATGTGAAGGGTGCAGAGGAGATTCACCAGGATGTTCCCTGACTTGGAGGACTTAGAGTTATGGGGAGAGATTAGAATGGCCGGGCTTATTTTTCCTGGGGCAAAAGAGGCTGAGGGGTGACCTGATAGAAATACATAAGATTTTGAGNNNNAGAGATAGGGTAGTTATCCCATGGTAGGGATATCAAAAGCAAGAAGGCATAGGTTTAAGGTGAGAAGATGAAGTTTTAACAGAGCTATGAGGGGTTAGTTTTTTACACTGATACTGGTTGAAATCTGGAACATTCTTCTAGAGGAGATGGTTAAATCATAGGCAATACTATGCTTAAGAGCCATTTAGACAGACACAAGAAAAGGCGTGGCATGGAAGGATATGTCCTAATGCAGTCAAATGGGATTAGTGCAGATGGGAAAAAAGATTGGCATTGACATGTTCAGCTGAAGGACGTGTTTCTGTGCTGTATGGCTCTATGAGACTTCATGGCTCAAAACTGCCTTTGACAGCAAGGCAGCATTTTGGGCTGAGTGTGACATAAAGGAGTCTTGGAAACAATGAAATCAATGAACATCAGGGAAAAACATTCCATTTGTTGGAAGCATATCTCAAACATATAAAGGAAGATGGTTATGGATATTAGAGAATAATTATCCCAGCCCCAGGACATCACTGCAGGAGTCCCTCAGGGCAGTGTCCTGGGCTCAACCATCTTCAGCTGCTCCATCAGTGACCTTCCTATGGTCAGAAGTGTGGATGTTTGCTGTTGATATCACGGTATTCAATTCCATGTGCACCTCCTCAGCCAAAAGTAAAATGTAACGAGTCCTAGGCAGCATTCAGTCTCCTGACACCCAAAGCCTTTCCACCATTTACAAGCACACAAATATGGAGTGTGATGGAATGCCCTCACTTGCCTGGATGAGTACATCTCCAATAACTCTCAAATGGATTGACAATATCCAGGGCAAAGCAGCTCAGTTGAATAGTGCCCAATCCACCAGCGGTGCACAGTGCCTGCAGTGTGTAATGTCTACAAATCACACTGCAGCTATTCACCTAGACTATTCTGTCAGCACCTACCAAATCCACAACCTCAACTACCAGGAAGGACAAGGTCAGCAAGAACATCTACATGTTCCACTCCAAGTCACATATCACCCTAACTCAGTAATAGTTCACCCTTCCTTCATCATTACTGGGGAAAAATACTGAGGTTTCCCTCCCTAGTAGTATTGTGGGAGTACCTTCAGAAGGACTGAAGGCAACACCTTCTCAAGGATGGGCAGTAAATGCTGGCTTGCTGGTGATGTCCAGATCTCAAAAAATAAATAATGAAACACAACATGCCATCCCTCCTGTCCATCCCTCCCAGAATATTACATCTTTCAATGAAATCACTTTTCATACTATTAAATTCCAGTAAATATATTCTCATTCTACACACTTTTCAAAGGATAATTCCTTTGCCATAGGAATTAATTAGTGAGTTTATGCTGCACTGCCACTAAGGTGGATATATCCTTCTTTAGCTATGAAGATGAAAACTTTACACAGTATTCCAACTCTGGTTTGACCAAATCCTACATAATTGCAGCAAGCTATCATAACAAAGACTACCACACCATTTGCCTTCATAATTGTTTGATCATGTACCCCAAAGGGTGCAGTTTAGAGCTATTGCCATGGGCATGCTACTCCAGCCTACAGCATTTCCCAAACTCAAAGCCTGAGGTGTTACTGAATCAACGATACACTCTTTTCTTCATGTGTTTCCAGAGACTGCTGAGGGAGGATCAGGCATCGACTGGGGAATCAGAACAATAAGCCATTGAGGTAGTTAGTTTCATGGCCCGAGCCAATCGAGGGAAATGTGGGTCGAAATTGGTGGGTGGAGTGCCTGTTACTATGGGTTGGGGATTCAAAGGAAAGGAAGTAAGAAGGTGGATGAGTGGGATCTCAGCTCAAAGAACCATTATTAACATTCGATTGTTCAAAGAATACCCAACAAAAGTTATTGCTTGTATAGGTGCTCTGAATGACACATTGTGTGGAGAAGGACAATGTTTCCTGTATGTCTAATTTGGAAATTGTGTCACATGAGCAAAAAATATTCAGGACCAAGAGTGCCCAGTTGAATTTCTAAAGTGGTGTGATTTGACTCTGGAAATAGTCAAATTGTTCTGATTATGTTCTGGTCCAGAAAAAAATGATTTTTGTTTGACTATCATTGATAAGCATTGTTATCTGTCTGAATATCTAGGCCATTGTGTTTCTTATTCTACTAATCAAAATGAGTAATCTCAGTTTTCTGACAAAGTGCAGATGATTTGCCACTCTTGATGATTTGCTCAGTGATGCCATGTCAGGTGTAGAAATCCCAATTAGTGTGTCCATGAAGGGGGGATGTTAATTGATCACCTATTTATGTTTCTTTCCCATACAGCTTGTGCCTCCAGTCGTACTTGTGCCACAGTTTCTCTTCATCCTCAGTTATCAGGGATCAGATGTGTCTTTTACCCTGAGACCCACATCTGTCAACTCAGACTACAAGGACATCACTGTCGAATCCTGCTTAAAGAAGCAGCAGATGTGGTCTATCACAGGAAATGTGAGCACCAGCAACAGTTCTTGTAGTCTAGTTGTTGCAAAATAATTTTATATTTTTACCCTACCCCAGCCACACATTTCCTCCTCCTCAGTTGGTGCACGTTCATGCTGTGTATGGTGTCACTGATGATAACAACTAACTGGAACTTGCAAATTGCTCATTTGTCAGGAATAAACTTATACAGTACATCCAGGCAATTTCCAACAGCAAACAATTAGCTTTTGGTTAAAAATAAGAGCCATAGTTTTTCCTTCCATAGTGCATTGATGCTGAAGATAACTGTAGCACTCTTATCATGAGTCTTCTCCGCAAATAACTAACACACCCTTAGGTTAAGGTTTGGCAGTCTTTCCTGATCTGAGTGGTGCATTAGCAGTGTGTAGATTAATTAATATGGTGAGGAATCAGCATTGCCAACAAAGCATGACAAGGGAAGCTGCCAGGCAAAAATGAGGACTGCTTATCTGTCTACATCTTCTCCCATCCTACTTCTTGTAAGGACTCTCCTGTTCCATCAGTATCTTGTTCTGATGACACCAGTGCTTCTGAAATGTCTTCTTTTTCCCTTGACTATGGCTTCCCTCTACCAAAGCTTATTGGGTTCTCAACCACATCTGCTCTATTTCCTGAACTTCTGCTCTCCTCGCTCCCACAGCAAGGATTGGGTTCACTTGTCCTCAACATTCACCACATCAGCATTCACATTCAACAGATCATCTTCTGGAATTTCTGCTATCATTGATGATATGCCACCACCAGACTCAACTTCCCCTCCTCTTTCAGCATTGGGCAGGGTCTATTCCCTCTACAGCTCCCTCGCTCCCTCGTTCACTCTTCCATGTCCATCAATATCCACTCCTCTTGTCATGGCACCTTCCCAAATATCTGCAGCCAATGTAATACCGGACCCTTTACCTTATCCCTTCCCATCATTCAAACAGCGTTTCCAAATAAAGTAGTGATTCATTTGCACTTCTTCCAATCTAGTGCACTGCATTCAGTGTTCACAATGTGGTCTCTTCTACACTGGAGTAACCAAACACAGATTGGGTAACCGCTTTGCAGAACACTCCCTCTTGGACATTAAGATTGATCCTGAGCTTATTCCTTTAATTCTTCATTCCATTCTCACTCTGGCCTCCCCTTCGTTGGCCTTCTGCAGTAAAGTGCAACATAAGTTCAAGAATTAGCAGCATGTCTTCCTTACAGAGACATTGCAGCCCTCGGGATACAATGTTGAATTCAACAATTTCAGAATCTGCCTTTCTTAATTGTGTCAGAACTGGACAGTTCTGATATAAGGTGATCAACCTGTAACATTCATTCAGTTTTTTCTCTGTCCACAGTTGCTATCTGACCTGCTACTTCCAAAAGTTTCTTTTGTTTCAAGAGTTGCCAGCAGCTACTGTGTTCTGATTCTCACAGTTCCAGCAGTCTGTTTGTTTGTTTTGTCCCCTGATGTCTTCGTATATTTCCCTTTATTCCTGCTCCTCCAAACAGAGCACTATGATTGGCAAGCATTCATCAGCCTCCCTTAGATGGGAGCAACAGCATTTGTGCCTGCGAAATTCTCTTTATCTTCACCTTAGCTCAGACCTATCCTTTCTTTTCTCCACCTCTTGTCCTACTTTGCCAACTTAAAACTTGCTTGTTTTCTCACTTTTCTAATTCTGATGAAAGGTCATTGACCTAAAATATTAACTTTCTTTCTCACTTCATGGTAACTGCTGCCTGACCTGCTCAATATCTCTTGAATTTTCAGTTTTTATTTCGGCTTTCCATCGACTGTAGTAGTTTGCTTTTCGATAACTTATCTGCTCATCTTAGTGAAAAGAAAACTTACTACAAAGCATAGAAGGCTGGGTTGTGGTAAAATATAAACACAACAGATAGTCACACGTTAAGTACTACTTATTGAGCAAATTAAATATTGTTTGCTTTTTCCCAGCTATAGGAGGGTCATGTGCAGGTCACTGTGGGAACTATCAACCTGGCGAAGCCTGTCAGTGTAACTTAAAGTGCGAGGATTATGCAGATTGCTGTCCTGATATTCATACCTGTACTGGTGAGTGAACAAGCTCCATGAGAATTTCTGCAAGCTATTGCTCACAGTAAATGAGAACCTGTCACTGGAATTACCTGGCTTGTCAAGAGCATTCCTTTCACAAATGTTCTGTGAAAGGAGTGCTCTTGACACCAGGCAATTCTATTTCCCATCACACATTTCCACCTGTACTGACAGATAATTATTTCTTTCCAAATCAGACCCTTTGTTATTAGAAACCCAGCCCCATTTGACCTCTATATTAGTTCCTGGCCATGGAATTCTGTTTGGAGAATCTCAAGTGACCCGTGTTGGTGTGGAATGGAAGTCTGTAAATCATTTCCTGGGTGTTCCATATGCAGCTCCACCCACTGGTGAAAGCCGATTTAAGGCCCCAGCATCCTTCAACTGGACTGGAGAATGGAATGCTACTTTCTACAGGTGAGCAAAGCCTTGCCTGTTGGATATTTCTTTTTGACTGAACAGTACTTTTTCTACAACACAGCTGCCAGCAATATATTGGATGAACTTTCTCCAGTTCTGGTCAATTAATCTTCTGAATTGCCCTTGAGAGTGTCCTGAGGCAAATAACAAATAATTGAATATGAAGAACTGAAATTATGAGAAAAGATACAAGAAGTTGAGCTTGTCTGGAAAATTATCACATTGGTTTGGAAAAAATTGAGCCAGACAAGCTGTTGAGCAATTAAATAATCAAGTAAATAAGGAAAAAAGAGAAAATGTCATGTATGATTGTTTCATGCAAAGGGTATGTTGTAATGGGATACGTTACCAGCAAAGACCATCAAAATGAGCTGTATTAAAACTAGGGTTAGATATTTGTCTTCATAAAACAAGATGCTGGAGGAACTCTGTGGGTCAGGCAGCATCTATGGAGGGAAATGAACAGTTGATGATTAGGGTCAAGACCCTTCATCTGGACTGAAAAATAGAGGAGAGATAGCCAGTGTAAAAAAAAGTAAGGGAAGGGATGGAGCAAGAGCTAGCAAATGATAGGTGGATCCAATGAGGGGGAGTGATAGGCAGATGAAGGCGGGTAGGGTGGAAATAGTGACAGAAACCGGGAGGTGATAGGTGGAGGCAACAAAGGGCTGAAGATGATGGAATCAAGGGAGAGAGGTGGGGGGCGTGGACAGATGGGAACAGTGAGGGAGGGAAACCAGGGGATGAGTGTGTGGGTAATGGGCAGATGGGGTGGGTGTGGAAGGGGAAAGAAACTGTGTAATTGGGGCTGGGGTGAGTGTAGGAGAAACTGGGTAGATCAGGATGATTGAGAAAAGGTGAGGACAGTTTACCGGAGGGTGGAGAATTCAATGCTCATGCACATCATGTTGTAGACTACCCAGGCGGAATGCGAGGTGCTGTTCCTCTGGTTTGTGTTTGGCCTTATTCTAGCAGTGGAGGAGTCCGAGGACAGACTTGTCGGAGTGGGTATGGGGAGAAGAATTAAAATGGCTAGCCACCAGACGGCCATGGCGAATGGAGCGCAGGTGCTCGGCAAACCAGTCGCCCTAGTTTGCTCCTGGTCTCCTGTTATGTAGATGAGGCCACATTGGGAGCACCAAATGCAATAAAAAAGGCCGGGGGATCTGCATGTGAATGTCTGCCTCACTTGGAAGGGCTGTTATACCTGGATGGTGGTGAGGGAGGAGGTGTAGGGACAGGTTTTACACCTCCCATGATCACAGGGCAAAGTGCCTGGGGAGGGGGTGCGATAGGTGGGGAGGAATGAGCAGACCAGGGAGTCACCAAGAGAGTGATCCCCGTGGAAAGTAGAAAGGGGTGGGGTGGGGAGGGGAAGATGTGGCTGGTGGTGGGATCACTTTGCAGCTGGTGGAAGCTGCAGTGAATGATTTGCTGGATGCGTAGACTGGTGGGGTGATAGGTCAGGACCAGGGGAACTCTGTCTCTTGGGTGGGATGAGGTAAGAGCAGAAGTGCAGGAAATAGAGGTGATGCAGATGAGGGCTCCATCAATAACAATGGTGGGGGGAGCCCTGTTTTCCAAAAAAGGAGGACATCTCAGAAGGCCTTATCTCAAAAACAGATGCAGTGGAGACAGAGGAACTGAGAAAAAGGAATGGTGTCAGTTGATAGTCTGTCTCTTGAGATGGAGACACAGAAATCAAGGAAGGGGAGAGAGATGTCAGAAATGGACCTATCTCTTACTAGCTCTTGTTCCACTCTTCCTTCCACCTTTTTTGTACTGGTTATCTCCCCTCTAGCTTTCAGACCAGATCAAGGGTCTTGACCCAAAATATCAGCTGCCTTTTCCCTCCGTAGATGACCACATTGAGCTCCTCCAGCTCTTGATTTTTGCTCCAGATTCCAGCATCTGAAGTCTCTTGTGAGAGTGGACAAGTGTCTCCATTAGACATTTGTCTGGCTATCTACCAGACAATAGGTGTATTCAATAGAATGTACAAGGGGCAAGCTAGGGCAAAGGGAAAATCAGACCGCCAATTAAACACTTGTTATTTTTACACCATGGCCTAAAACTAAAATTAGCTCCAAAGTGTTTTCCATAAAAATGTAATATTCATAATCTCTTTTGTTTCAGGCCCAGTTGCCTACAGCCAGGGAATGCAAAGGCAGTTTACTCTACTGTGGATGAAGACTGCCTCTATCTGAACATCTTTGTACCTAAGAGCATTGTAAGTAGTAATAGTATGGCAATACAAGGGGTTAGCTATAAATGTGCTAAGTCACATCATGGTGGATCAATGACCTGCATTTGTATACAAAGTTATAAATTTCAGCTGTAATCGGTTGTTTCTTTTTTCTGTCTCTCTCAATGTCGTTATGTTTATTTTGTCATGTAAGTTATGTATAATCTATGTTAATTTAAGTTTATGTTAATTTATGTTTGTCTTGTTTGTAACATATTGTGCTGCTGCTGCAAAATGCCAATTTTCATGGCATTTATAACCCGGGTATGTATGCCAAAGGCAATAAAATTAACAACAGACAATATGTAAAACCATGCACAGAAAAAAATTCTTCCTTTCTGGCTCAGTAGATACATTGGTGATCAAGAGCTTTGGTCTCTTATTTTCCTAGTGGATAATAAGTATGGATCTTGAAAAACAGACCTCTCCTTCTTGGCAGCAGAGAATTACAGTTTTTTAACTCATTAATGGAATGTGGTCATAGCTGACAAAGCCAAAATTTGCTACCCATTCCCAGTTGCCCTGAAAAGATGGTGGGGGCCTGTCTTGAATTATTAGCTGTTTGAAATCACTAATCTACCAAATGACTTGCTAGGCTGCTGGAGTTAACACAGAAGTCAGTTGAATTGGTAAAGGGTGGGACAATGCTGGCTATAGCTGTGAATTGTTTTTTTCTCAGCAGTGTGAGCAGAGAGTGGTGAGAAGCAGAAGCCAAACAGTTCCACAAAAGGAAGAGGAAAACAGTAATTCCTGGATTTACAAAAGGGATCCATTCCTGGAAAAAATGTTGCTATGAAACTTCCAAAAACGTAAAGGCTGGGCAAAATGCATCATAGCTATTTTGGTCCAGTGGATTCCTATGCATTAAGATTGAAGTGCTATTGTTGTGCTAAGTGAAACATTTCTTAGTGAATTTAAGACACATTCCTCAGGGAATTGATGGCATTTAGCAAAAATTTGTAAATTGAATTTTTATAAATTGAGGGATTGTTGTAAGCTATTATTCTCCCATCAACAAACACTGGAACATGTCTATCTGCAAGGGCACAGAGTAAGGCATGGTGAGCATAAAAGAGTGAGATCTTTTCATCTCTTACATTCTACAGTTGATATAATCTCCAGTGATCAGAAGTGAAATTCGACAGATTTTTCCACCTTGGAATATAGAGTCACAACTTAGGTTTACAGATCTATCAAATTTCTTTGCCAAAGCTGTCAGCTCCACCTTATCCAAAAATCCACCCCTGATCCATCTCTTCTTAAAAACCCAGTGTCCACTCTTTCCTTCTTATCCAGGTTCCAGGATTTTCTTCGAAATCCATGTCTGTCTTTCCTAGAACCCCATGTTTGAATCTCCTGGCATAACGAAGAAATGGCCTTAAACAAGACCACTATTTATTTTTCTTGCAAATTATCATCTAGAGTTGACAAACATCTATCTATTCCATTCTCTTCCTGTTCCTTTGTCTCAGCTTGAGTTTTTGTCCTTTTGGGAGGAATCCAGCCCTTCAAGCAGTCAATGCAAATGGAAGAAACATTGAACAAAAATGGCTGAAAGTAGCTGCCCAGCCATTGAGATTATTTGATTTGGAGGCCACTGTAAGGGACCTGTGGGTCAGATGTGTTTGGTTGAAAAGTGGGTGTGGATGCTGGATCAGGGAAGATCCCTAAACAGGCTGCTTGGATTTCCATCGGGCTTTGTATACAACCCCAATGTCTTTGACAATGTAGATGAAGAAGAGGTCGGCCACAACAAGTCACATCAATACTCTTATCTCGTAGACTCTGCAGTTTCATCGGGTTAACTCCTGCATTTTCTTTGGTGTCTCTATCCTGTCCTCTGGCAACACGCTCCTCTGTATAGATATGATGGGTCCACAGGAGGGGAATGCAGTCCATGTTGGATTGGACACCTAATTGCACACCCAATCATAAGTGGGTAAAACATTCTGTCACTCAGGAAAGGGTGTCCATAAAGGAAGCACAAGCATGAGGAATCCCATGTTGTTGGAGTCCCACCAACACTTGCAGCTTCAAGAGAGGAAAAGGCAACAGCTGGACAAATAAATGAACTCTGGCCTGATACCTTAATAATCCGGATTTTGTTTGTGACAGATTGGGAACATCCCTGTGTTGATCTTCTTCCACAATAGTGCAACAGATTACAAAGACGGGAGACAAAGCAACATTGATGGATCCTATCTTGCATCGGCTGGAAATGTCATTGTTGTGACAGCAAACTATAGGGTTGGAGTCTTTGGATTTTTAAGTGATGGTAAGCCATTTTGACCTCCCTGATGGAGAATTAAAGTAGCATATTTACCATGTGGGTTTATTGGTGTAAACCTTCATGCACCTCAAGAATATTCACTGAGTCTCCAGGCAGAAGGACAATTTGCAAAGTTCAATTTGCAAACTGGAGAATTTTTATACCCATTGGAATGTATGGCAGAAATTTTTCTTGCTGGAAATTGAAGTCTTCTACATTCGAATTCCTTATATATCACCATGGACTCTTCAATACAGAAGGGCTCATTCTGCCAATGCTATCTCAATGTCAGATCTACATATTCTGCTAGGCTTTAAAGTCAGGAGAAGATAAGTATCTGCAAGGTTCCCACAGCTAATTGCCCTACAGCAGCAATTGCTCTGTGTGAGTGTGGGAGTGCATGTGTGGGTTTAAGCTTCAGGTGAGGGCAACGTCCTTAACAGCATAGAGGTGGACCTTGGGATATTTTCATCTGTCAAACTGATATATAGGGGCACTGCCCTCACCTGAGGTGCTTACAGCTGCATGCAGATAATAGAGGAGATTACAGAGGTAGTAGGGGATGAAGCCAAGGAATTGTTTGAATGTAAGCCTGAGAACTGTAATATTGTGCTTTTGCTGGACCAGGAGCCAATGCAGTCCAGTGAGACAGGTGTTGGGTGAATGGACTGCAAGGCTGGATGCAAGTGGCAGAGTTTTTGACAGGCACGTTTACACAGCATGAGTGGGAAACTTTGAGAAGCTGCCACTTGTATGAGCAAATAGTTTCCCTGGAA